>VXBW01003242.1:2354637-2368304 GCA_013400375.1 Thinocorus orbignyianus | reverse complement strand
TTTTTTTTTTTTTCTTTCCTAAGATGCCTCTTCTTGTCAGTGTATTCCATTTCTTCCTGCTGTCTGTTTGTGTGGATAAGTACAGTACATTCTCCATGTCAATGATAAATTAATACCTTGGAACTATCTTAAAGCAGTTTAGTATCAAAATAAATGATGGAAAGGAACCTTAGAAAATTCTGGGCAAAAGGCTGTATGGGGCAGTTTGTGTCCATCAAAAATAAAATATATCTGACGCGTTGTGGAAAAGCTGTTTTTTTAGATTACTTCTAGCGGCTGTTCTTACTGCTGGAGATACTTTTGAATTCAGACTTCTCTATTATTTTAGACACCTTTCAAGGTATGGGATGATACAGGGACAATATATACTGCTGGCCTGTAAAGAGACAGGAGTACTTGCTTACGGGCAATCTCTTTATGAACAAAGGAGCCTTGGGACGTTGTGTTCTATGTGAAAGATTTATTGGAGTAATTTAGTTTCTTCCTTGCTGTAATTATTTCCACATTTCACTACCTATCTTGTTACAGGCCGTCAGCATTTTGGCAGAGTTTGCCTTCAACTTCTGCAAGACTTTTGAGTGGTCTCTTGGGTAATATACTCATTCCAGGAGAGGTTTTGTGGTCTTCATTTTGGCCTACCATTCCAGTAATCTGTAAAGCCCAAGGGACCGTGTGTTTACCTAGTTAGTAGTGGATTTGGGTGGGGAGCATGTTATTGGTTTGGAGGTTTCTTTTATTTTTTTTTAATAAGCTGCTGTTAGGCTGGACTCCAGTAGTAAATTTAGGCTACTTCAACCCACTGTCTTCTGTGTTGTGATACAATAAGCTTGTATGTGAGCTCTTCACCCCAACATGGTTAAGCTTCCTGAAAGATGTGATCAAATTAAATGTCAGACAGAATGTGCCTTTTTAAGTTTATACCTTGGGGGATTCCTGCCAAGATGAATCTCATAGCAGTAGGCTGTAGATTTCAAGACTGTTGTTTGAGTTTTACTGAGACGGAGGCAAAATTTTCTGGTGTTTGCTTCCCCATAAACTGCTTGAGGAACCTATGCGAAGTGCCTGGTACTAGCAGTAATCTGGTTGTGTAATTTTTAAGAAAAATTTAGTAAATAGAAAACAGGGCTTAGCTCACAATTTAATCCTAAATATGTGTGATGTCTAATTATGTTATGCTAAGTTGAAGAAAATCACAATCCACTGTATCTTGATTCACTTTCAGCGGTTTATTTTTGTCCTTTTTAACAGTTTCAGCTGTATCATCACCAAAAAGGAAGAAGCGCAAGAAGTACAGGAGTGTTATCTCTGATATATTTGATGGGACGATAATAAGCTCAGTGCAGTGCTTGACTTGTGATCGGGTGAGTAAGGAGGGGAAGTTCTAGCTTTTAATTTGGGTTTTTTTTCCCCAGTACAAATACTTACAGTTTTATGAATACAGTCATTCTCCAGTAACTTTTGTTTTTGTGGCAGATTTCCTCAGAAGGTGACATTGTTTTATACTTGTGCACTCAAATAATAACAGCAGCTACTACCAGCACTTTGCGTTTAGGCTGCCTTGCTTTCATTGAGCTGGGTATTTAGTCAGAGCTGAAAAATAACATTTTGAGAATTGGTTTACAGCAAAGATAGAGAAAGAGGTTTGCTCTTCAACTTCACTTGGGTATGATTAGTTTCTAGTGATGTTGTGAATATCCTAATGCATACCTGCTACTATTGTAAGTTGTCAGGTATGTAATGTTAGAAAGAAAAAAAAAGACCAACCATACTGCTATAACAGTCTTGTCAGGTAGATTGAGACTAAGAAAATTCATGTCTTTCAACAAATCCAGGGAGAGACACTGTTACAGGTTATATGAGACATTAACTGCTTTCTGAAGCTGTCTTCTACTGCAAGATGTGGCACAATATAGGAACAGTTGATACTTTTTCTGTACTGTTTTCTCCCAGAGTTACTTATAACAGCACATGTGATCATTTAAAAAAAAGTCAATTATCTAAACATGTCTAGTATCAAATATTTGATATCCAAATCTTTGCACTGGGACAAATTTCTCAACATAAAGATTAAACCTAACCCTGATGCAGTTGCACGCCTGTACTGCTTCTCTTGCTTTAGATCTAGGAATACTGAGGCCTCAGGGTAATCTGATGAGCAAGTTCAAAAAACAAGTAAGAATTTGTAAAGTTCGCTTGATGTTTTGCTCTGTGACGATGTGATCACTAAAGCCAGCATGGGAGAAAGAAAATGCACAGCTGGATTTCTTTTGCAGTGGGTCCAGTTACATCAGGTCAAGATAATGTCAAAGTATAATACCATCAAAACAACAAGCTGAAGCTTTCTGAAACTAGCTTGTGCAGCAGGGAGCCTGGGGCAAAAATGATAGCTATTTGTTTGACTAGTAGGAAGGCAAATGATTAATAATGACTTAAATATTTTTTTTCAGTGATAACAATGTGCAAGCTCATTGTAAACAGTTATTTTTTTTCTTCCTGTCATTTAGAAAATGAATTCTTACATCTCCTTATATGTAATTAATTCGCTATATAGTGGAATTTTCAACTATACAGTTACTTAGTAGTTACTGGTGAACTTTACAGAGTTCAATTTAATTGTGGTTTCTCTTCAAGCTTAACTCTATTTTTTTGTTTCATTTGCTTTCTTTTTTAGCTATCTGTTACCCTGGAGACCTTTCAGGATCTGTCCTTGCCTATTCCAGGTAAGGAAGATCTTGCTAAACTCCATTCTGCGAGTCATCAGACATCTCTAGTAAAGGCAGGGTCATGTGGAGAAGCGTATGCCCCCCAGGGATGGATAGCTTTTTTTATGGAATATTTCAAAAGGTAAGTACTATTTACCTTGCTTTATTTACTTACCTATTTTGAAATTCCAGTTTCTGCTCTTCTGGCAGAACATTTGTTGGTTTTCTTTCTTTTCTGTCAATGATGTTTCAGGTTTGTTGTCTCATGTGTTCCTAGCTGGTTTTGGGGTCCAGTTGTAACCTTACAAGATTGTCTTGCTGCCTTTTTCGCCAGAGATGAGCTCAAGGGTAAGAGGTTAATTACATGAACATGTTTCTTCTGGGCTTTTTTCCTCCTGTCCCAATAAGATGGTTATTATCTTCTTAGCTTCATGCAATTAAGCAAGTGCCACCTGTTAAGCTGTAGTACAGTCATTACTTGTTCTTATGGGATCATTCATTTCAAAAAGGTAAGCTTCTCAGTCAGCTGAATATTTGAGGCAAGAAATGCCCATGAAAGATGCTTTAGATATGTCAAGTAAATCTGAATTTGGTTTAATGAAATGGTAGCAACTGAAGGTTCATTAAAAATTTAAAACCCTACTATATTAATGCTCATTCTCATAACCTTAATTTGGACTTAGTAAATTATTTCCCTTTTAAATTACATAGCATTGTCTCTTGAGATTATGCTGTACTGCTTCATAATTGAAAGCATAAAACTGAATAATCTTTCTATTTAGTTCCTGTGTCAGCACTCTTGCAACTTAAATATTGAATGCAACCTGAAGATAAACTCTCTTGGACCTTTTATGTATGAAATGTATGCACTTGAAGGTTAACTATTTGGATTTAGAGAATAATGGCTATTTTTCTTCCTGATAATTCCAGGTGATAACATGTACAGCTGTGGAAGGTGTAAAAAGTAAGTTGGCTTTTACCTTTGTTTGTTTTAACTTGTCTTAATTTTAGTGCTTTGAGGCTTTAGTTAGTCAAGAAGCATTTATTTCTGTTGGATATATTGCAATACTACTAGTCTTTTGATACCAGCTTGTGTTCTGGCTGTTCAGAAATTTAGTGTTACAAAGGTGTAGGAGTCAGGAAGCACTGACTCGCCATCCTGAATTGCAAACCAAATGGACTTAATTGTTTTTCACATTCCTTAAAATTTTAGAACTTTCTAAGTTGTTCTTTGCTGATAAATAAAAGCTTTTAGCCCCCTATATTACTGGGAGGTTTTCATTTATACACAGTAGGTCACTTCACTGTGTTAAAAATAAATAAATATACTACAGCTTTACATGCTAAAGAACCAAAACCAGAAGTGGTCCAAAGACTGCTCAAAGTCCTTTATAGAAAAGGAATGTTAGTCCTCGGTGTAACTGGGGATCTGCTGTAGGTAATTTCTTAAAAATAAACTTAATTGGTTTCTTTTTTCTCTATTGCTGAATAATCAGCTTTCATGAAGCTTAAAACTCTTTCCTTCATGTTAAGAGAAACTGTTAGCTAGATGGAACTTGATTATCTGTACTTGCTGCTTTGAATTTTTCAGCAGTACGGATTGTCTTTTCTTCTGAAGTGTCATTGTTTGTATCATTTTGGCTACCCCATGTCTAGTCTACATTCCAGAAATATTTTGCGTTTACTAAATGTAGCGTTCAGCTTAGACTTCTGCTGATTTAGCACAATAGAATAAAACCTTTTCAGAACTAAGTATTGGTTGGGTTTTTTTGTATTTTTTCCTTTACTTAGGTTAAGAAATGGAGTGAAATTCTGCAAAGTTCAAAAATTTCCTGAGGTACTGTTACTACATACACTTTAAGATCTTTTTCTACGTGATTAGGAATGTGGTAAGACTAATGAGTTGTGTGGAGTAAACTGTTTATATGGTGGAAGCGTATCTTCATGCTGGCATTTGCTTTAGGAATGTGAGCAACGTTTCATTATTCACCCTGTAAGAAAGTGAAGCTTGTACATGAAAAGTGAAGTTAGAAGAATAGAGTTTTTCTATGTTGTTCCTGCCAGCCTGCACAACTTTATACTGTAGAGTATAGAATTACGTAGCACAGCCAGACTGGGAATCTTTTGTATAAGTAATGCTTGTAAGCTTATGTTGTAGAAGTAATCCAATCTTACTCTTCAAAACATGAGTTGATGGCTGCAATAATGAGGAATAATGTCCCTTGTGACAGGATTGTGTAATAGGTGCATTGAGGAAGAGAAAAGGTATGTTGTTTGTTGCTGCATCACTGTTAGTAGCTGTTCAGGTCTCTAAGTCTCTGATAATTACAGATGCATTTCTAATGCCTTGAGGCACGACTGATTGAAAAAAAATATATCTATGGAAAACAGAGCTTGGGATAGGCTGTAGAGAAGGTGATCCTTTTGGAATGATAAAAGTAAAAGATGGCATGCATGGTGTAGTTACTAAATATCAGATAGCAGCATGTACAGTTCTTGAGTGAACCTGTCAATCCTTCTTTCAGATACTGTGCATTCATCTCAAAAGATTTAGACATGAACTTATGTTTTCCACAAAAATTGGGACCCATGTGTCCTTTCCATTGGAAGGCCTTGATCTTCAGCCTTTCCTTGCAAAGGACAGTCCAGCTCAGATAGTGACTTACGATCTCCTGTCTGTCATCTGCCATCATGGAACCGCCAGCAGTAAGTATGCAGTTGATTGTTTTGTCTTTGTAGTTGGTGTTCACATCAGCACTCCTGTATAAGAATGATATCCAGGTTGCTGTTTGTCTAGAGCTTTGACGCTTTATATGCCTTACTCTTTTGGAAAGAGTTCACAAAGCACCACAAAGATGCCAGTAATTTTTTAGTATATACTCTCTAGGATGAATTCTGCCAGTTAAGCCCAAAACAGGAAGTAACTGCTATTTATGGGTAGTGATGAGTAGCTGAATAAACTTCTTATTGCTATACATCAGGTTGGTTTCTGCCCAGGTGCTTTCAGCATCTCTAAGATTTGTGAATTAAGAGAGAAAAGTCTGAAGTCAAAAACTTCATAGATTTTTACAGAAGTTACCCACTCCCTCATACTCCTCAAACTTTGAGGTATCCGTTGTTTAGGTAAAGTTGTTTCTGTTTTTTCTGGATGCTTTTTCATCTTCCATTTAGTGCTTGCTGAACGATGCTTCTCATAATCAGTTTAGTATATATTTGAGTACTTAATTATTGGCACTTGAATATATATTTAAAAATAGTTATAACTTAAAATATGTTATGAATAGTCTTCAAAATACAGATAAGTATAGTCTTCATATCATGTACCCATTACACATCTATGCTGATTTCTGCTATAAAGCACAGAAAGATTTAAAAAGAGTTCATTGTGGAAACAGCTCAGGGTAAAATTTTCAGTCTGTGACTTGCATAGTGTGGTTCAGGAGTGCATGAGACAATATGAATGTGATGCAAACAGTGTCCAACTTTCCACTAGCTGATTCTAAATGTGAGAAAAGTCAATATCCAGGTAGTGTTTACTAATAATTTAATGTGTCTTCCATTTAAGACTTGCTTTTTGGATTTTCTTCTGTCTCATGTATTGCAGAGTAAAAGGGGCAGCTCTGGACAGTTTCTAATACTTCTTGCTTCTAACACTCTAGGTGGACACTATATCGCTTATTGCCGCAACAATTTAAATAATTTGTGGTATGAATTTGATGACCAGAGTGTCACAGAAGTGTCAGAATCCACAGTGCAAAATGCAGAAGCCTATGTTCTCTTCTACAGGTAAGAAATTGGAAGTATGATTATACTCCTATAAGTCAGGTGCATAAATTACTTTTGAGAAATTGGGCAACTTTCAGAAAGCAGCTGCCCCACAAGAATTAGAATAGAAGAATTTGACCAACCAGAAAAGCCAATGGTGGAGAGACTTAATCTTTCAGTTACATCCTTAACACTTGTTCTGTCACTGCTAAAACATGTGTGGAACTTGAAATGAAAGTTAAATATGCATAAATAAAGCATATTAAGATGACTAGAAAGAGATCTTAAAGCAACTGTTAGAACTAGCCACCAGTTTCTTTTTTTTCAATTACAGGAAAGGGATTCTGCACAGGAGGAGGTTTTGCACACAGACTCTTTACTGTTAGAGCTCTAAAGGGAATTGTGTGAAGTCTTTAGCAGATGGGATGGGGAACAGCAGAGGTTTTACTGTGTTGTATTTAATTTCAGGGAATTTATAGGCTGATCTTTTAATGAAATTTGAAATTAAAGGCGAGAAGTTGTGTTATTATCATTTTCAGTCTAATAAATTGTTGTACTTGAATAATAAAAGCAACTTAACTCTGTTTCCAAATTCTAAATTTCTGACACTAAGATCAAATTTTCACTAAAAGTTGGTGGCAAAACAGATTGTGTCAGAGTTGCACAAGAAATAGGATGTGTTCAGAAGTGTTTTAACTTTCGTTAGGAGCACTCATACCTGCCACTGTCTGAGCTAAGCCCGTGAATCTGATTCAGTAGGTCCTTTTTTAAAAGGAAATGTGGAAGTCATGCTGTGTTGCCAAGAAAGAACACTGTACTGACTGTGGGCAACATATTAAAGGTGTCGGAGTCAAGTTTCAGGTCAGCGTTTTGGAAGTTGGAATGAGTGGTTCAAACTTGCTTTTGGAGAAGAGAGATTCTAGTCAATCAATAAACAGGAGAGCAGAGATACTTCCAGTTGGACAGGAGGATCAGCCTCAATGGGGAAAGTAGGGGGATACAGGAAAAGTATGGGAATTACAGGATCTACTTACTGTTCAGACTTCGGAAGATAAGCAAGGAACTTCTGCCCAAGGAGTACAGCTTGCAAAGCTTTAACTCCAAAGATGCGTAGAGAAAATGGGCAGGTGGGCAGAGCTTTATGTTCTTCTCCCGTGGTAGTAATCACCTCTCCAATATGGTCTGCTGCTCTCTCTGCTGCAGTCCAGCTATTTGTTTTCTCAAGCTGCTAGGTTGAATGGGAGCTGCCAGAGGTCTTTGAGTTGTTAATCTAAGTAGGAAAAAGCTTTCTTGTAGCCGTAACAGCTGTGGTGTGCCTTGTCAGAAGGAAGGACAAGCATAGGTTTAACAGACCAAATGGTTTTTGCCCTTCCTGCTCTCTACTGCCTGTAGTGACTCTTGTGACACGTAGTTCTGTAACATGACAGTCTAAGTTCCTGCCACACATTTAGATGGTGGCTTTGGTAATGTATAAAAAGTGCAATTTTCTTCACGTGCAAAGTTAGCTACTTCATGCTAGTAGAACTAACAGATGAATTACGTGAAAGTACATTTTTCTTTTCACAAAATGTTATCTGCACTGTACACAAGGATATATATTTTTGTTTAATGATTTTTATTTTGGTAATAGAAAGAGCAGTGAAGAAGCACAGAGAGAGAGACGGCGGATATCGAGTCTGCTGAATATGATGGAACCAAGTCTTCTGCAGTTCTATGTTTCCAGACAGTGGTTAAATAAATTCAAGACTTTTGCAGAACCAGGACCAATTTCAAATAACGACTTTCTCTGTATGCATGGAGGTGAGACTGTTACTGAGTGTCATTTAAGAAGAATTTGTCTGTCGACTTGTAGCTCTATAGGGATGTGCACTTATTTTAATTAAAGGAATTTGAATATAGTAAGTTTGTATTATAACTTCTTAGGTGAATCGAAACTATAACTCCTAAGTAAATTATTTCTCTCATTTTAGTAGCTCACTAGTTGGAAATGATACTCTGTGAAGTTGTAAGGGTGGGTGTCAAGAGGATGGGGTCAGGCTCTTCTCAGTGGTACCTGGTGATGGGACAAGGGGCAACAGACATAAGCTGGAACACAGGAAGTTCTGTCTAAACATGCAGAATAATAAATATGTATATATACATATATATAAATTAATAAATATGTATATTCCCATTTTAAAAAGTCCTCTCACTTCATAATCATCCATAATACTTTGGTCCACCAATCTCAGTCTTCTTTTTAACTGAATGCTAGAAGCAGAAAAGTTTTGAAAGCTGTGGAACAAGACATTGGTGTGATCCAGAGTATCCACTGCATAGCAGAGTGAAAATAGAGTAGTGTTTCTGTATATTTTGTGTAGGAGCATAAAAATTTTACTTTGTTAAATGTTAATAAAAATAAAAGAGAATTACCTTAAGCAAAACATATTTGGGAAATACCCATATTTGAGTGTCAACAATCCAAGAAATCATTATTATGTAGTGTTCTTAGAGCTATTTTCTAATAAAAAAATAGCTGTATTAGGTAAGCAGTTCGAGGTGCTACCCCTGTTGCTGAACCAAACTTCTAACATCAGAATATTGTACCCCTGTCGCAATTTGCAGAGTGTGTTTGTGTGAGCCCCTGTGGCCCTGAATTTTTCCTTTGTGGGGGTTGCAGCAGATGGGTCTTGTTGAATGAGTGCTTGAGATTTTCCCCCTTTGAAAGAATTCTTGCAAAGCACGTGGCTGCTTACCATGTGCTCCAGCTCAGCCTTCCAACTCTGCAAGCCCCTTTATTTCTGCCTCCCTCAAAATTTCACTGCTTCTAAGCATTTGTGTTGTTTAAAGTAATTCAAAATGGTCTACAGCAAATAAGTGAATTTTGAACAGTTTGCTAATGTGTTTGCATGCATAAACATAGTCACTGTTTAACATTTTAATTGTACACCTTAAGAAACATTTTGCAATTAGTATCTAAAAGGCATTCTAGCCCTTTAATTTTAATATTTCACGTAGTTTGGTTCTGATTTTATAAACTTTTCAGCCTCATAAAAGACTAAAATTTCAGTTGTCTCTTTAAATACAGTATTATACTGTGGTAAAACTTGTTTCACATGATTGCTCTGAATTCATTGGAAGGTTGTATTTTTGTTTTATTTAGAGACCTCTAAGGTAGTCTTCTCCTGCCGACTCCCTAAATAAAATTTGCAAGTCTCTCTCTTTTTTTAATGTACTTTTTCTTGCTTCTGCAGGTGTTCCTCCACACAAAGCAAACTTCATAGAGGACCTAGTTGTAATGCTACCTCAAAATATATGGGATAATCTATATAGTAGGTAAGTTTTGTACTGTAACTGGAAAAAATCCTGTCATACAGTTTGAGAGAAAATCAGACTTCAGAATTAGTGGCTCAGAAAAACATATATATACACTCTAGGCTTAAAGCTAAGTGAAGGGATTGCAAACGGACGATTTATATAATTTGTGCAAAGTACTGCTAAAAGCCTACATAAAGTAATATGTTACTGGGATAATACTTGAGTATTAAACCAATAAACATGTATGGTATGTACAAAATGGCACGAAGTAGGTCAGCAAAAGTACTCTTTACAAGAGGTATTTTGAAAGAGCTCTCTGTATCAGCTTCCTGTTCTCTTGTTGGCTGGAGACAGCTTTTCTTTCATGTTGGCTTTGAATCCAAAGCCTCAGCTGCCAGTACTGCTTCAAAATAACTTATATCTGAGGGCTCTGTGTAGCTACTCCACATTTTTTAATGTAGGTCAGTTTTAAGTGTTTGCTTATAAAGGAGGGAGTCTTAAAAGATGTTTCTCGTTTTAAAGTTAAAAAAAGCCATAGAAGAGCTTTGGTAATGACTTTAAGGACTCTATTTTTATTAAATATTAAATATTTAAATATTTTTAGCTGTTAATTTTCTGCCACTTAAGCAATATAGCTAAAGAGTTGGGTGTGATTTTTTTTTTTTAAAGTTTCAATGGCCGTGTATGAAAAATAGAAACAGTCATTTTCTCAGATTATTTCCACTTCCGTAGATGTACTGAATTTTTCTTCTAACTAGCTGACAAAGGCATTATCCACTTTCTGTATGCAGAAATATTCCTTAAGTCTGAAGGAAAATGTTTTTAAACTTCTCATTAATTTCCTTTCTCTATAAAACTTTTTAACAAGGTGTCAAGCTTCATTCATTTGATAGAAAGGCAGAAGTCCCAGAGATGATAGGGTCCTCCAGATTTTGAGTCATCTACTAGGTAGAAGAGAGGTATGAGTTGTTAGTGCTGAACATTTGTCTGTTCTGTCTGGCTTCTTGGCTGGCATGTGCACCCTTCAACACTGAGTAGCTCTGAAGCAACCATGTTTTGCTTTTTGTCTTGCTGTTATCTGGGAATTATGGGAGAGTACTGTGGCTGAGAACTTAGGGTAAGAAGGCCTGTTATGGTGGAGGCTGACTTTACTGAGATACTATTAAGGAAAAGGAGGTACTCATCAGGGGTGCTAATTGCCAGGCCATGTAAGTTCCAAACACATTTATTTTGCTGGTCATCTGGCACTACTCAAATTCCACATGTGCTGGAGTCAGAGTTGCTTCAAGGTGATAAGGTATAATCCACACTTGACATCTTTCCGTTAACAATTTGTCATCTGATCCACGCAGTCTAAAATCAAAGTGTTGAAACTGACACTTTGGTACAATTTCAGTGGTAGGTGACCATTTTTTATGAAACATATCTTTGCTAAGTTGGGATGATTGAGTATATGCCAAACAAACTTGTATGTACAATTTTGATTTACTGAAATAATGCTTTAAATTTCAGTTTTGTACTGCCTTGAGGCAATCAGAACTTGGAAGATGGTTATGTCTTAGGGTGGAGTACAAAATATTACTAAGAAAATACAGGATTACATTTGTAGATCAGTGTGGCTGGCAAAGGTATCAGCGTTCCGTTATATATTGTAAGAAGATGACACTTGTGATGTCTACAGGTGCATCACCTTTTTGCATGGTATTTTCCACAAGGTTAATGGTGTTTTACTTTCACTGCAGGTATGGAGGAGGACCAGCTGTTAACCATCTGTATGTTTGTCACACCTGCCAAATAGAGTCTGAAAGAATTGAAAAACGAAGGAAAAATGAATTGGAAATGTTTATTCGGGTAAAACAGTAAACACTTATTCATTCTGCTTTTTGACATCACCTGGTATTCATTACCTGACCCAAGGGGTTACCAGAGAAGTGCATAGGTGATTCCTGTTACAAATGGACTGTATTAAATATCTCTGTATATATAGAATCCCTTCCTTCCTATTGGCAGCAGTAATGTTCTTGTGCTATCCCAGGTAACTATTTATATGGAAATGTACTTAGATTAAATATTTAATGTGTTTCTTAAATTGCTTTTTTACAGTATGGAAACAGAGTGCAGTCACATGAGCAGTTGTTCTTTATACCCAGGCAGTGATCTGTTCTGTGCAATCTGATAGACTTGAGTGCAGTAATACTGTGCCAGCAAAAAGTTGTTAATAATCTTTATCTTTGGTTCTAATTTAAAATATCGTTAGAGACATAAACAAACATAAATAATTCAGTATACAGTAAGTACCTTAGTATTGTAAGGGATCTGTAAAATTAATATCAAGCAGCTACTGTATTTTCCATGAGTTAGAGATTATGGGCATGCATCTGAATGGTAAATTGACTAGTAGTAATGATTTTGCAGTACTTAAACCAAAAACGTGTTTTGAAATTTTCAGTGAAAGCTAATGCAGAGACAGTGGAGTTGCATTTCTGCTATTTTAATTTGTGAGAGGGAGAAAACAGAATTGCAGCTGTTCTGTCAATTTTGTCTGCTCTTTAATTGAGAGATGGTGTCAGTTTTTCTATAGTGTAACTGCTACTTGAACTTTTCAGTAACTGGTTTTTCTTTCTTTCTGCGTTATCAGTAGATAATAATAATTGTTAACGGCATTGAGTCAACCTCATTTGCTTTAGTGATCAGTATTTTTCCAGTATAAACAATGACTGTATATGCATTATTGTGCAAGTATTGTTCCTGGTTAGAAGATGGAAAATTCTGTTACTCTCTGTCAAGGCTGCTTTAGAGAATGATTGCAAAACTTGCTCTGTATGAAACCTTAAGAAGTTGTGTTGATGCTATAGGTTCATGACTTCAAGAGGGAAATATAGCTATATTCTTACAGGGCTAAAATGCAATGATTGTAAAGACTTGAGTGACTTTTTGCGTATTTCTTACTAAAATTGTGGAAAAATCTGTAGCCTCTGAAAAAGTATAAAATGTTAAACTTAATAAGAACTTAATTATAAAAAATTTTTTTTTACAATGGTAGAAGCAAATCTAGTTAAATGCAGCTGAGTACTTCTTACCTGTTTTTTGCAACATGAACACATTGCTTTGCTACAGAAACTCAGGAAAACAAGGATGTGGGTTTTTTGGTTTTTGTTTTTCTATTTTAAAACTGTAGGGAAGAAAAATATTTCATGTTCTTTTAAACTGAAGCAAAGAAAAGTCATGAAAAGTCCTTGTGCATTCACAGTTCACTGTGACTTGCTTGAAATTGTGCTGGCATCTGGTCAAAGTATTACGGGGGAAAAACAAACCTAGATGAAGAGATAGTTCATCACGCAAAGAATCTCCCATAAAATTATGGAGCAAATCTTTCAAAACGCTGTTTTATTTAATTTATTTTTGTAAAATAAGATAAAGTTTTCTGCTTTCTTCTGTTGCCCTAAAGTTCAGCCTTCACAGTAATTATCTGGTAGTGTTTGATGGCCAAGCACTTGTGCTTAAAATGAACTTGTTGCTGTTTTCAGGAAAAAAAGATAATAAATAATTTCTCAAGTAAAGAATAAATCATCTTTTAATATGATACATGAAAATCTCACCTCAGGAATTCACCAAGTGTTTATTGTTCTGGTGGCCAGTAGATCTTTAAAATGTTCTGTAGCAGTGTAATGTTATGGCGTTAATAATTACGGTGGTTAAAAGAATTCAATAGTTTAAAGGGAAAAAAGCAGAAAAACATGGATTCTTTTTCTTTTCAGCTGAATAGAGCATTCCAAGAAGAAGAATCTCCATCAACGTTTTACTGCATCAGTATGCAATGGTTTAGAGAATGGGAAGGATTTGTAAAGGGTAAAGACAGTGGTAAGTTGTGCTCCGTTTCAAAATATGAGTGATCTTTTATTT
>VXBW01003242.1:2338163-2353542 GCA_013400375.1 Thinocorus orbignyianus | reverse complement strand
TAACTTTAAAATGGTGAAAGTGTCCTTTGGCTTTGTATCACTTAGTTTGATTTGGGTTTTCTTAATGTAAATTGGGAGATATTTGGCTTTTAGACTGTCATATATCTGTATGTAGTTACTTGAATCTTGAAACCTAATTTGAATTGAGAGCTTCTTCTGACAGAGGAAAATAAACCTCTCTATTTAAGTAAGTAAATGCTGTTGCTCATTTTCCTGCAAATTACTTGCCACCATATATTGCAAAAGTTCTCTGTATTTCTCTAGCATGCTAAAAAACAGATTTATTTGTTATTCTTCAGAGTCAGATGCTTAATACTTTTTATTTGAAATTTGTGAGTACAGGGAAAAACAATTCTAATATGGCCTGCTTTATGAAGACTTTAGACTTCCTAGGAATATTTGAATTCATTGTAGCTCAGCTTAAAAAAAAAAAAAATTGCAGTATTAAGAATAACCTTTAACTGGATTTTTCCCAATTTAACTTAATGCTGCAGTGTTCAGTGGACTTAACAATCACAGTTCAGTGGAGGCCTCTAGGCCCTGCATTAACCTCACCAATTGTAAAATGTCAAGAGCGTATTTTGAAAAGAATGAGTTCTTGCACTCAGGAGTTCCTAGTACATCTTCATGATTTAAGCTGTACTGTAGAATTCAAGTACCAGGTATAAAGCACCTGACTGACTTGTAGCAAAAAGAAATAAAATCATTTTAGAATCAATAATTGCTAGCAAATTGGCCAGTCGTTGACTTAGCTTCAGCTACATTAATTCAAATTAGAACTTGGGTAGAAATGAAGATGAATAGGCTGTGGAAAATTTGTCATGAGAGGAGAGGTGGGAGCGCCACTAAATAGTGTACAGTGTTACATGGTTCAGTGGTCCAATGGTCCTGATCCCAATGAATTAACCTACTGCGCCTGGTCAGTTAAACCTGACTGTTAGAAGAGTTAGAATATGAATATGGGAGTAGAGATCTACTCCTGTGCCTACAGAAGTGGAGTTGGTTTTTGAGTACCTGCACCTAAATGAGTAAAACTGAGGCATAACATCATTGGTACTGGCACAGGATCTGCATCATGACTTCCAGATGAAGCTTTGCATGGCTGAGTTAGTGTAGGTAAACAGATGTGCAGCTCCTTGTACCCTTCCTCTTTGGAAACTTTTTATACATGAAGTATAGTAGTAGGCTCACTGGAGCAGGTGGTGGGGACAGACAAGTGCTGATGGTCCCTTGCCCTTTGCCACCATAAAAGGTTACAGAAAATCAGAAATTATTGCTGGATGTTGACCTGAGACAGGAGAGGGACCTCCTGCCAGAGGAACAGTCATAAGCAAAGACTTTAATCGGTGAATGAAAAGAAATCAGTGCTACGTACAAGGAGAATTAGTAGAGGCTATTAATATCCTAATAGTGGTTTCTCTCTGGGGTTCTGAGAATTTCACTGTGGTTCTTACACTTTTATTCTTTACTATCAATGTTAATGTTAATTTCTTTGATGAAGTAGGAATCTTGAGTCCTTGAACTTTACTGCGTAATTGGTGGGACTGCATGTCCTTGCATTAGAATGAATCATTGTCTCCTGTGTACCCAGAGCTATCAGTTGTCAACTTCATGGATAAATACCAGATAAGATGTTTATCATAGAACCTTCACGTGTTTTATGCTTGAGGTATGTTAAGTACAGGATAGTTTAGGGCAGGTAGTTGTAAGAATCAAAAAGTATAAAGTTAACACAAAACATGTCGTTGGGTTTGGCAGTTGGTGCAAGATATAGCACAAATTCAGCTTAGAGTTTTAAATTTGAATCTATATTCTTTTTTTCTTTTTGTATCTGTTACGGACTTCAAAGAAATAATGAAAGAATTATTCTAAATAGTAATTCACATTTTAAAAATGTTTTCAGGTGCAGATTCTGGACAAATATCTGAAGAAACATGGAATTTTCTTCAGTCAATCTATGGTGGAGGTCCAGAGATTATACTCAGACCACCTGTTCCTCCAGTAGAACCTGATATCTTGCAAGCAGAGGAGAAGATTGAATTAGAAACTCATGGTCTGTAGCTATTGAAAAAAAAGATGAATTTGTAAGGAATCCAGCTTCCTTACAAAATGCCCAAAATAACATTCCTGTAAGTTTTATTCTCTTATGTCTGTTGGAGACACAGCTCACTGGGCATTACATTAACTACGGAATAGTAAGTTGAAATAGTTATTACAATTTGTTTAAATAGAGGCTGTTTCTCTGTTTTGGAAGGCATGTGGTTTGTACAGTTTGGAGTGTTTGGTCAATGGAAAACAAACCGTAGTATCTGAACTTTTTGGTATAAGTCAAAATCCTGTTAAATCCTTAGACTTGAAAAATGGGAACAAATTTCAGAGATGTTCAATAACCCTTTTGATTCCTGGTTGGGCTTCTGATATCTACAGACTTTTGCCTGTCTTAATTGTACAGTCTTGACAAGCCTAGGTATGTGCGGAGTATATTTTAAATGGATTGCAGTCAATGATAAAGAAAAAGGATTTCAATTTCCTAAATGCTCAGGAAAAAAAAAATCTCTCTTATTTTGCACTGTAAGTATATGAAATGGGTAGTAGATAACATCCAAATACTTAATGTATTTGAATGGATCAAACATTAGTGTAGACTGAATATTGTTTTAGTCAGCAAATGTCATAACTTATTACCTACTAAATTTTACATCCTATTACAGTCGACTAACTCTATAAACCTGGCTAGTGTCTTTAATAGTATATGTGTCAAAAAGATTTAGTCTTCTCTAGGGTAATGTTTGAGAGCATGAAGTGTGAAATGTAAAAATTATTATGGACATGAGTGATATAAATTCCAGAAATTAAATTGTCTGGTCTCTTGAATTACATTGATAAACAGTTCTATTTGAAGGATTTTATTGTATTGTTAAAAATTTTCATTGGCATGATGACCTATAATGTCAGAAGCTGGATAAAATGTATATATTGCAAAACTTTACTGAATGATTCATATTGGAATGCAGAATGACACTTGATCTTGTTTTTGCCTGATATTGTTACCAAATAAGCAGCATTATTCAAGGCTGGATCAATTAAAAAACAAAAAATAAACTGTGGAAGAAGTGGGGGGGAAGCTTTCCTAAACGTTTTTCATTTATTACATCAGTACAGAAAAATTTGCAGTAATGCCGTGGTACTGCTCTTACACCAATATAACTGTATTCCTTGGCCACTTTGTTTAGAGAATGTTGACAACATTTGTAGCTCCAAAGTAAGAAAATGCTGACATAACATTCTTCAGGATAATTTTATATCCAGTATCAAATCAAACTGGTTTTGAACTTTGTAAAGCGTTTACAGCCGTTCTGGTTAAAAAGCCACCGATAAGTCCTAGAGGAAGTGCCCTATAACCTGAAGTACTGGCTGCTGTGGTGTGTACTGGTGTGCAGGAGGAGTCAGTTCTGTCTGAATGTGAATCCCAGCATTTTTCTCAGCCTGTCTGAGAAGAACTAGAGCTAAAACCACAGCAGTGCAAGTGAGAGGGACAAATGGACAGCAGTATGAAGCCAATGATTATGTGGCTGCTGCATAAGGAAAATATTTTTTTGGTTCTAAACTGTATTGCAGGTAACTCTTGGCCTGTTAAGTTTCTGAACTTGTATGTCAGTGTTCTTTAAATTCCAGAGGAGGGACATCCAGCAGCTGAGAAGCCTTGCATGTATGTAGGTGTAAGTGTAAAGAAACACTGAGCAGAGACTTAATGTCTGACAGTGCATTTGGAGAGTTTTATATTAGTAGGTAAGGTGACTTGAAGTTAATATCAAATTACCCCTGCATGTACAAGGTAAACAAACACATGAGTTCCTACTACAGTCTTGTCTTACTGATTAAGGTAACATTAACTTGCTTATGAACACTCAGTAGTAACTTGCTGACCTTGGCCTGTGCAAGGCTGCTCTAATTTCTCACATCTGTTTTTTTGGTCCTTTTTTCATATCAGGGTGACTAAACTAAACCAGGATTTACATTGTCTTTTTAACTCTCTGGGGGTTTTTTGTTGTTGTTGTTTTTTAATTTCCCTAGGGCTTTATTTCATTTAAGCTGTTCTTAAGGTTCTCTACCATACTGCAGCTAAATAACAATTAATAGTTGTGCGTACTTCAGGAAGAATTTTTCCGATGTGATATTCTTAGTTGGAAACTTGGGAAATGTTTTCTTGGTTAAATCACTGTATGGTAACAGGTGTACCAGTTTATTCCATATTTTCATTAATAATCTGGATGGTGGAACAGCCTGTCCATATACAACTTGCAAGAGAAAAATGGATTGAGTGTTAGGGTCATCAGGTTGTCTGGAGGATGAAGCAGTTCTGTGCTAAGTATTGTGAATATTATGGCAGATCAGACTAGGAGTTAAAATCCAGTGATATGAAAACAAAACCTGTTCTGAGTAATAGTAACAAAAGCATCAGATGCGAGGCACAGGAGGCAATTATTCTGCTCTACTTGGTGCTCTGCTGCTTGTGAGATCTCATCTGTAGTGTTCCCAGTTTTGGATGATACATGATAATAAATATGGGTTGAGAAGAGGTTATTCCAGAGAAGGGCAACAAGACACAGTGTTGCAAATGAACTTGTTCTCTTGCTTAAAACAATGCTAAAGATGCAAGGCTGCCAATGTGGAAATAATTGTGAATAATAGTGAACAATTCTCCCTAGATGAGTTAGGAGTATTTGCCTCAGTTTTAGCAATGATGACTTGTGCTGGGTTTAGGTAGCCTGTTAGAAATCTAGAAATCTTCCAGCAGTTTTGTCAGTCTTTTCCACTGGGAGCCTGGGAATCTGTAGTCAAGCATACTCTTAAATTGTGATGTACATAGATCAGTAACAAGGTATTTTGAACTAGCAGAGTTTGTGAAATGCCTCTGTCACCATCGTAAAAGGCATCTTCACACACAACTGTTTGTCATGCTTGAAAAAAAACCCTCCCAAAATGTTTGTGTTTTTGTTCAAGACAGACAGTTCCAAAAGGGCGACTGTCTTGCTTTTAGTCCTTTTGAGAGGTCTAGAAATTATTTTATGCCCCAGAAATGGAAGTAGCCTTTTAAACTAAGACAGTGTGGGAGAACTCTAAATTGGTGGCTTGTGTATGCTGGAGGGATCAGAATATGGGTGAAGGAGAAGCCTTTACTTTGAAAAGCTGTCTGATTTGCAGCAAAGAAAGAATGCATCTTAGGAAGAGGCCGTGGAAATTATTTTTATTTTTTTTTCCATAAGCCTTTCACCAGACTATTTGGATTCTTTGTTCATTTGTTTCCAGTTGAGGAAACACAGCAATGTGTTCAGGTGCCAGGGAAGCTGTCATTTCAAGAAGGGAAAAATCCAGTGGAGTCCTTGTTTTAGGCCTGGGAGTCTAGATTTCACTTGTTAAAAGCCTGCTGTTCAGTCTGGTAACTTTAATCCTTTTCTTCTGAAGAAAACTGCATGGGAAGGGGTGTTGGGGAATTACCAGCTCAAAGCTTGATTTCTCTTAATTTTTTGAAGCTTTTTTGCAAGTAGTATAGCTAATTGTTCATCTGGACCTCCAACACTGAGGAGAGTGCCTAAAATACTGTGTCATACAGCTGAACAGTATAATTGGAAGGAAAAAGATTAGCAGAAGAGCTACTGAATTACTTAGTAGTAAAATAAGGCACTTTTATAATATGCTTCAGAAGTGAGAGCTAAGTAGCCCGTCTGCTTAATAAAGCAAATAAGAATGACCTGCTTGTTAGCTGTAAATTATCCAGTGTTACACTTTTACTGACTTAAAGGCCAGTCTCTTCCTTTCCGGTGACTGGAAGGTTAGGAAATGAAGGAAATTCTGAAGACAAATCTGTGATGCAAATCCATTTTTTAACTTGGGTAGTCCAGAAAGCTGCTTCTACAAGTATAATCTAAATTAGTCCTGTGTCTAGGGATAGATATATATAGATATATATAAATGCACATATTCTGTTTTTCCAGTCTCTTAATTGAACTGTGGCTGGAGGCACTGTAGTAATTATTTTTGGTTCTATGTTGGAATAGCAATCTTGAGAAGATACATCCAATGAAGGTTGTTTTTTATTTTCAAATAGATAAATGACACTCAGTTGACTGCTGCAATGGGTGTCAGCCTTCCCATCAGTCTGAAAGCTTGCTAGGTAAGTTAGAGACATCTTACACTATTGAAAAGCTGTATCAAGATGAGATGAAAAAAGGGCAAAAGCTTTTTTTATTAATTCATATCAGAAAAACTCAGAACCATTTTGATAACTCTGCATATTTTATTTGAATGCTATTGCCATTGTCAGCTGTTGAGCTGCCTGAATGCAGCTAAAACATTTCTTAAGGTCTCCTCTAATATCTATTTGACAAAAATTGCTGTAGAGTAAGCTCTCTGTGGTGAGACACTACAAACTTGTCAACTCTGAATTCAAGGGAGAACAGCTGCACCCGCTGTTGCTACATGTTCCTGGCAGTGGTAAAGCAATCTTGTATTTGCATTTTACTGCTCTGTCTAGGTATCTTAAAATGACTTGCAAATCTACTATATGCAGCTGGGTCAATGGAAGATAATTTATTTAGGGGTTTTTATTTAAATAATCTATTTCTTCTCCCCAATGGTAGCATATTTGATGTGGAAGGGCTAATCTGTTTGGCTTTGCTTGGGAATCTCATAGTCGTGTGGGAACAGTAGCCGTTTTGTCAACACAGCTATGCTGATGGTAATTAACTTCTGACCAAACTGTCGAAGTGGAGATGTCAGAAGATTGGAACCAACAAGTTGTGTACTGTGTTAGTCCCTACTCTGGAGGCTAGATGAAAATGTAGTCTTAGAAATCTGCCCTCCTAGCAGAGTGCAACACTCAGTAACATCTGAAAAACTTAGAGCCTTTTGTAAGTTCATACAGTCCTATATTTTGGTAAAGAGAGCCCCAGAGCAAGGTAATTTCATACCAATACCTGTTGAGATAGTGGTATGTCCCACTGATAGTGGGATACCAGCATAAAGTGTTAGAAATATATTTGGCTATAAAACATACTGTGTGGATGAAGAAGGTGTCATTTTAGGAGCAAAAGTTAAATATGCCCATCTAGGCATGGAATGTTATCCAAAATCTGGTGTAAGTTGATGTGTTACACCAATGCATTATGTAAGAATCCTGCTTCAGATGCAAAACTGACACAGTGATTGGCTTTTTCTAACATAAGATATCCTGGGTTTTCTTAAAAAGACTAAAGCCAAGGAGTTTGTCCCTAATTAGCATTATTGGCATTTATTTGTAATGATACTGCTAGCATTTGATGAGAGATTTTTTTATTGATTGATAGATTATCCTGTTACTCATCATATAAGTTTATGTGGAAATGCAAACCTGAGATTTGGAAAATTTGCAGGAAAATTTACCGATTATCTTCTTAAATAGCAAGTGGTTTCTTCGTATTTGCTATGCAACTATTTTATACTGAACTAAGAAAATCCTGTTCCACTTATTCCTTTTGAATTCCCTGCATACATCTGGCTTAGTGCAGTCTAAGCAGTTTTCTCACTGAAAACCTTTCAGCTCTTCATTTTGCCCAGGAAATGAGTAAAACAACTAGGCTTTTTCATTCTTCCAAACAGATGGCTTTTCTGGCTTCCCGCTACACTTAAGCCATCCAGCACTGACAATTAGTAGCAGGAAGCAAAATAAGAGTTCTAGATTTCTGAAGTGTCACAAAGAAAGACAAATCACTTTCAGCATTATTTCACAGAAACGATCTGGTTGCAAACAAACTTGGTTTGTATTAGCCTTTAAAATCTTAGCAGATTAGAAAATAGCCTTGCTCAGTATAAATTTTTAAAAGGGCTGTTCTTGCTAACAGTGAAAAGTGCAACTTGTTTTCTTGAATATCTTCTATAATATCTATATATAGCTGTTGAAAACATGTGACTTGTCTTAAATTAAGAATAGCTTCAGACTATCTTTCAGCCATTCGACAAGGTGACAAGGCTGCTTCTCCATAAAACCCAATGTGAACACTGCTACACAGTAAAATAAACTCTCTTTATAATACATTTAATACTACAGATGTTTGTTCACAGTAGCAGAGTTGTGGTTTTCATAGAAGGATGCTGTTCTGCTCTCTTCTAAATGTGTGTCAGCTGAGACACGCAGCTAGGAAAAGAAAGTCTGTTTGTGAGAAACATTATCACTGATGTGTCTGATAGTTTTTGTGGATGTTAGTGACATGCCCAGTCACTAGGTAACAAGTTTCCTTATCTGGAACATAAATAGGTATATGTTGTAAGAGTACTAGATGATATGAAAGGTCCCTTCCAACCTAGACAATCCTATATGTAGACTTAAGAAAATGCAATAGGAACCTGATGACTCAAATAAGATGTTATAGGATGAATAAGCAAGAAAATTCATTTTCTGACTTGTTCAAGGTGGAGTTGATTAGCTAAAAGCCTAAAATACAGGTTCTGGTTGTTGAAATGAGTGGACATGAGGAAATACAGTTGACACTTGACTTATTGATTGTATACCATTACGAAATGAACTGTCAGTAAAAAAAGAAATGCGAGTAATAGGAACACACCAGGTTTTTATGTAGTTTTGATATGCGATGCTACTGAATCTCAACTCTCTTTCTTACTATTCATTTGTTCAGCAGCATGGGAAGCGCAAAAATAAAGCAGGCACTATCCACAAAATGTTTTCATAATATAAATGGAGTTGAAAAAATTTCGTTTCCAGCTATGTTCCTCCGTTCTCACTTGGAACTAACAAAGAACTTATTATGCATTAAGAACTTCAGCAAGATTCATGTTTGGAATAACTTACCACATAAGAAAGTAAATCTTAAAGTACTTTGAGAAGAATAAAGAGGGCAGAGGAGAGGAGGCATTTGATTCTTACAAGTAAGAAAAAGCTTCAAAATAAATTGTCAGCTGTCAAAAATGAAAAATAGCAGTTTTCATCTCTTACGTCACAGGACAGTGCCAAGAGCTTTTAATTTTCATTGTTTGTGAATAGTTTTGCCCAGAAATTAGTATTTTTCTAGGTGGCTAATTTTGTTCTGTCCTGTGTATGTTTTAACATACACACAAAACCAAGATGCCCTGGTTACCATGGTGATCCATCACTGTCTCCCCCCACCCCTCCTTTCCCCCAGGCATCTGTTAAAATGCCAAACCCAAATGAACAGAGACGGAGAACCTGGTCACGCTGGGAATGTGTGTCTGTTCCTACCAATGCGTGCACCTTCTCTTTAGGACCGTAAGTAAGATTACTTTGAGATTCTCAGCTGTAACAAAAGCAATGTACTCATTCATGCCAAAATGCTAATTAATTGGCAGCTATTAATTCAGTTAGACAATATTTTCAATTAAATTTGCAGTCTAGTACTGAGGTTTTTATATGTAACTTTACAATTTAACTGTAGAAACAAGAAGACATTTATTTAGCTGTGAGCTCTTCTTTGGTGTCCCATCTTCTGAGTAATGTCAGTAAGAGAAATATATTCCCTTTTACCTTGTTTGTTTGTTTGTAGTATAATTAATTTGCTTTCCAATCAAGCATGGTAGTGGAGGTAATTTGTCTCTTAATGATCAGTAGCAATCTGAACTTCATACATGACTTTGACTTTACACACTCACTCAAGTGCAGAGGTGAGTCTTCCTGGACTCTTTGTGTAGATACTGAAGAAGATCCAGGTTATGAAGGCACTTTCTAAGCTTCTGCTCTGCAAGCCTCCTCCAGAAGATGTTAAGCTTCCTGATCACACTGTTCACCTAAATCCCAAAGTGCTTACCCTCTGTGGATTTGAGCCCTGAGCAGGGATCTCTCCTTTTCAGACTGTCAGTGGTGCTGGTCTCCCCTCCTGTATAATGGCAGTTAGGTTTAAATAAAAATTCAGTCTTTCACATCCTGTATGAGAGGGCCCTGATCACAAGCTGGGATTGTCTTTGAAAAACCTTTTGTTTAGGGAGGGGGGAAGTGCCCCAAGGCTAGGCAGAAATGTGCCAGGTCTTATTCTTTGGAGATTTATACATCTACATCTTATTTGAAAACTTCTAATCTGTGTTTACATTGAACATACTTCATGCTGTTTGGTTTGAGTAATAATAGAGTCCTTTATTGTGGTCTAGGACCTGAAGGAATGTGAAAGGAGTCGACACAGTAACAGGGATTTTCTATGACCTGACACATCCTTATGTAGGTTGTACATAATGCAAAGTATTAATGCAAAACCACTAATGCCTGAGAGTGCTACATACAAAGGGAAGTGCCTAAAGAAGAGGGGAAAGATAAAAGTCCTTTTTAAAAGAAAAGAGCCTACAGGAGAGCTGGAGAAGGATTCTTTGTTGGGAAGTGTAGTGATAGGACAAGGAGTAATGGTTTTCAATTGGAAGATGGGAGATTTAGAATAGATACTAGGAATAAATTCTTTCCTGTGAGGGTGGTGAGGCACTGGAACAGGTTGCCCAGAGAAGCTGTGGGTGCCCCATCCCTGGGAGTGTTCAAGGCCAGGCTGGATGGTGCTTTGAGCAACCTGCTCCAATGGGAGTTGTCCCTGCCCATGGCAGGGGAGTTGGAACTCAATGATCTTTAAGGTCCCTTCCAACTCTAACCATTCTATGGTTCTATCACTTTGATAGGAGTTCCTAACATCTGTAAGGGGTAAGGCTCCTAGAGTAAGCTAACAAACTAAGTCTTAAAGTCAGTGCTGATGTGAATGCTCCAGTAAGGTAACTATTAATCTGGGCTTCAATTTTTCAGTCGCCTCAGGCAAAAACACCTGTGTCCATATCGATCCAGCTCCTATTCTAATCCCGCATAGTCAAAACTTCCCTCTCTCACATATATGCAGTCTTCCAGAAACTGGAAGTCTCTGGACTGTTGTTTTCTTGATGCCTGAGTCAAAGTTTAGACACTAGAATAATAACATGCTCAAAATAACTGAAAGAAAGTCAGGAGGGGGAAGGAGAAATATTTTAGACACCAGTATTTCAGTTTTTAAATGTAAAAACTCTCTTCAGCAACCAAAAAACTAAGAAGAATACATTCTGAAAAACAGGCAGCTTCCTTCCTGGTATACTGCTTTTATGTTTAATGAATTCCAATCTGCAATATCTTTTCTGATAATGCACTACAGCCCAGCTATCATTTCATTTCCACCTGACTTTGAAGCCTCTACTGAAATTAGAAATAGCCATTTAAATGGGAATACCTCCTGAGTGAGATGTGGTTATACATTGTACTGAAAGTAGTTTAATGAATTTAGTTATTAAAAATAAGTATGAGTTCTGCTTACTTAACTGCAGCTTTTTAGACTAATTTGTCTCAGATTGCCCCTTCCTCATGTATATGGGCGTAAAATGGAAATAATCATTTCCCAAATGTGTTTAGCTTTTGTAATTGGCAACTTGTTTTTTCAACATGGAATAGGACTTCTTTCCATAACCTGTGGAAATAACCTTCTTTCCATAAGTCTGTGCAGGTTGTAAGACTCCTAAATTGTCTAATGTACGAATCCTGTATCAGTGACAAGATTGTTCTGTTCAAAAAAAGAGCTAAAACTGTTTTCCCCCTGCCTTGTTCCCACAAAAAAAAGAAGTGTCATAAAACCAGGCATTCTAAATTCATGGCTGGAGTGAATTTGAGTAGGTGTTAAATCAGATGACCACTCACAATCTTGTGCAATTTATTTTTACAATTGCATTTTTTCCCAAATATTATTTTAATGTGTTTTTAATTATTATTTTTGACATGCTGACTTCCATTACTACTGTAGTCCTTGTCCAAGTAGTATTTGAAGTGATAGAAATATAAAACTCGTGCATTTTCCTCCTATATTACTGAATTTATAATATCATAAATTTTAATAAAAGTTGGGGCATAAAGCATGTGAACTCTGATGTAAACTGGCTACTGAAGCCACACCTAAATGAGTCAGTAGGGTATGTCTTCAGGCAAAATTTGATTGGTTTTTTTTCAAGTTCAAAACAATTTTGTTTATCTAAAACATTTTGCTTCAGGTAAAACCACTGAAAATGTTTTCTCATTGCTGATATTAAGGGAAATCTAGCCTTTTTCAGATTCATTCTTTACATACGGAAACATAAATGGAAAAACTGGGCTCTCCAGGGAATACAGCAGGCAGAACTGAGCAGCAAAGCAGAGGACCTGTAAGAAAGAAAACATCAAGTGATTCTGTGTAAGGATGCATATTTAAGCAGAAAATTGTCTTAATGTTGGGTTTGTTTTTTTTTTACTTTTAGCTCAACAAAACCTTCCCTTTTATAACTTTTTGTAACTGTTGGAATTTTCTTCTTGAGAATGCCAATGCTTTTTTTTTTTCTTTCTGAAATATGTAAATGTCCAAAAGGCCATCTATAAAGTATCTACAAAGAAAATTAATGAGATGGTATAGTAATTTGGGCAGAGATTTCTGAGCATTGTGCTGAGCCACCTCCCATCCAGCCCAGGAGCTGGCCTTGGGAAGTCTCCCTGCTCTTTTCCAGGGCTTCCCGTGCAGCACCCAGGCAATTGCACACAACCAGCCTGGCCAACGCGGCTGCCCTTGAGTCAGAACAAATAAGCCGGAGCTGAACTCTGGAGATAAATTGAGCTATAATCTTCCTCACCCTGCATGTCCTTTTTAAGAACCAAGATCTGTGAGATCTGTAGCCAAGAACATCAGCCCTGTTTTAAGCACAGGGCTGGGTAAGAAGCAGGAATAGCTGCTAACACAGATCTTGGGGCATGGTGTGAAGACACAAGAGCAACTGTCACAGAACTAACGTACATGTCCTTACAGTAGCTTCTCCATTGTGCTGAATTGTGAAGAGGGAACTTTGTCAATCTTTTGTCAGAAGGCAATCACATTTAATTTGCTCTAATAATAGAAGCAATTAAGCTATTTCATGGATTGAGAAGGTAGAAACAGCTGAGAGCATGAGCCATGTAACAGCTTCATCAAAGCTGGTCTTGGGCAGTTCTCAGCACAAACATGATCTGAGGTTTCAGTGATGTGGAGGGATAGAAACATCCCAGCTCCTGAATGTGTAGAAGGTATTGAACTGGGAGAGAAGGGGCTGATCTAGTGGTTTTTAGCTTGTTCTGTTGTAAGATTCTGAAAAGCTGTCATTAAGCTGGTTGGTTTGGTTGGTTGGTTTTGGTTTTGTTTGGGTTTGGTTTTTTTTCTTTTTTTTTTTTTACTACCCACATTGATGAGGCCAGAGAAATTGTTATTGCAAAGCTGCCCACAGTAAATACAGTTACCAGTTATTGGTACAAGATAGATGCTGCAGTACAGAGGAAACCACTACCACGAGACTCAGGGATGTGATATAGTTTGGGCAGGGTGTACAAGGACTAAGGAGGACTGACTAGAAGAGCATTGTGGTGCTGCTAGGGAGGAGCATATTCCTTTATACTTAGGAATTTCTTAAAATGGAATGTAGGATACTGTGGGGAAGGGGCTGCAGGATGGCATGAGTGGATGAAAAGGGATTTTGAACTGTGGGGACGGCAGAGTGGATGTAGAGCCCCAGCCAGCTGCAAACGAAGCCGGTTTCTCCAGGTTTCAATGTAAATTCTCTTGGGTGGAGGTCTTAGTCAACTTGCTTGATCTTGGTCCTTACTACCCATGGAGTGCTTTTTTCTTCTTTGCATATTGTAAATATTCCTCTGAAAGGTTAGCTCAGCCAAACTGCCCTGTGGATACACAATGGCTGGATAGAGTCCAGGGAAAAGCTGGGGGCATGCAGAGGTGGGGCGAGAGCCCGGGGAGGTTCCCTTTCATTAGCAGGAACCATTACCTGAAACATCACACCATTAACAGCAGCTACTGTTCGTTATCATCCCATCACCAGACGTTATTGCTTCTTAGGCAAGATGGCAGAACATAATATTTAAGTCCTCCTCAGTGAATTCAAGGCCAATCCTGATATAAGGTGTGGTTAGACAATATAGCCTGACTGGTTTAATCCTCCTGCCAAAAAGTTCCTGCTGCCAAGAGAGGATTGCCTTGTTCCTCCCCTCTGCTGGCAACCCTCTCACCCCATCTCGCAGCTGGCTCCACAGCGAGCCAACGTGGTGCGTTTTCTAACTGAAAACTACCACACCAGAAACAGGAACAGTTTCTTGGTGGTTTAGGAAGCCTGACTGGTTTATGGTGTGTGCAGATGAGCACCAGAGCGGGCAGCAGGAAGCACTGTGGGGCAGGGGAGATGGAAAGGGGTGGGGGGAAGGGTGCTGCCCTGTGTGCCAGTGGGCGAGGTCGGCTCCATTGCTCAACTGCACCCTGAAACCACCATGGGGGGAAAAAAAATCAGGAAAAAAAAAAAAAAGAAACCAAAAAGCCCGATTGATTTTGCACTGAAGCAGCTGAGAACACTCAGTTCTGCTGTGAAAGTACTAACACTTGTCTGAAAGGCAGTGATGTCTTCAGCTGCTGCAGCTGTTTGGCCAAGTGAACATATTTCTGAAGGGATCGCAATTCGCAACATCTCAGTGCTTACAGGTGCTGCTGCAACGCAAACCCCTCCATTCCTCTGTCAGATCCGGGCACGCAGGCGGGAGGCTGCGTGAGAACAGTGGCAGAGGTTCAAGGAAAAAATTTCCTTCCCTCTCTTGTGGGATTTTGGTTCTCTGGAGTCCCATCGCGGCAGAGTTCCGAGTCAGCAAGATGCGGGGAAAGCGAGAACTGCCTGGGAAAGTGGGAAAGCTGCTAAGGTTTTCCTGCAGACTCTGGCACTGCGGAACGAGTCTGTGTGACCAGACTTGCCATTTGGGCAATTAGGGTTTTATTAAATCTGCTTTCTTTACAAAAGTATCAGGTTAATCACCCTACAGTCAGTTTCAAAAAGCAACTGAAAATACTTTTCAGTACTTAGTCTTCTGTTACAGGAAACTGGTTTAGGATTTTCTAGCGATTTGGGAATCTGTTAATTGTTCTTAATGGAAAGGTTCTCGAATTCCATACGCATTTAACAGAAAACTTGAGTCTTTTGTGTTTCTTGGTGAATAACAGCCTTCCAGGTGAATTATAGCCATGGTGCATCGGGAAAAAAGCAGCAAGAGATTACAGGGGTAGGGAGAAGACACACAGCAGTTTCCCCGTAGGAGCACAGAGGGAAATAATCTCGTGTTGGAGCAGACTGTGCGTTAAATACCAACTCACCGGGTCCCACAATTAACACATTTGCAAGCACGCTGGGTTCATTCCTTGCCATCAGCCGGAGGGTGGGAGCCCCCACGGTGCCTGTTCCCGGGCCCCTGCTGCGGGGCTTCCCCGGGGCAGGAAGGGGCCCGGCGGCTCCCGCAGCCGCCCCGCTCGCCCTCCCGACCGCAGCAAACCTGCGGGTCACC
>VXBW01003242.1:2319969-2337307 GCA_013400375.1 Thinocorus orbignyianus | reverse complement strand
TGGCTGCGGCGGCGTGGCCCGGGACGCGTCCCGCCGCTTGCTTCCCGCTTCTCCCCCCCTCCTCCTCCCGCTGCCGGTCCCTCCGGGCGTCTCCAGCCGGGGGAGCCGGGCTTGGGGGCAGAGCGGCTGGCGCAGTCCCGGGTGGGCCACACACCCGGTGCGTCCCTGGTTATCCCCCCGCGTCCTGCCCTGTCACCTGCCCGGACGGGGCGCCCGTCTTCATAGAGCGCCCCTGGGAAGCTCTCGCAGCTTCCAGGCGCTGCCAAGAGCTGGAGGTCCTTTGGCCCTTCCTGGGCCAGGGTTCAAGCCTTGGGCCCGTGCCCTCGCCCCCCGCAAGCGCTTCGTGGTGTTGCTGCTGTCCTGGCGCCCTGCGCAGCTGTCCCGGGCTCCTGCTTCTGCTGCCCGACCCCAACTGCTCCTACCCCGTGGGAATGCTAAGGTGTAAGGATGCAGGGGTCAGAGAAGAGGGACACTTGCAAATCTGATCTCTCTTGACGCTGTGATACATGTCCCGTTACATCCCAAATGTGTGAACTACATTTCTGTTTGCTCTTGTATTAGGGAGAATAAATCCAGTAGTACCCAAGTATCCCAGCTCAGCAACATCCCCTTTGTCTCCTAGTCCTGATTTCTCTGAAGGGAGAGCATATGGTTCTGTTTCTTCCTTATGGTGTTTTGTGTTCTGTCCCCAGTTACCCGGGAACGCTGGCAGTTTTTGTAGTATTGGAGTATAACTTTGTTTTACTAATCGAGTTTTAGGCTGCCACATAACTGATACTAAATTTTTGTAAAAGAATATGTTCTTCAGGCTTTGAAGTTCCAAGCTTTGTTTTGGAAATAAGCTTGCAGTTATCAAACAAATTTTAGTAGCTCATCAGTTGCTGAACATATACTTGCATGTTTTCTGTTGGTGCTGTCATCATTTCTGTACGCGTTACACTGGGATCATTTACTGGGACTTTTCAAGTGAAGCTCGAAGTGTCCTCTATTTCATATTAAATACTAACTTGTGCAACCTTTTGAGAATACCCTTTTTGGGTATGTATCTAATATATATTTGGGTTTGTTAAATATGATGCTTTCCCTTGCCTCCTACCTGCTACAAGGGCTGCTGATCCAGTCGGGATTGGTAGATTTGGGGTTAGCAAAATTTGGTTGTTTTCATAAGCAAGTATAACTTTACAGAAAAGAAGCTGACAAATGACTGTTGCAGCTTGTTTTCAAATATCTTAAACTTACTGTGCTGCCTTTTGGATTAATAATATTAGTATTTGCTTAATCAGAGGTAGGAGAAAAGTTATTTAAAGAAAAAAGGTGGTGTGTGTGTTAAATAGTAAGGGAAAAAAATACAGCCCTTTTATAGTAAAGAGCATGTGGTAAAACATTCAAAACCATAGCCATCAGGTGAATTTTTTTACCCAATTGAAGCAGCTCATGAAACTCCCACGGTTGCAGGGTTTTTCCAGCACTGTCAGGCTTAGTTCACAAAAACATTTGATATCTTGAATTTACAGTAAGGGTTTTAGTGAAGGACTTTTACACAGTACAGCTGTGTGTGTCAATAAGCAGCATCGGTGATGACCTTAAATTAAACTACTGTTGGTAATTTATGTGTCTAGTTATTTAGTCCAGTATTGATAATTGTTGCAAATCTCAGTTGTGCCACTATTAACTGGAGCGATTTTTCCTTTGCATTGCATGCTCCAAGTGTGTAACTACTAAGAGATAGGCTGTGTTAAATAGACTAGTCACTAAGCTGTTCAGTCATGTTTTGTCTCATAGTTTTTAAACATTTCTGAAAGAAGAGAAATAACAAGTAGAATTTTGAGCTCAGTGTTACCACACTCCTAATGTGCAAAAATAACCAGGTGTCTATTTCACAAAATTAGGGACTGTAACCTAATATGGGCTTCTGTTCTACAGCTGAACAGCATGGGACTGCTCTGACATTTATATTTTATTTTGTTTTTTAAATTAGTCTTTCACATTTGAAAAGCTTTCTTTAAAGTCTTCAGGGCTAATCTGTTGGGGTTTGCTTTGTTTTGGTTTTCCCAAAAATAGGAATGCATTATATGGGACCTGATGATACAGGTTTCCCTAGTCATAAAGAACCAGATTTGCAAGAGGTAACTTCTTTTCCCATTATCCAGCACTTATACCCATAGATTTACATTGCATTTGCAGTTCTAGGGTTACAGTACTGTAAGACTTATTTTTTCCCTTTCTTTAGGGTTGGTTTAAACGTACTTAAATTATTCCAGACAGATATTTGTAGAACTTGTCCTTAAAAACCTTGAACAAGAAAAATTCTGCAGCCTCTGTAGGTGGGAGCGAAGTTGCGGAAAGGGAGAAACTTTCTTACTTCTGTAGTGAAGAAGTTTTTTTTTGTTTGGTTTCCAAATTAAGTATTCTTTGCTGGAAATCAGGCTGCTGATTATAGGAACTTGCTTCTGGTAAACTTTAACGTTTGAGGGTGTATTGTTCTAGTTGTAAGAACACTGTAAATATGGTTTCTGCTTTGAAAAGTGCCTTGGTTGTAGAAGAACTGTCATCAGGGTTTAGTTTTATGAAGACCTTCTTTCTGTTTGAGTAGCTTGTAAAACACTTAAGAAATGCAGAGCTGAACATTAAATAGCATGCTCTCTTTCTCATTTTACACTGTTTTTCAAACAAAAAGACTTCTGAAAATTAAGTGCAGCTTTGTAATCAAAATGCTCGGGCTTGGTTTTGTAGAGTAATAGATTGATAATTTGTAGAGTTTGTGTTCAAAATTTGTATACTCATTAGAAGTCTGCATTTAAGTCTGCGCTTATACAGACAATTTGTTATACAAGAGTTTTTTGTATCTTCAGACAAAAAGCTTAGTAGCTTAACTTACAAAAATGCTCTTTAAAGATACGTTAATGTTTTGATGCTTGTAGTGAGTTCATTTAAATGTAGAAACACAGAAAGATCAGCTAGTCCAATCCTCTGTCCTGTGGAAGCATATTGAGATCGTTCCCTCTGATGACCAAGTTCTTTGTGCTGGATAAAGTTTTACCTGATATGCAATTTAAATATTTTTGCTTTGCATTAAGCTGTTTGCTTTGTGTCTTGTTGCTTCAGAAAACAGTTGATTCTCCTTGTAGTGATGTTTTACGTATGAGATGGCCCTTAGCTGGTCTTCATTTTTTCTGATCTACTGAACTTTGTCATAGGACATAGGAACAAATATTGGCAAGGTAGGCAGTTTGGTTGTCTGGGATTTTAAAGATGTTTTTACTAGTTCAGATTTAAATAGAGTATTTAAACAAAAATATTTGATTAGTGGGTACACCCGTGCCAGGCAAACAAGTGGCGAGAAGGGTTAAAAGTTTACCTTTTAGGGGATACATCAGTAGTAACGCAGTAGGATTCTGTCAGTCTTTTACAGCTTTGTCATGAGAAGTACCTCATGTGTGTCCCTAAAACACAGTGTTTTGAACTTTGTTTAAAACACTTATTTTAGTTAGAAAATTTGTAAGTCGAAAAGGAAATGAGTGTTCTTGAGAGCTTGTCTGTTGGTACATAAATGTTGTTGCTTTTGTTTTATTGGTGCATATATATGTACATAAGATCTGAATTTTTCTGAGCTAGTTTGGGGTGGTTTTTTTTTGTGAATTGAAGTGTCTCTGTAGTATCTCTAGTATAGAAAAGAAAAACAGGAATATAGTCCAAGTGCAAAATTGGAGGAGCTGTGCAACTGGGTTACTGTGCCGCATAGAAATGTATTAGTGGGGGAGGAGCGTGGTAGAGCCTCCCCTGTATATTTGTGTTTGAAAGATATTCTGCTTGTTCAGTACTGATGAAGTTAGAGATTTTATCTCCACAGCTAAAAAATCTTAGACCAAAATTAGATACTGTCAGAGAAGATTTGCCATGCTGTGTAGTTGGTTATTAATTAAATGCTCTAAGGACGTTCCAAATTGAAGGCATGCATCGAGTGGACTTGTGGAGGTGTATTTTCTGAATTTAATCCTGTTTAGTCTTTCAGTTTGTGACCTGGATGATAGAACAAAGCAGATTTACTAACTGCCTGGACAGTACAAATCTTGGAGGTAATACAAGCACTAGAGTGTGAAATGGTCTTGACAAAGCAGATGAATGATCTGAACTATATGGGATGCAGTTCAGTAAAGAGGAACACAAAATAATATATTTGGGTAGCAGCAATAAACTTAAATATGAGAAACAACTGGCTGGATGACAGTTCTGCAAATAAGCAGCTGTATCACAAAATGAACACAAAGGAATCATGACAGTTCTACAAAAAAACAGGAGTCATACTGGGATATATGAACAGGATTGTTGCATGCAAGATAAGAAATTCTTCTGCAGTACCCAGTGTGTAGTGTCCCCATTTTTTGTTACTGTGCTTCAAACAGATTTGAAGCAGTTGAAGAAGATTTAGAGAAGAGTTGCAATAAGGATTTTTGTGGAAGAACTGAAAGAATTGCATTTGTTTAGTCTATAGCAGAAATGGGGAGACATAATAATAGGCTTCAAATACGATAAAGATTGCTACAGAGAAGAATGTAATAAACTGCTCTCTCTTGGCAGGCAAAGAAATAATGGTCCTAAAGAACACAAAAGGAGATTTTGATGTCGGGAAAGTTTTCAGTTCTATGGATAAATAATCACGGGGTTAAATACCTGAGGGAGGTAATGGGGTATCTGTTGCTGAAAGTGCTCTAGAAGAGGTTAAATAACTTCCTTTCAGAGGTGATGTAGGTATAGTTGATCTGTCCCTGGCACAGGAGGTAGGGTGACTTATCAGCATTAACCCTGTGACGTTTTTATGATTTTTGTAATTTTGCTGGCCGTGATTGAAAAACTAAACAAAACTTCATGGCGGAGCATGAGAGAAATGTTCTGTACTTTTTCTATTCAAAATCTACTGCCTACATTCCACATGACCTTGTTCACATTTTTGAATTTTGGAAATTTGACACAACTGCCTTGGGCTTAATGATGAATCAAGCATAGGCTGTGTCATGTATGTATATGCTATGTAATTAAGAAGAGGGTTAAAGTGAAACAAATTCTATCACGTTCTTGACGTTTAAAAGGAGCGTAGAGGACTCAGATTAAAATAATGCTTTCAGTCTATTACTGCCTATTTGTAATTAGGCTTTTAGGGCATTTTTCTGTCTGACCAATGGAGTGGTCATCCATCCGATCCATGGGTTCATCCATGTAATCCATCTGATACCTTGTGAAGTCAAAGTTTAATCCGTATCATCACTCCCTTTCTTGTGATTGATGGGAAATTGGTCACTAAACCACTGAGAAACAAAGTGTTGGTAACTGACATGGTACTGGTTTTAGATCCTGATGCAATGTTTGCTTGTGTGTAGGTGCAAATGCAGCAGGACGTGGTGAAAGTTAGTTCTAAAGGTTTCTTATACTTTATTTCTGTTAAATAAATGTGATCTCAAAGCTGCTAATGAGAATCCTGCTTCTAAAAATCACTAAAGGAAGAAAGCTTACACTGTTTGTAGAATAATGTCAGAAAAGAAATTTGTTCCTTTCCTCAAGTATTTTAAGTCTTCAGGGATTTCCCTTATGTGTATCACTGCAGCACAGAGGCTTTTTTGTAGAGCATTATAAAGGGGTCACAGTACCTCGTGCAGTAAGAGCACAAAGGCTTAAGTCTCAGGCAGAGACAGATGCACCTATTCCCTAAGCTCCACCTGAAGAGCTGTAACTGAGAAGAAATTGTGAGAGAGGGCTGTCTGAAAAAGGCTGTTTTAACCTGGAGTTTTGAGAAGTATTTCCTGTAGAGTGGACTCTGGGGGTATTTAGACAGTGACTGACTAGAAGACTTGCAGTGGGAATGTAATAACTTTACAACAGATGCTGGAGTTTGTTTGCTTGTTTTTTTTCTGTTTCCAAGTATATAAAATTTCTTTGGCAATTTAAAAATTGTATTTTATTAATCATTCTAAAGTTAGAATATATTGGTACATGTTTTTTAATTCCACCCACTACCTTCTTTTAATTTACTTGCACTTTCTCTGTATGTTTCTGAAAGTCTAAGTATAACTAGCATTGACTGTCACTGGTTAGGTGTACAGGATTGTAGGATTATATTGCACTTGTTAGTAACTGCTCTGTCTAAATTGTCACTTGTAAAGTGTATTTCCTCAAAAGCTAGGTTTCAGGAAGAAGGAAGCTAACCAGAAGTTCTCCATTCTTTTCAGCCCCTAGTCTGCAACTTTTGTGTGTGTGTTTGGTTTTTAAAAAAGTCTATTTTGCTGTGGAAAAATAGGCAAAATAGAAAGCCACTGTAGATGATGATTTATTTTTTTTTAAACTAGTTTTCTGTTTTTAGCAGAATTGTGGTGTTTATTGCATCACTTTTCTGGAATTTCTGCTATATTCAGTACATTGAGAGAAATGCAGAGAGGCTGAAGAAAATCATTATTCACAGTATGATGGTGGAGGCTTCAGTAATGCACTTTTCGTATATGCTTGCGTGGTTTTAAATCCATCTGTAAGGAAGTGGTTTCTAACAGAACAAAGTGTGGTCATCTCATTTCTCTTCACTGAGGTCAGCTGGGAATTTCTCTGGATCGTATAATTGGGAATCCACTGATCCTTTGTTAAGGGGATTTCTGAGATACTTCAGATGGAAAAGGTTCTTCACATAACTGCCACCTCACAGCCAGTGCTGAAAAGGACAGTGATAAACATATACTCTTTGTATGATGTCCTAGTGAAAATAAAGGTTCCCCTCCTCACCCCTTGGCCCCAAAGTGAAATATTTTTAAGATTTCTCTTCCTACTTTACACTTCATTTCAAGACTTTTTAGATGCTAAGTCTTATCTCAGTTTGTTTCTTGATATGTAGCTTTAAGGTCTTAGTTGTTGAACCGAAGAGAATTTTGCAAATCCTTAAGAATCCTCTGTATTTTATTCTCATAAATGGATTGCTTTATGGAGTACAGTTTGCTGTCAGGATCACTCAAATTATCTAAGTGTTTAAGTGTGAAGGAGCAGAGTTCTTGATATGAAGATCTAGGCAGTCTTTTTCTGTTGTTGTTTTCTGACTGCCCCTCAAAAAACACCCACAACAACAATATAGACAATTCATTTCTTGTTAGTATTTGTGAATTTCTGTTATATCACTCATGATCTGAAAATATCCCTGGTTAATTACAGCCCAGAAGTTATTTTTTTTGAAATTTCCTGTATTCCATGAAGTGCCATTATTTTTCTCCTAGTGAGATTCTGAATCTTTTGCGGGGATATGGAGGTAAAGACAGGCAAGTTAATGTCATTTCATCCAGTGTGACTCATGTCTCATTGATTTTCCACTTGAGAAGTAACTCTGGTGATCAGACCTTTGTGTCATGCTTTTAGGGTATAGCTCGTAATTGAATTTAGTTGCAGTTAGATCAACTGCCTTTTTAGAAAACTCTTGGTAAATTGTTTCATGTCTGTATTTACTAGGCCCCAGAAATTCTCCCAAAGAAACCATCCCAAAAGGTCAGGAGATTTCTCTGTGAGAAACAGGAGAGCTTTGGTGAGGCTTACTGTGTAATTTTCTTGGTACCATTTTTGGATTTGAATCATGTGTCACTACAGCTTTGTTACATGACTTGTACCAAATAATCATGTGGACATTTCTTCTCATATTATCCGTTGTCAGTAGGCCTGATTTGCAGAAGTGTCATGAGCTAGAATTTAAGTTGCTTGCTTATTTTCCTTTAACTGTGTCCTTTACTATGCATGGGCTATAAGTTAGAGTTTCCTGAGTTGGTTAGCTCTTCCTACTGCTTTGAAACAAAAGTTTGCTTTTCTTACACTTAGAGATTAACTTCTGTTGACATCTGGGCAACTGTTTCTTTTTGACCTTGACTGACTATATTTTCCATAAGGAGAGGATGTCAAAAAGAGCCCAAGGGTTTGAACCGCTAACAAATAAGAGTATAGAAAATCTGGGGTTTTACCTCTGATGCCTTTTTTTGTGCCTCAGGTTCTGTTAGTGGAGACTCGCATCAACAGAGTTTCAGTGAAATTTTCAATAGGTTTTTAACAGTTTTATATTTGAGCGAACAGTAAAACATAACAAAAATAAAGTAAAACATGATTCTATGACCTCCACTATGCAGAAGCAGACATGAGGAGCATAGAATTATAGAATGGTTAGAGTTGTGACGGACCTTAAAGGTCGAGTTCCAACCCCCCTGCCATGGGCAGGGACACCTCCCACTAGAGCAGGTTGCTCATTTCTCCTAAGGAGTTCACAATTTCAGTGTTACACGGGCTACAGCCAGGCAGTACAGATAGATGGAAACAGTAAGATAGTTGAATTATTTCCTGTGCGTCCATTAGTAAATATTTTTATGCTCATCATGGAAGATTAGAGTCTCGTGTTAAAAGAAGTAATTTACAAAGCATAAGGGAGAGCCTGAGTAGGGCTTTGCATTACAGCTAACCTGATCCAATGGCTCTCTGTCACCAAAATACATAGTTGTGACCCCTGCTTTCCGCTGGCACCTGTGCTCATTTGACCACTACAGTTTAGGGAGCTAAACCAGCAGAAAAATAATGGCTCTTTTGTAGGGGTTTGTGTTTTCTAAATCAGCTCATTGTGAGATCGGATTGAATGCTAAAGGAAATGCATGGGAAAAATCAGGATGATGCATATGCCTGAGTGTTACAGGGGGTGGGATTTCTCCTTTTTGTAGATTAAATCACTTAACAGTAAAATGAAACCTCATCTGGGAAGTCCTGTTGCAAAATTAAAGAGAGAATGATTGAAGGCTCACCAGAGTGGGAATCAACCCTGTTGATAAGGAGTGAGATGATAGATGGGTGTGACTCTGTTTCCTGTGTTAGGGAGATAATAGAGAAAGTGGTGCCTTGGACAGAACAACCGACTAAGGAAATGCTCTTTGGAGAATGATCTAAATGGCTATGAGTGGATTAGGGGTAGAGAAAAGAGCGTTGCAGTAATTAGGACACAAAATTAGATCCTCCTGAGATTTACCCATTTAGGGTAACAGTGGAAGCCTTTCTACATCAAGCCAACTGCTGAAAGAGGGTTCAGTCGCTGAAGAAGGTGTTTGCCATTGGATCTGGAGAACCTTCATTGTCAACTTTCAACTTTTAACGTGGGCTCCTGGAATGGCACAGCATACTTTTAATTATGATTCTGCTAACTCACACATGGGTTTACAGCTTTATTTCCTTAGTGGCTGTTTAAATACACAGACATTGTAGGGTTGTTCTTCCTCACTGCTAGGAGTAAAGAAAAAAAATTGGTTTGAATGTTTTCCTCAACTGAGAAAGGCTAATCGAAACTGCATGCACACAGAATTCCAGTAAGGTCGCTGACACAATTTAAGAGGGGGATTTTCAGTCAAAATTGGCAGGTATTTTAAATGTTAGAACATGGTCAGAGTTGTTCATTTCACTCAAATACTTACAGACTAGTGATATTTTAATGAAATTATTTCAGTGAAATAATTATTATAAAAATTATTTCAGTGGAAAAAGCACCCCTCTGCTCTGGTAATAGTCTAGAGGTGATAAAAATTCATGGCTCTTGATTTCACCACTGTCTTGTGTCAGAGTTGTGGAAGGATCTCACGAAACTGAATGAATGGGTGATAAAATAGAAACAGAAACTCATTTTCGGAAATGTGAAGTAACTCATGGAATAAAATAATTTTATGCAGAAAAAACCCCAGCCTTGACTTTAAATCAACTATTACAGCTCAGGAAAGTGTTCTGACAGACACTTCTGTAAAAACATCAATTTGGTTTTCGCTAGCTGTCAAAAAAAAATAGTGTTGAGTATTATTAACAAGGGGTCATAACATTACTATTCTATGGTAAAAGTCCATGATATACATAGGCCATGCTTTGAATTTGATTATCCAACACTGATCTCTCTGCTAGACATTGTACAGAAACAGGCAGCAAGAATAATCAAAGGTTTGGGATAGCTTTTTTATGTGGAACACCAAGGAGATAAGGGAAATAAAATAGCCATTAATTCTGGGAGTGTACAGCAAAGGTATGTCCTTGGGTCTGCCATGCCATACATGGACACTATATTTCGGTACTTTCTGTGTTTCTAGGTCCAGTGAAACTAAAGATAGCGGCGGGGATGTGTGTGTGTTATGTATCTGTTTACTTCTTTTCTCTTGATAGAAAGGAATGTGCTTAAATACATCATTGAGTTATGAGGGCTTTGTATATCCAAGATAGAGCAAAGGCTGCTTAGGTTCTATATTCTCACTGTATTTTTTTCTCTTTTGTGACTACAGCATGATGCTGTGGGTAATACAGTTCATGGGTGAATAATTTCATATTTTTATACAGAAATTTTAGATGTTCTCTAAGAGAACTGACAATCAGTTATTTTTTCATGATGAAATTTTAAAAAAGGTTAAGCAGTTTTATCGATGGCATGTTAATTACATTTGTCAAGTTAATCCTTACTTAATACTTAACGTCAGCTCTTCAGTGGTATTAAGGAATAAGCACAGCACTTGCTTTGACACAGCACTGTTAAATTTCTTAGAATAGTTTGAAAAAACCTGCAGCTTAGAAAGGGTCAGTAAGACTTTTTAGGACATCACAAGCAAACTCTAAGTGATTTATTATTTTAAAAAGCTAGGTAGAGTCTTCTGCTTGATGTCTTTGTAAATGCAAATGTGCTTATGTGTGTCAGAGTAGATGAATGTGATTTCTAACTTGGTAACTGCTTTTATTGATTATTTTTAAATTCAAGAGAGATACAAATAGTCCAAACTGTATCTGTGGCAAATTCAAACTACAGATCAAATTGGTTTTGGTCTCGTACAGAATAAGCGTTTGGAGTAATCGGATCTCTGTAACTGAATGTTTGTATAACTGAATGAGGGATAAAAAACAGGAAAAAAAATCTATTTTACGTTATGTTTGTGTAAGTCAGTATGTGCATCCATAATAAGTAACTTAGCCGTTTAGTCTAAGCTTTATGTAACTTCTTCAAATTAGAAGTTTTTAAATGTGTTGTCATTTGATACAGCGTGTGGGCAATCTGGTGTGCATTTCAGAGGCAAAGCCCATGCCTGTGGAGAGTGAGAACTTAACTGCAAGTGCAGATTTTGTACTGCTGTGATGGGTTAGTCACTGAGGAGACTGTCTGAATTCTGGCAATCTGCTCATGCTTGCTTAGGATAGGTATGGAAATTATATAATTCACGCTCTCTGACCCAGCTTCTGGCAGCTCCTTCCTGTTGTCTGAATCTGTGATAAAATGTACTGAAGGTAGACAGTAGCTCTCTTTTCCTTTGTTCTTGTGCTTTGAGAAATTCTCTAGTGGCTGAACCTGGAACTTGAATAGCCTTTTTATGTTTCTTCAGTGCTTTTACCTGCTGTTACAGGATAATTGTGAGGAATGATAGAATGAACGTCTCCTTTTTAGTTTGGGAAATAGTTACTATTAAGCATTCTAGAAACCGTGGACAGACATATTTTTATATAAAAGGTTAAATGTTCTAATTGTTATTGAAGTGTAGTCATAGCTTGCACTGTATTATTGAATTAATAACTGATGTAAAATCAGTGAAATATTACCGTAGGTAAGAAAAAAAGAAGAAAAGGCAAGATGCTATTTAAAACCTTGAAGTCTCCTATGTTCTTTTAGGGTAGATAAAACTGCAAACATACCTAGATTACTAGTGCTGAGTATATCCATTTGAAACGTTTGACATTATAGTTGAAAATGTTTATGCATTAAATGTTTATGCATAAACCATTGTATATGCAGTAGGTTTCCATCATTGATAGTACCATGGAATTAGTTTTTTTTCTTTTCCTGGAAAAAATGTATATAGGCAAAGTCCTAAGAACTGAAGCAGAAGGGGGAGCTCAAAAATTTTATTCTGCCGAGAAAAAACAAAAACAAACAACAAACAAATTGAAAGCAGTAAAGATAAAGAGTTAAAACTGAAGTTGCTGTGAGAGTTGCACTGGCCATCTAATCTTGAGGTCTTTCCTTTTTGCCAGGTTATGGATCTTTATACTCATTTTTAAAATGGAGAACTTAACTCTCTTTTATAAAAAAACACATCAGCAGGATAGCTTGAATGCTAAAAATTTATGGGAGCTTAAGGGAAGACAGAGAAAATAAGTGGAAGAGAAATCTGTTGAAGTTTAGTAAATAGGCAGAAATCACATATGACTTAAGAGGACCCTGAGCTAAAAATAGTTGGAAGCTGGAAAGGTGTTGTGTACAGCAGCTCTTCCCTAGCCATCTGCTTATGGCTGCTGTCAGAGAAGAAGTGCTGACTGGATAGACCTTTGGTCTGACTCAGTGTGGGTAAAGAGGTTTGAAATAAGTAATGTTTAAAGTAATTGATTTGTTTTAAAATTAATGGGGAAGAATTTTTGCAAATGGATAGTCAATTAACATACACTGAGTCTATATGTGCATAGGTGTCAGGTATGTTCATGTGCTGAGGCGGTAATGGGTAGGTCCCTTTTTGCTCTGTAAATATGTAATTCCTCAGTGTCTGGAGCATGGAACGTGTTTAGAAAGTGCTGGATAAAGTGTTCAGGAAGTGGGATGGGATAATAGAATTGAAGGAATTTTTCACTTTATAGGCAGTCTTTTATGCTTAAACAGTGAGCATAGTTTTGAAAGTAAATCGTCTCGTGTAGGCGCAGGAAATCGTAAACTGAGTATTGCAAAATAGAACAACCCTGAAGAACAATAATAAGCAAAGCAGAATACCTGGGTATTTCTTACATCACAAAAGTGAGTAAAGGAAGCAAAAAAAAAGCATACAGAGGGTAAACTGTAATTATATTTCTGCAGTGTGTTGACAGGCTTATAGTACCAGTGTAAAATCTCAAAAATGCTTAGAAATGCATTTTAAATCTATAAAATATATATATTCAACAAATTAATAAGATACCTGGAAGAAAAAAAGCTGATGCATAGTTATACTGTCTGAAAAGTTTTACTCTTTTGCCTCACTCAGGATAATTAATTTGTGACTTCTAAAGATTAAAGAAGTGTCACTCAGACAGGTCTGAGTTCTTACTGTGCCAAGGGCTGCAGAAACTGCAAAACCAATGAGCAAGCCTGTATCTAGCTGAAAAATGGAAGTGGAGCAAGCCTAGTTATCAATGGTCACAAGACAAGCAAAGACCTGTAGTTACAGTAAAAACAAACCCCAAAAACTCTACTGTTTTTTTTACGAGGTTATAATGGCATTTTATGCAAAAATGTTCAAACAAAAAAAAATGTTCATGTTGAAAAAGTAAGCAGTAAGTGGAAGGCTGAGATTTTAAATGTAAATGCAGGCCAAACAGAACTTCCTTTGTATTTCTAGTTGGTACTGTAAGCACTGGCAAGACAGAACGTAGAAAACCCAGGAAATTAAATGCTGTGTGTTGTTTATCAGTGAATGTACTGGCCTGCAAAGACTTTCGGAGCAGAGCAAGAGAAGAAAGCAAAGTAGCAATCAAGCAAAACAAAATTACACACCATGCAGTCATAGTCCTATTTGAATTATAGATATTAGAGGAAAGAAGGAAAATAGATTACCATTCTACTGTTAAATCAAGGAGATACTGACCAGCTGTCCTATCTGGAATTAGACAGAAGCAGCTAGACAAAGTAACTACTGGTTAAACTAGGATCATTCTTACAATAAAGTTTGGAGAATTTAAATCAAGGCCTCTATTATCAGTAGGTAGACTGTAATTAAACGGAAAAGGTATCCAATAATGTTCATATTGAAAACTGTGTTTTCTGTGCCCAGAGACAGGACAGCAATCAAACAGAAAGTGGCATGTCACCATTACTTTAAGAGTTTTTAGAAAATGCAGTTGCTAATGCACTTAAAACACCTTCAGTACTTGCCAGCTGAAACTTCAGGAATCCAAGTAGACTGAAATATGCATAATGGTCTTTTATTTAGAATACTTAAATGCCGACTGAATAAAGAATGAGAATATCAGACTGTAGAGGGGCATGAAACCTCTATACTTAACAAGCTCAGTGTCAGTTGCAATGTGGAATTTGGAAAGAATCTAAGAATAAATTGTAAGGCTTTGTAAGGGCAGATATCTGCTATTCTGTCAGGATGTCCAAGCACTGGGAGAAGATTTCTGTCTGCCTTCCTGGGGAGACAGGTTCATCATCCAGCTCACGGAACAGGGATGTGTTCAAAACTGCTTTGAAAGACTATCTGCAAAGATGAAACTATCCTGTGTGGCTAAATGTAGGCAGCAGTTGTGCTGTGTATTAGACCAAACATAAGAAAGAGACGCTAAAAATAAACACTATCCTGTATGGAAGGCTGGAACAAAAAGTAGGAATGGGTCTTTTTGCCACGAATAACTTTTTTGAGAACTGCAACAATGTGGAGATTCTAGCACAGAGGTATGTATCAGTGAAACATTTTGTCAAGTGTAGCATTTCAAGCTGTTTCTGCAGAAAATGGATGTTTTTCTGCTTGCTGTGCAGCAGAGACTGGACTCTCTATAACAAAGTGAGTTGTGCTGTACAGTTTTATTAATATACCCAAGTCAATCATAACACAGCCGCATGAGCATTTAAAAGAGCTAGGGCTCTAAAAAATAACTGCCAATCAAAAAGCAACATCAGGCAAGTAATTTATGGTTGGTCTCAATGATTTTAAGTGTCTTTTCCGATGTAAATGATTCTGTGATTCTACAGTAGCAGGCTACTATAGTATTTAAATTCAAGGTTAAATCATAGTTTTTCCTGTAAGCTAGTCCAGTACTTCCTAGAGCCCCTGGCATGTGATAACACATCTGTTTGGTTACATGGTGAGTGGTGCCACAATTGTGCCTGCAGCATCAGCTCATGTGGCAAGAGAGGCCTGTAATTCTGGGAGCATGAAAATGCATCTGGTCAGAAGACACAGCAGGGCCACAGCATCGCTGTGACAGGCTATGTTTCTTTTATTTATAGGTGCTAGGATATCTCTAGATTCCACCTGTCCCCACGCCTTCCCTCCAGTCTGTCCAGAATGTGTTTTAAGTATTTAGAGCCGTAATTTAGATCCACTCTTTGGCTTAGACAAAAAGGTGTCCCTCTGTGTATTTGCCATTATCAGTGAGTAACGTTTGGACCTCTTGGCCAACTTGACAACCCCCCCTAAATTTAGCTGGGAGTGAAGATCTCAGAGTTTGGAGCTTTCATGAAAGTTGGAGTCCCCTTTTTAAGGAGGATTGCATATTGAGCCCAGAAATTACCTGCTGTACTTGGTTTGCTGGCAGTCTAGTCAGTGCATGTATCGGTGGGAACTGGCTGCGCTAAGTTGAGTTTTGGAGATAGCCAGAGGGAGGAGCATAAACTTTTTTGAAATGTTGAAAGTGAGGTGGGTTGTGTGGCCGAACTGGATTGCATTTTGGACTACAAAGACCTAACCTGTATGACAGCAGTTTACATATAATAACATGCTTATCACCTAGATTGAGTCAAAAGTATTATCAGATGGAAATAAGTGGTTAAAACATTTTTCATTAATGGAAAAACATCCTTCTCCCTTTTTAAAAAAGTTTCTTTGGGGGCAGAGTGGATATTTTAAATTTTGATGAAAAATTGAGAACAAAAAACATTTTAATACTAATACAACACTGAAAATATTTTACAGGAAGCATTGCATGCCTCATGCTTCTGTTTTCAAAAATCTGGTTTGATCCTTATCTGTGCTGTACCTATGCAACAGCACTTCTAAGCACAGCCCATGCAGAATACCTGACTGTGTGCATGTAGTTCTGCTCTGTCATCATATGTCAGTGTTTATATGAGACTTATGTTGCTATAATTTTGCATGTTAAGTAAGGTGAAGCACTGGAAGTTGTGGAGGCCCCATCCCTGGAGGTGTTTAAGGCCAGGCTGGATGAGACTTAAAGGAGTCTAGTGCGAGGTGGCCCTGCCCATGGCGGGGTGTTGGAACTAGATGATCTTCAAGATCCCTTCCAACTCAAACCATTGTATGATATTAAAAAGTATAGTAATTGTTTTATTTCTAATGCATGCCTTTGAAAATCACTAGTGATAAAAACATATTCTATACAGTATTTCATACAATGTGTACATTACAGTATACTTCATAGGGTAACATGCTCTGAAAGTAAATCAGACAGATATTTTCTGTATAGTATACTACAAAAATGAACAGTAAAGGAGCACTCTTCTTCATCAACTTCCATTTTATCTGTAAGGTGTTGGCAGGGTTATTAAACAACCTTGATCTCTTTCTTTGACTGTGTGACCCGCCCTCTTGATGCAGGGAAGGCTGTGGACGTTGTCTACCTGGACTTTGGTAAGGTCTTTGACACCGTTCCCCACAGCATTCTTCTGGAGAAGCTGGTGGATCATGGCATAGACAAGTGTACTCTTCACTGGTTAAAAAACTGGCTAGCTGTCTGTACCCAGAGAGTTGTGATTAGTGGGGTGAAATGTTGGTGGCCAGTCATGAGTGGTGTCCCTCTGGGGCCAGTATTGTTTAATGTTTTTACTGATGATCTGGATAAGGGGATTGAATGCACCCTCAGTAAGTGAGAATGCACCAAACCAGGTGGGAGTGTTGAACTACTGGAGGGTAGGAAAGCTCTACTCAGGGATCTGGACAGGTTGGATCAATGGGCCAAGGCCAGTTGTCACAACAACCCCAGGGCAATGCAGTGGGCTTGGGGAAGAGTGACTGGAAAGCTGCCCAGCAGAAAAAGTCCTTGAGGTGTTGGTGGACAGCCAGCTTAAAATGAGCCAGCAGTGTTCCCAGGTGGCCAAGGCAGCCAGCAGCATCCTGGCTTATATCAGGAGTGTCATGGCGAGCAGGAGTAGGGAAGTGATGGTGCCTCTGTACTCAGCACTGGTAAGGCCTGCTGTAGTGAGGGGCCCAGAACTGAACAGAAGAAGGATGTTGAAGTGCTGGAGCATGTCCAGAGGAGAACTACCAAGCTGGTGAGTGGTCTAGAGAACAAGTCCTGTGAGGAGAGGCTGCGGGAACTGGGCATCTTTAGTTTGGAGAAGAGGAGGCTGAGGGGAGACCTCATTGCCCTCTACAGCTGCCTGAAAGGAGGTTGTAGAGTGGTGAGTGGTGGCCTCTTCTCCCAAGTGAATAATGACAGCACTAGAGGAAATGGTCTGAAGTTGCAGCTGGGGAAGTTTACACTGGATATTAGGAAGTATTGCTTTACTGAGAGGGTGGTCAGGCACTGGAATGGCCTGCCCGGGGAGCTGGTGGAGTCACCAGCCCTGGAGGTATTTAAGAAACATGTAGACATGGCACTTCAGGGCATGCTCTAGTGGCCGAGATTGTTGGGTTGG
>VXBW01003242.1:2181128-2319908 GCA_013400375.1 Thinocorus orbignyianus | reverse complement strand
GGGTTTTTTTGTTGTGGTGGTTTATATGTGTATGTGTGTGCGGTTGACTTGATCTCAAAGGTCCCTTCCAACCATGAAGATTCTGTGAAGTACTCAATGACCCCTTACAATTGCAACCTACCTGTAGGAAAGAAAAGAAATGTCTCTTTGTTTGATGTTTTCTGCATATTACAATAATAACTTTGTTAGGAAATAAATAATGTTTTTCCTATTTATTAGTATGAAACTATATTCTAGCTGTGGTCTGGAGATTAAGTACTATTGGAGTCTATTCTGTTAGAATCATCTTTTGATAAATGGTTACTGTAATCAAGTTAGTGTAATTAATTTTATAATGAGCTTTTCAAAACTCTGTATAATTTCATGTGTTTCAAAGATGTTAGTCACATGTTTTAGTAATCCTGCACAGGAGATGTTTTTTTGGATAACAGCAAAGCTATTTAGCAGCAGAATGGTTTCATATGGAAAGCATATTATAATTTAGACTGGGACTTTCACTTTGAATGATATAGTGGACTGGGTTCGTGGGGTGTGAAGGATATAGGGTGATGGCCAGTAGGTGGGGTTAAATGTAATTTTTTTGAAGTGAGACATGAAAGCTATTTCTGTAGGCTATTTTTAGTTTTCTTGGTCAGCTAGTTTTATCAGACAACAATTAACTTATTGACTGATAAGTAAGTTCACTAAGGGTGTTTAGTTAACACTTTACTGTCTTTATTTAAAATTTACTGTCTTTATTCGTGCTAAATCCAGTTTGTATTAAATGATGTCACAGCAATTGATCATTTTTTGCGTTTTTCTAGTAAGTTAAGAGTAAGCAGTACTAGGCAATGTGTTGAAATATGGAATGTAATTATTGTTCCTAGGGTTTTGGTGCCACCTCCCAGTGTTCACGTCTTTGTCTTTGGTTCTGGCTACATGATCCTTGTGCTGCAGCATGTTGTCCTTTAGTGTGACCCACAGAAAAAAATTGACCAGTCTGGAGCCATTTGAAAAGAAAAAAGAAAAAGTGATATTTTCATCTCAGATCTATTGGTAGATTCATTTTCTACTATAGTTCCAGAAATACCTGTGTTGACAGAGTTGCCACAAGTATTTGTGACAGGTAGTCGGGATGGGTGCTGCAGTGATGTGTATAGATTAGTTGTAACTATGTAAGATCCCAGATTCTGCCTGGCTGCTTCTTCCAGTTATTCTCAGTTCCAGTTTCCCACTCTCACAGTTTCTTTCTGTCATACAGCAGTTCTTCAGGATTTCCAATCTATCTCTTTCTCCAGTCATTGTCCACTGACTGTGCTGATGTAGCTACTCCTTCCATGTCCATTCGTGTTCAGCGTTGCCCTTAGCTTGCCTTCATCACAACTCCACCAGGATTTTTGTTCTCAGGCAAATGCTTCTCTATGCCAAATTCCAATTTCTTACTTCAAAACATGGAGGTAGAAAAACTACCTTAAGAAAAAGTCAGATGTGTCTTAAGCAGTAAGAGGATTTTAAAAAATATATCCATATTTGTGCATAGAAATGAGTAATTATTTTGACTGAGATTTGAAGGGAGAGGAGCAGGGTGGGAATATCAGTCTGAGGCAGATGCTTCAATGTATGATTTCAGTGCAAACTCTACTTTGGCCAAGATATAAGAAACTGAAAGCAGTTTAGGGTTGGTATCCAAGAAGGAGAAATTTGATAGAGTGGTTACTTTTTTGGAGTTCTGCTGTACAGTTACGCTTGTATAATTGATTCTTATTTTCACAGAATCATGGAATTGTCAGAGTTGGAAGGGACCTGTGTAGAGATCGTCTAATCCAACTCCCCTGCTAAAGCATATGAAGTATTACTTTGTATGAAGTAACTTTGCAACCTTATCTTAAAATGTTTGGCTGGCAGAGGGGTGTGATGCCTTTACCGTACCCGTCCTCCCAGTAGATTACCTGGAGTAGTGAGAAATGTCAGTTGCAGTCGGCTGGTTTGATAACTCACAAAAGAACAGGTGTGCATTGCTAGCCATTGTCACAGAAGGTGCTGGTTTGACATTTTCTTTATTTTGTGATTTTAAAGGATGCGGTGTCAATGTAAGAGTGATGGAGAAATTGAGGTTAAGCTTTTGTTTGTTTTCATGCATCCTATTATTGAAGTACCAGGTTCGGTTTACTCTTCCATTACCCCCCTCCCCCTCAAAAAAAGTAGAAACAATTCTTCTTTAAGATTATTTTTAAAGATAATTCCCCTCTTCCCCCCCACTTCTTCTGTAAGAATAGGTTTTTCTGGCCTGTTGAGCCCATCTATTTTAAGGAAGTAAAGGAGCATATTCATCTATCCATTAGTTCTTTACCAGTTTTAGCATGTTTTGTAAAGTGCTTCCCTACTCATTTGGAGTGGTACGACTTTTGATAATTTTTTCCTGCTATTATAATTTTTTCTTTATTTCATCTTGCAATCTATATAGAAAAGATAAACTAAATATAAGTTCCATTCTGACAAACTGTATTTTGACCATATGTAATATAATCTTCCTGTATCAGAAATGGCTAAAATCTCAGAGTCATTCTATAACGTGGAGCCTCATAACATTTATTTATTTTTACTGTTACTGCATTTAAACTTTCATTATAGCTTTAAGCTGTTTATTGTTATACATTATTTCAAGTAAAATCTTTGCAATGTCTTTTGGTGGCTGTTATTTCTATAACTTGAAAGCATTGCTTATTTTGCTGTAATGTAAAATCAGAAAAATATAATGCCTTCCCCAGAAATCTAATTCCTTGCTAATGTAGTTATGCTAAGCTCAGTATGTGTGGGAAGAGATGCTGGCGTACTCTAGATGTGATAGACTAGTGAATATAATTTGTTAAATGGAATTCATCCCTAATTTAGTAATATCACTTTGCTACAACGTGATATGCTTCATATGGGGAGATAAACCAAAGTTCCAATAATTTGATGTGTTTGCCGGTTCTCTTCTGTTCAAAGATGCAGATTTTTTTTTTGTCTTGGGCAAATACTTCTGCAAGGGATTAGATTCTGGTTGCATAAATAGTTTCTGCAGTCTTCCTTTTATACAATAAACTTTCAGTTTTAAAAAATGTAGTATTTTAAATAATATACTACTGCTCTGCAGAGAATTTAAGAATTCCTATTTTACACCCCGGAGATACACCAGTTTGACTTATGAGTTTAAGTCATCTATGAATATTGTTTTCTTTGGAGGTACACACATAAGCAGTATTATCATGCTTAAAATGTGTAAAGTCTAATTGGTTTCTTTCTATGTCACTGAAATAATGTGATCTGGAGTGTATAGCTGATAAGAGGAAAGATAATGGCGTAACGATCAGGATGTCTCTAGGCAATCAGAACACAAAAGCTTATTCAGGATACCTTTGGTATAATTCTCTGTGGAAAATGCAAAACCAGAAGATGTAATTTACACCCCGTGCCAGGGGCTATAGCATGAAACATACAGGGCTCTGCCAACAATTAAAGATTGCCTGCACGCGTGCATGCTTAGTGTGTGGATGAAGTAATTGGTTAAATACATAAGACATGCTTATAACGGAAGGTAATGACAAACAGGAGATTGATGTTAATGTAGAAGACCGAGCTACAGATACAGGGTCAGGTCAAAGTCAGGTTTTGTCAACTCTGATTCTTGGGAGAAGTGAAATTTAGAAAGCAACTTAAGAAAAGCTGATGTTGGCCATCCATTCTTTATCTGCACTGAGATAGACCAGTAGTAAGTTCCTAGTGGACTGCTGCTCCCTGAAATGTAAATAGTGGCTGGTGGCTCAAAGGGCTTTCTGAGATTCTGAAAGAAACAGACAATGTTTATAGGTTCGGAAATAGGGCAGATTTTGCTGTATTCTTATGTAAAAGTCACAATTATTTTAATAGAGTTGTATTAAGTGCATTGTAATACCAGTCTAGAAAATCATTAGGATTTCAAAAATAAAGAAATTGTTTGGATTGAGTTATAGAATAATTGAATATACATTGTCAAACTACCTATATTATACACAGTCTTACGCTCTGAAATCACAGCGTATTTTTGTCATTGGTACACATTTGTTTCAGTTTGTTTTCTTTCCCAGAAAATGTTTTGCTCTTTGGTATTAGAAAGATGTGTGTAAACGTGGTGTTTCTTCTGAAGTGTTACAATTTGAAAAAGATAATATAAAATCTGATGCAGATTTTTAAAAGAATAAAATATGGTGTCTTTAAAAAAGGAATATACATTAAAGACTCGTAAGTTCTGATGACAGAAATAAGTATCATCAAGGAGTCTTATGACCGAAATAGAACATTCTGCAATATTCCTTTCAGCCAGAGGCAGGTGCAATCCTGCAGAAAGAAAATGGAACTAGAGAGGGCAATTACATGTGTGTCACATTTGCTCTTGTATATAGTAACTACACCAATAACAGATACCATTTCTGAAGTGATTTTGGGATTTACTTCAGTATGGGACTAGAGAGTGCTACTGCTATTGGGTGTCCACAGTTGCGATATCCAAACACTGGAAAAAATGTTAACCTTTATCACCATGTGGTATTACTGAGCATGACTGGATGCTGATCATTAGATGCAACTCAGAAGAACAGCAAGAGAACAGGTTTTCTTTTTAGATGAGATCATGATTTGTTGTACTCAAAATGAACAAAGTATTATCTTTTCTAGGGTTGAACTATTGTGGAAGGCTGTAGCAACTGTCTATTTTCCTAAGGTAGTAACATCAAATCACTGTTGGTTGCAACAGTATGTTCTCCCTTCATCACCCAAATATACTTTTGTATGTGTGTGTGTTATATTGTGTGTAATGATAATACATCCATTGTAAGTACCCTATAGATAAAAAGCACCACCACGCAATTAAGTAGAGGCTTTTGTTGCTTCGCTGCTTTCAGGTCCTATATGCTGATACAGTATGTTCATATATAGAACTTTTTCTTTGCTATTTCTGCTCTTGCTCAGGGCCACACTGAACATACTTTTAACAATGTACGTGTTTCTTAATTCTTTGAGTTCCTTTAAACAATCAGCTTGTTTCCCAGACCCCAGTACTGGCTTGACCCGGTGAAGAAATTGGTTATTCTGCATAGAATCTTAGAGTCATAGAATGGCACTGATGCCCGAACTCTGTAGACAACTGGAAGTATTGCATGGCTTTGGATCCATAGATTTATCTCTGTTTTCAATGTGAAAATGGGTTCACTTCCACTACAAACAAAGTACTATACGTTGTTTTCCTTGAGTGAAAAACAGGTTTAATGTGAATTTTGGAAAGTGTTTCACTTCCAATCCTGTTGTATAGAGAGAGGTTATTCAGGGGTTTAGAACCAGTACAAGTTTTGAGTTCTGCTCAGCTGATTAAATAGCGAAGTAATTGTTTTTTCACTGTGTATCTAGTGATAAAATATATTTGACAATGCGTTTCACAATCCATTAATTGTAGTAATATGTTTCACTACTTGTTTTCTTGTCTCTTCAAGTATTTTTTGAGGTTTGAACACCCTAACACTTGTGAATTTGTTTTCTTGCACAGCTTTAGTGTGATACAGTGATTCATTTACAAATAACCAAAAAAGATATTTTACATTTGAAATCTAAATTATCATTTCACATTCTTAATTACTTTATAGCATACTGTTCTTTATGTAGGACACTTGTAAAACTGATAATTGCTTCTTAAAAAAATCTTACTCTTTATATGTTCTGCTTTATTCTTTTTCATTTTTAATCAAATAATGTAAATGTTTTAGTGATGCCTTTTGTCTTTTTCTCAACAGTTTCTCAACATTCTTGTTGATATGATGGCATAAACTAGTAAAGAGGCATTTGGATTACATCATGGATATCAGCAATGGTGATTGATATGAGTGGTGCAGTGAGAGCATGCTCTATGAAATGTCAAAAGTTTATATTTCTTCTAGTTTTGCAATGGTAAGTGTTTTCATTTTGTACTGAGTAAATAATGACCTTTTAACTTGTTACATAAGGTGTATTTCTTTAGCAGGTAACATACCAGCAGATCAGTAAAGATATCTGTCTTCATATTATTTCTAATGCCTGTTGAGTTCAGGAGCAATTGGAATTTGTGTACATTGGACATCATTGTACATTGGAATTTGGTTTAATTTATTTTATTGGTATGCATTTGAAATGTCAGTTACTTATCCTTAGTGTGTGTTAGCCTTAATTAGAACAACCTAGGTGAAACAGAATATCTAAATGACCCTGTTTTTCATGTTTGGGTTCAACCCCAAATGAGATCACTCTCCAGAAGGTATTGAGTTTGTTTGTAAAAGAGGGAATATACAGGCAAGTTTATCCACATGGAAAATAGGTGTAAAAACCCGTTATAGATAACACATGGAGGTTTTTTTCTGTCTTCAGCTCAGCTGCTGGTGTTTTGCCCGTTTGCTGTTTGTCATATTATTTATATTTCTGTTAAGACAGAGTTCATTGGACATCTCTCACTTTGTCCTGCATCGTTGCTTTTGAATGGGCAGAATGGAAGTTGGTATGAGAGCAGTTCTTTTACCTGTATTTCCAGGAGTACAAGCAGAAAGTGCACCTTTCAAGGCATTACTGTACGCCGGTGGGAATAGCTAACACATAGGAGGGTTGTGGCAGCACAAATATGACGCAGTTTTAAGAACATTTGAAACTTCCACTTTGTAATTGCCTTTTCTTAGTTATGCAGAACTAAGTGCTAGATACAGTTGTATCTAGAGCTATACCAAACAATACTTTTAGAATACATTGCTTTCATTAAGAAATGCTACTTGCATTATGAATACCTAAACAGACAATATAGTAGTTACTGTTAATTGTCAAACAGATTTGCATTGCTTAAGAGGTGTGTTGGTCTTGTCCATTCTGTCTTTTCTGCTCTAGGACCATCTGACACCCAAATAGTAGATTTGTGAGAATTTATGGGGTTTTTTGTTTGGTTTTTTTTTTCCCCCTCTCCTTTGCTGAAGAAGAAAACGCTTATTGAAAAGCTTTTCCTCCACTTGGCATTTTGAGCCTTTCTAAATAACATGGAAAAGGTTTGATTCCATATTTAAAATTTTAAGTCTTTTCATATCATATGTTAGTTGAACAGGTTTGTAAAATCTGGAATTTGGCTAGATGGAAAGAGGAAGGAATGCCATTATGCACAGATGTGAATCTATTCATTATCATGGATATTATGACAGGTTTGTGGTGATACGCAGTTTGACACATTGAGTTTTTAAAGATGAAATTAATTGAATGATAAAACTGAGCTGAATTCTATTAAAAATGCTATTTTGAGATTGAGCAAGTTGAGTACTCCTACATTTCACCTTTAAAACTGAAATACAGACAGTCTCAACTTAGCTTTTAGTCTGAATTTATATAAGTCCGATGTAGGTGATGTTTCATCTCATCAACTGTATGAAAAGTTTTAAAATTAAGAGGGCTTGGGAAACACTCTTGTAGTACCTCAGTGGAGATTACTGAGAAGATAGAGCCAGGCTTTTTGTGGACGTAAATGATCCAGAAATAGGGGAGGCCTTACCTGGGTGTAAGAAAAAAACACTTTCACTAGAAGAACAATTAAACATTGGAACAGGTTGCCCAGAGAAGTTGTGGAATACCTGTTCTTGGAGGTTTTTTCAGACCCAGCTGGTCAGTGTCCTGTGTAACTAAATCTGAATTTAGTCTTAATGTACATTTGAGTAGTGTTGGACTAGGTTGCTCTCCAAAGTCCTTTCCAACTTGAAGAATTTTATGGTTCTGGTTCAGGCATTTTGTTTTAGTTCATTTTTACTACTGATGACCACAACTATTTTTTACTAGTGGGATTTTGGTTTTTTTTTTAATTCCCTGTTAAATTATAATTGCAATTCTGTTTCATTACGTATGAGTAATGTGATTTTGTTTTAAGCAATGAGTGTAAGCAAACAGAATTTTAATGGTTTCCTTCTTGGTATGTGAAACCATATAACTGGAAACTGTAGGATATTAAGAATTTGATTCCTGTCATTTGACCAGACAAACAGGTAATACCAATACATTAAGTAATATGTACAAAACATAAATATAATGTATTTTAGTACCTGGAACCTAACTGTAACATTCCAGCCTTATGCAAATACGGGCAACATTCACACAAGTACTAAGGCCAGAACAGCTGCATGTACCAAGTCAGCTAATTTGTAGCTTAGGTGGAAAACTTTTTTAATGGCATAAGGCAATACCACAGAACAAAGCAGTATTAATGGATTGTATAGGCATATTTGGTTTTGCTATAGATACATTTGTGACAATATATTCTTCAGATTTGCTATGCCTGTAGGTGTATTTTAAATATCTTTTTCTGACTGTTTGGTTTGTATTTTATTGAAGGTTTCCCAATGAGTGGATCACGATGAACATACTTTAGGGACTCGCCATAGTATGGCTGCTTCTCGATCTACTCGTGTTACAAGATCTACAGTGGGTTTAAATGGTTTGGATGAAAACTTTTGTGGTAGAACATTAAGAAACCGTAGTATTGCTCATCCAGAGGAGGTGTCACCCCATCCTCAAATACGGTCAAGGTCACCAAAGAAGAGGCCAGAGTCTGTGCAAACTCAGAAGGGAAGTAACGGTGGAAGAACTACTGATTTGAAACAACAGAGTGTTCGGGAATCATGGGTGAGCCCTAGAAAGAGAGGGTTGTCTACTTCGGAAAAAGATAATGTTGATAAACAAACTGTGGAAAACTGTGAAAAAAAACAAGCGGAACCTGTTTCACCAGTTTTGAAAAGAATTAAGCGCTGTCTACGTTCGGAGGCACCCAACAGTTCAGAAGAAGACTTGCCTACTAAAACAGAGAAGGAGTCATTGGAACATAAAAGCTTAGTGTCGGACAATGATGCAGTCTCCACAGGGACTAAGCGAGCTTGTCGATGTCTTTTATTGGATGATTGTGACAAAAGGGAAGTTAAAAAGGTGAATGTCTGTGCGGAAGGATTTAATAATTCTGCAATAGTTGACGAGATCGCAGGTTATCAGACTGTCAATGGAGTTGGTGAGAGAGACTCAAATTCTCTTAACTGTGATGACTGTCAGCTTGATGGGAACACTAAGCAAAATAGTGCTGGTTCCTGTATGCCCAAGGACAAAACAGTAGCAGAAAATGGAAACTCGTTTGCCCATTCTTCGTTGTTGCTTAATAGCAACAAGGAGGACAGTGTTGTAGACCATTATGTGCCTTGCACAAACTCTCAAGAACAGGTAAAGTTAGAGGACCACAAAATAATAAATGACTGCTTGCCTGAGGAGCATGCTAATCAGGCAGACGAGCCAGCTACAGGGTCCTTTTCTGAAATCCAGTCATCTTTGTTAAGGGATTCGGAGGAGGAGGTAGATGTTGTAGGAGATAGTAGTGCCTCTAAGGAACAGTGTGCTGAAAACACCAATAGCAACCCGAATACTCATCATGACAGTGCATCAATCTCAGGTGAACCTGAACCACATTCTTCAGTGCTGGACTGTGTTTCAGCTCAAATGACATCTATGTCGGAACTTCAAGAACACAGATACACATTGAGAACTTCACCACGAAGGGCTGCTCCTGCCAGAAGTAGCCCTACTAAAAATAACTCTCCTTGTAGAGAAAACGGACAGGTTGAGGAAAATAATCTTAGTCCCACTGAAAAGAATGTACCTATAGGTATTAATAGTATCAATGGATCTCCCAAAAAGTCTGAAGAAATTAAACAGAATGAAAAAGAGAGAAATTGTAATACGGGAGATCATGGGAGTGATGGACTAAGAAAGCCACTTTCTGAGAGTAGACTTGTTGCTGGATATGTACCATCTGCCAAAGAGAGTGCCAACATCCACACTGCAGAGGATGATGAGGAAGAGCCTGATGTGTATTACTTTGAATCAGATCATGTGGCATTGAAACACAACAAAGAGTATGTGTAACTATGGTAACCATGAATTCTGCTTTTGTTTCTTACCAAAAGTATATAAATTAATACATATTTAAAGTACTTTCACAAAAATTTAAGTGCTTTATAATTTTCATACTCTTCAGTCTTCGTTTTTCTTCCTTGTTGCTACCCCAAACAAAATTAAACTCTATTTAATATGCAGTATGGTACAGCAATGTGGTTTATACATTTCTAGCAGTATGAATTCTTTAGTCAGGAATGGGGTGGGGGTTTTTAAGACACGTCTGTTACCTCTTCTCTCTAAACAGTCTGGAAACAAAAACAAAGGAATTATAACCCTTAATTAGAGTTCAGTTATTTATCAGCATATCCAATAGGCACAGCTCATACAGATTATGAAATTCTGTTATAGATAAAATTGAAGGTTAGATACCTATTTTCAGAGCTTCATGGGAAAGACATCATTATTGTGTTAAGGAATTTAAATTGATCAAGTGCAGCAATTCAAGAACTTTATTCGGAGTAAATTATGTCTGCATTGCTGTTTATATTCATTAAATGTAAATATATGTTCTAATTATTAGCAAAGAGCATTAACTTGTTTTTATATTTATCATGTGAATGTCTGTAAGTAGAACTGTGATAATCGTACATTTGTGGTAACTACTTAAGAGATTCTTGAAACAAAGGGGCAATTTTCTCAGTGAAGAAAGTTTGCATGGAAAAAAAATGTCTTTAGAAGATGGATTTGGCCACAGGTTTTATTGCACAGTCTTTGTAAAATTATTTTGACCCCTGTGTTCTGCTGTTTAGTAGATGTTCTAAATTTTGTTGTGAGTACTGAAAGACCAAATGCAGATGATCTTCAGTTTGCTTCATATGAAGAGTTAAACCACTGCTGGTAGTTTCTATAAATAATCCCATCACAGTTATTATGAATGTGGGGCACAAGGTACTGATGACCGTTTAATCCTGCAGAACTTTGACTGTGTTCTTTGGTATTATAATTGCATTATTTTTATAATGAAATCTTGTTCAATATTGGATGTGGCTAAATAATTTTAATCAGACAAAGTGTGATTTCAGAATAATGACCAAATATCTGCAGCTTCAGCCATCAACCCAAAGTGTGTGGATGCTTCTCCTGGTAGTTAGAAGATTGCTGTTTCCCAGATTATAAATGGGAAAAATTGACTATTGTCTTTTGACATTTTTTTGGATGTTCTTGTGCCTGTAAGTAGGATGACTTTACTAGTTATGTTAGTATGAAGATACAGTAGTATCTTTTTTTTAGTATTATTTATTAGGAAAAGAATGATAGTGATCATATCAGAGTTTTAGATGTGGCCTTGATTTTTACTTCTTTCAAATTAAACGTGTCCGAAATGCATAATTCTTAAAATCTGCAATTGAATGTTAATACTGTAAAAATAGATGTAATTTTTTCTATTATTACAATTAAACACAGATCTAAATTGCTCTTGAAAACTTTCAGGATCGTGCCCTAGTGTTAGCTTTTTGATATCCACAGTTGCTCTGAGGATGCAACTTGGCTTATTTCAGACGGCAGCCTGTTTGTGAGAGCTTGTTGGGGAGCTTTAGAAATTCCAGCTAGGACTTGGTAGCTTGCTACTAACCTGCTCCCTGAATGCGTAATTCCAAAAGAAATTGCTGGTATCTTTATCCTATTTTACATTTTACTGATTTTTCATGGCAAAAAAAATCAAAGCTAGAATTATTTTCTAGATCAAGAAAGAAAAATTTCTACTTTTCAGAAGGGAACCGTTCTACTGAACGTAGTGTTAGCTCGCTTTTTTTTTTCCATTTAAAAACTGTTGATATAGTTGGAAAGTTAGGGGCAGTCTTTTTTTGTTGTTTATATTTGCAAGAAAATAAATCTAGTATTCTGGTGGTTCCTCATGATAATAGGATCCTCCTAAAGAACTTGAGTCTGTATTTTGATACTGGAGCGCAGTTGTCCTTTATCCGTAACTTTATCGTTAAAGACTTAATGAAATGCAGTACGCTACATCCTTTTTCAAATTCTAAAAATACCAAAGTTCATTAGAGGATACGCCTAATTCTTGTGTTACAGCGTCTTGAATGTGACTTAATTATACCTTTGGTGCTTACTTTCTGAAATTTTGAACTGAAAAAAAACAACTTCTAGCAGAAATGTTTCCCCTAATTACTCAGAGACAAAGAATTCTGGGGTTCTCATATTGTCAGGTAGAGGCTCTTTGCTTTGTCTGTGATGTTTCTGGCTAAGCAAAATATGCTGGGCTTCTGCTTATCAGATCTTCAAATGGTACACATCTTTGTTTTTCTGTCCTTCATCAGTTTGTAATTAAACTTGTCTTTATTGATGATTTTTTCTCTGGTTTATATTTCTATTCTCTTTTAAAAGCAAATTCAGAGGGACGTTAGCATGTTGACTAGATTGAGGAGGCATTTCTCCAAGAAGCCATCAGTGCCATTCTTTGGATATTCCACAGTGGGAGAAAAAAAGCTGTATTCCTCTGTGTTGTGGAAACAGTTTGATATATCTGTAAACGTACATTGTTTCTTGTTATATTACATAGCTTGATGACATACACATTCCTAGTGCTGATTTTTGCTCTCCGAGAAATTATTTCAACATTGATAAAATATGACTATATGGAAATCTTCAACAGCTCTTGATAAGACTTGCTCTAAGGAAAACAACTAAATGTATATTGTGGTATTTTTGTGTGAATTTTGTTGCTTTTTGAATGTTGTCATGCTTAACAACATTCATATATGAGTATGTCTGGGAAAATGGATTATATAGTAGGAAAAATAATCACCACAGAAAGTAAAATTATGTGGAGTATTATTATTCAGTGAAACCTGAGATGATGGATGTTCCACCACTTCTTTAATAAAATAGATCCCTCCTACTAAGACAGATCTGAGATCTCTAAACAGAAATTTCATCTCAACATAGACATTCATGTAGATAATAACAGACTGATTTGGAGGGTTCTATAATTGTAAAGTATTGTTAGTGTTCATTTTTTCTGTTACTACACACAGAAGTTGAATTTTTGTGTATTGTGATTCCTCCCAGAAAGATATGATTTGATGCAAATTTTAGAATTTTGTTTATATATTCTAGCTCAGAAACGTTTGCATTTTCTCTTGAGATACTTTCATCAAAACTGAACTCGTTGATTTAAATTTTTTACATTGCTTCATTTTTTATGCTGTGCTTAGTGTTCTGCATGTCTTTTCTCAAGAGTTTCTCATGTCTCTTTGCTGTATCTTTTTATAGTTTAATTCTTTCTTACAGTGCAGTACCTTACTTAAATTTTCTATCTTATGCAGCATTTTGTTCTCAATACACTTTCCCCTTTGCCCAGTGTTTCCTTTAGTGCCATTTTTTCTTTCTTCCTTCTTCCTCTCTTCCTTCTGAGATTTGCAGTGTTTGGCAGGTATTAGGTTGTGTGAGGGAAAATTTTTTGTAACACTTTGCTCAGAGCTGTAGATGAAAATGCAGTTGAGAAATTGAGTTTTCAAGTGCATATAATACATTATACAGAGTATTTCTAGGAGGCTGTAAATTGTGACTAGCTTTATAGGGACCACTTAAGCCTGCAGGTAAGCCCACTGAAACACAAAAGGCATTCAGTTGCCTTCTACAGGCATTCAGTTGCAGGAGTTAGGACCTTGCATGTTCAGTAAATACCTCTTTTCATATATCTTTGGTTTCATTTGTTACTTCATGGTATTTAAAGTCATAATAGCTGTACTGACATTTAAACTGAAGACAGATTAAAATGAAATACTGTAATACATCTCTTAAAACCCAGTCTTGTGAATTCATGTTGTGGGCTGTGTTGTTGCTGAGGCCTTGGAAAAAGACAGGACCATGTAGGATAGTGCAACGAGACTTAGTATTTAATACAACTAATACTGTTCATGTCTTTGGGTGCACTTTTAATATTATACAAATCTGAGAAAGAAAAGAAGGATCTGTGGCATTTCATGTGGCATGGGTTTTGTATTTTATTCGGTCATAAATGTTTCTGCCTAATGAATCTATAATTAATTTTACTGCACTTGACTTGTTAGAATAGGGCCTGGTGAACCTTGCCATACTAATTATTTAACAATTGCCTTAAACAGAATCTTCTTAAAGTATAACTCTAATGTAATCTTGTAGCAGGCTTTTTCACTAAGGTGAAATTCTAATTTTATCTGCACCATGTTTTTTCCTATGCTGGATGACAATTAGTACTAAAAATGAAGCTACATTTCATTATTATATTTTAAGGTAAAATCTCTGTGTCTGTCTTCATGTATAGTGGGGAAGAATAAAAATATTACGTAAGTTTTGTAATTTATCCCCATATGTTCAGATATATGTCCCAGAATTAAGGTCAAATTTATCACACAGCATTGATTTATTTTAATGTACAGATAAGTCAGGTGATCTAACATTCCTTTGTAGTGATTACATGTAGCTATGAGTAGCTAATACTGTAGAATAAATTATCCTCCTGTATTAATTTTAAGGACATCTTTGCCTCATTTTCTTCTGAGACACATTGTAGTCTGAGGAGACTGGTTGCTACGTTGCTTGTTTTTAAGGAATAAAGGGAATTGATAGAAATCAAGTCACTTTTTGTAGCAGCAGTTTTAGTACATACTGGGGTCACAAATGTTACAAGACAGCAATTATTTTGTAAACATGTAACCTCTTTATAGAAGTTACATTACTTTATAGAATATCATCAACAGAGAAGAATTGATGAAGTCTACATTTTTAGTGTTGAAGAATAGTAGAAGTTTGGGTTTTTTTTTATTATGCATATATGCCATATATATTAGATTACAATGTGTTCTAATTCTTCCTTTGGTCCACACAAGAGTGTGTGGCATACAGTGATATTTTTCCTAAACTACATATTAATGTAAAACTTAAATGTAGGGAAAATTGGTTCGTCTTTTCAGAGGGTGTGTTCTACCATCTGATAGATTGGTCTGTGCCCCTAGTAAGTAACAAAAAATTAAATCAGCTCGTAAAAATTTCATGTAGAAGTTGAATGCTGCAACTAGTTCATCTGCAAAATAGTAGTACAACTGAAATCAATTAGAAACTTCTGAGTTTCTGATCAACAACGCTTTGATATTGCAGATAATTGTGTTATTAAAACATGATCGTGTGATTGGTATGCAACTGCATTTATTAATTAAATCCTTGTTATATTTTACAGCAGTGTAAAATATTAAGTATTTTGAGAATTGTATACTGCCAGCATTATTATTTTATTGTGATTTAGAAGATGATTTCTTTTTTATAAATACTTATCAATGAAAAAGTTATGAGACACAAAACTATTGCGGGCCTAAAGATTAAGGCTTATTTAAGAGTTTCTTTTTAATCATAGAATCACATTTTAGAATTACGTGAACTATTCAATAAACACTAAATAATGGAGTTCTTAATTTGCAAGAGATAATGGCTTGGGCACATGCTGCATCTCCTTTTCTCTCTAGTAATAGGCTTACTCTAGGAGCCGTGAAACGTCAAGTAGATTTGTCAAATTTGGTTTTCGTTCTCTGCACATGGATAGTGTGCTGTCAACCACAGCCCAGTCCTAATGAACAGCACTAGCAAACACAGTGCAGTCCTCACTTAAATAGTGTATCCTGTCGAAAACATAGCTTGATTTCTTATGGATCTGTGGCCTTGAATTCTTTTCTCTTGTGATATGCCTGATAACCTGCTTTTCTCTCTCTGTCTGTGCTCTCACATCCAAGAGTTCTCTGTTGCAGCATCCTGTCCTGGAAGAGAGGGTGAGCTGCGTGGCACAGAGCTGCTTCCTTGCTGTTTGCCTCGGTAGCAGGTGTGGGTGGGTGTGCGGATAGACTGGCCAGAGGAGGTGCAGAGTAACAGTCTGCTTGCCTTGATCTTGTGGAGACAGTAGTTATGGTCTCTCCCCCTTTCTGATCAGCTTTTAGAGAACATACAGGAACTCAACTTACCTGTCCACCTTCTTTGATCAACATGGATCAAAAATCATGGGGGGAAAACACACAAATTAAAAAAAAAATCCCAAACAACTTATTATTTTAATACAAAAAAAAAGGTAGAAACTGATTCTTCTGCTTGATCATTTGGAAATGTTCACCTTTTTTAGGATCCTTGTTAGTAAATTAATCTAAACTGGAAAACTAAGAATTAGTAAATAATAGAAATGGGATTTAGGTATAGGAAATACAAGTTGATAAAAAGATCAAATACCATAGGCATTTCATGGTCATGACTTTAAGAGAGAGGAACAGCCCAAGAAAAGACGGGGTAGTAACATATTTACCTGGCACAGCTGCGTGGAGACTAAGGCTCTGGCTGTGTTTTTGACTAGGCACACAAGGCACACCATAGTTTACCACTTCTGCTTTTGTCATACCAGTTACACCAGTGTAAAGTACATCTGGTGAGACAAGGATGTTAATATAATTGCCTCCTTGGTGGGGACGTACAAGTATTTTACTAAACAGTAGTAAGCACAATGATGCCATCAAGAAAACAGATCATAGTGATTGGCATTTGCTGTGAGAATGCGAGTGTCTTTACTCTTCAATTTTAACTAACTTGACTTGAAATGATAACTCCATTTCCAGTCTTGAGTATTTGTCCTGGTCTTAGATTAAGTTTTGACATTCTCTCTATCATGAACTACAGAAGTGCATGGGAGTATCTTTTAGATAGGAATCGTATGAGCAGTCTGTGTTAATGCTTGTTTTAGTCTCAGCAGTAAGTTCTAATGAAGATAGGTGTTTCTTTGGTACTAGAAAGTACATATATGCTATTTTGAGAGGAGGAAAGATCCTACTTCTGTGTGTCCTTTAAATTTTGTTGTTAGTAGGAATAGGCAGATGATTTTTAATTTTTCATTATTGCACAGCTTGTTTTACTTTGCATAGTTCAAGGCGAAGATGTGTTGTTGTTTTGTATAGCAACCTTTGAAAATTTTATGCTTCCTAGGCCAAGGACCATCTGTGTTTGTCCATGGTTTATTATCACGGTGAATGCTAATAAAAAGATACATTTTGCTCACTTTCTTCCTTACTTCTAACTTTTCTTCTCCTTTCTTTATCCAAAAAGATGGAGTGAATAATTCTCTGTTTTGTTGTTAGAACATTGAGCTCCTCGTGATTGCATATTTTGTTCTTGTAATCAAGTTATAGTATTCAGATATTACTGTACCAGAACACTTGAGGGAATACGTTCATTTGTTCATATGGCAAGAATATAAACCTGAATGATTGGGGGTGGTGGTGTTCTTCCTTGGGTAGTAGTGAAAACCTGCATAAACTAACATAGGGTGAGTTGAAAGAGTTCAGTAGTCCGTGTTGCCGACTTTTTCAGATTGTTTTTGTTTGGGGGATTTCTATACAGTTGGGTCCATTTCATGGTGACATGGGTTGTTCCTGTTTTGTCTCTGGAAGAAAAACCCTTTGTGAACGGTTGCTTCCCCAACATCTTTTTAGAGAAGAATACGTAAGTGGAGATACTGGAGGAATCTGTGTGGTATTTTCTCAGTAAAGGAATTGGGGCTGTTCTCATTAGAGATGATGAGAAGGGAGGAGAAAGAGTTGGGGATGTGCTGTCTGTCTGTCTGTGCCCTTTGTGAGGAAAAAAATTTTACTGCCTCATGCCACTTCAAGCTTTGAAAATAGAGGAATGACAGGGACCTGTATCATTTTCTCTACTAAACGTCGCTGTCCTGCAGGCAAATACTTTTCAGAAGTGCTGTTAAAGGAAGATCAGAAGTCTGTATTAGAATGTGTTAACTGGGGGAGGACTGGTGGATGATATTTTGACTTACCATGTTGACAAGACTGAAACACGTTACAGGCTTGTTCAGAGGCACAGAGACTTAATTGCTGCTAAGAGTTTTGAAAAGTTGCTGGAAATGTGGATATTTGATAAAGGTGCTTTTGTACAGCTAATGTTAAATCCTGCTGAGCTCCTGACAAGAATGATGCCTATAGAAATAGATGAGTGGGCATTCTGTTTCTGGGGCACAGTTAAGGATTTAAGAAAGAAAGGGACATCACAAGTTCATAACCAATAAATATTGTTCAGATGCTTGAAAAAGCAAGACGGGAGCTGTGAAAGTTAGAAAAAAGGGGAAATTAGAGTGGAAGATTACTCTTTTGCATCCAGGTAAAAGACTGAAAACCAGGTTTTCTGGTTTGGTGGGGAGGGTTTGTTGACAGGGTTGGGTTTTGGGGTTTTGGTTTTTTTTTTTGTTTTGTTTTTTGTTTGTTTGTTTTTCTCAAATGGGCTTTTTGGCTTAGTTCTGTTTTGTTTTAAATACATGTGTATTATAGCCTGAGGCTGGCATTCAGAAATGGCAGGTTTTGTTCTGCTGCTGGCATGGTAGACTTGGAGAAGGCAGTGTATACTTTGGTTGTTTCATGTGTAGAATGGAGATACAGTTTAATTATTTACTTATCTCAGAAGTCTTCTAAAAAGTCTGAAGTACAACTATGAAATGTGACTAGAGTACAGCAACTTGCAGTGCGTGTGAAAAGGTTAAGCTAGAGTGGAAAACAGTTTCATAATGAATTGCAGAATTGGCTAGATAAGTACATTACTTTGGTCATAGCATCTAAGCACCAGGCAAGGAAAAACATACCATGTGCTGCTTTCTTCAGGTAAAGGTGCTTTTATGAGTCCTGACAGAGTCGATATGTGCCCTTCTTGATTTTGCCCTTAAACTGTTTTCTGTTTTTGGAGGGACATCAAAGAAGGGTCACTCTTCATCAGTCTCTTCTGCTTCATCCTTGCTGTCCTTGTGTGTTCTACAAGTCTAGTGTGGAATCTCAGCACTCTTTGGTAGTGCAGTAACACACTTTTTAAATCTCAGATGCACATCAGAGTAATTTTTGAGAAACTACAGCGTCAAAATTACCGTATCATGACACTGGAAAAGATTTAAGGCCAGGCTTAAAAGCTGGGAGCATTATCTGATATTTCTGAACTGAAACAAAGAAACAAACCAAGCCCAAACAAAACAAAGCAAAACAAAATACTCACTTCTTTGAAATGAGAAGATTCTATTTGATCTGACTTAAAGATTTCTCCAGGAAGCCAATCTCTTACTGTCTGGGGTTTCCCTTTTTGTACAGCAGTTTGCAGTTCCAAAATACAACATGTTTAATATGCAGTAATTTCTTAGCTTAGCATCTGATAAGGGATTTTTTTCTGAATCACTATTAGTAGGCCAAAATCCAGAGTGATAAAAAAAAATTGAGATAAGTATAGAGCAGGTTTTAATCTGTATTTTGCTAGAGTACCAGTAGATGGCAATAAAACAAAGACTTGTTCAAATCCTCCTGATCACTGATAGGTGCCAATTTTGTCTCGCAGCACTTGGAAATACAAAAAACAAGTTTGTTTTAAGGTAGATATTTTTTCTAAATATATTTTAGCCATGTTTTGTTATGAAAAGTGTATTCTCCTTCATTTGAAACAAATCCTACCTACACAAGGCATAATACTCTAATATAAAATTTAGGTTATAGCACACACATTTTTACCTTCTAGTCCCCCACATTGATGTTATTATACTTTTTATCGTACTGTGAATAATATTCACACAACTGTAGAAGCACCATTAATTTTGGGAGTGGAAGGTGATGACTACCAGCTACACAGCATTTTGTCAGTCAAGAGAGAATAAATCACTTATTTTTAATTAGGCATCAAAGTATGCGTCTTTGCAAAGTAGTAAGTGATGATTGTAAGGCATGTATAGTTGACAAAGTCACTTCTTTTATTTGAAGTAATTTCTATGAGCATCCAGACAATAAATTACAGAGCACTCTGTATGCTTATTTTATTATCTAAATTGCAAATAATTTCTTGCTCTGGTTTTCTATTGTTAATAAATGTCATCTTTATCACCTGCTAGTTTTATAAAACTGTTTCATATATTGTCAACGTTAAAAAAAAAATACTGAATAGAGTTGTGTTAGTGATCTAACAATGATAAATATTTAAATGAGGGAAAAATATTATTGTGATAATGCAAGTGGTTTAAGTGTGTAAATGTTTCATGCTAAAAGCAAGTAATAAACATTTAGCTGTCTGTCTGTAAGATTGAATACTGTGTGAAACTTGGAGGTTTTCCAAGTTAAATGAGTTTACTTATATATATAAGTAAATATAAGAGCATTCATTAAATCATTAATTCAGAGGTGATTATGGAGGGTTGAAAAAGATGATAAAAGGACTAAACACTGGATAATGGCCTCCCATTTCTTTTCATTTGATGGGAGAGTAAAAGTAATACAGTTGTTTCAAAGTTTCTAGCTTTAAAGTGAGAAAATGCATTATGATTATGTTGGAATATTACATAAGGGAAGTCCAACAAATAGTGCAGAGTAGTGTTTTGAGATACCTCTTGAGAGTTTCAGGTTTGTATGTAAGTTTACTTCAGGTAAAGATACTCAAGATAGAATTTCTTCTTTTTTGTGGATAAGACTGGTGGCAGAAAATTTCCTTGTGTTCTTAAATGTTTGAGCATTAAGATTTTGTAGGGGCTTGTTCTTAGAGGAGGCTTTGTGGTTTTGTAGTGTTTGGTAAGTGTTGCCAACAACCAGCCACTTTTATGTCTGCCCTTTACGTTGTCCAATAGGACAAAACCAATGCTTTCAATTTATTTACCACAATTTAACTGAAACCCTTCACTTATATATTTATTCCATCCAGTGATGTGAATTAGCCACTTGAAAGTTAAAATCTTAATTTCGTAGTATCAGTTTCTCCTATCACTCATTTACTTAAGATTCTTCTCTTGAAGGGAGAAGCAGCCTTCAGAAACCACGGAGGGACTAGCCTCTGTGATTGAATGACTCCTATTAGTAACACTGAAATTAATTTTTTCTAAAATGCTGAATGGTGTGGCCTCCTGTACAGGCTAGTGTTAAGTCATTTAGTACAAAAAATAAGAGTAAACTTAAGAAACATGCTATTCTTAAGGCACATGTACTCCAAATACGTATAGTGCTTTCTAAAGTTTGTTAGTTCCTGATGCAAAGAAAGTAAAATCTGTGATGTAACTCTGAAAATAGTGTTGTAACAGGATGGAAGGCATGGGGGGGCGCATCTTATAAGTAGATCTCAGAAAACTTGGTCAAAATGGGTATGGGTCTCATTAAGGTATCAGCTATGCTATTCTCAAGGCTCACACAGACAAGAGAGGAGGCTGCTGTGTCCCTAATCACTATTGGAACAAGATTCATGGAAATCAATAGCGTAATCACTAATTGCATATGGCAGGACTTCCAGAAATACAGCTCTGCTATGTGATAATTATTTTATAGAGCAATCCAAAAGAGTGAAGTAGTTGTCACTGCAGAACAACTGAATCAGCTGGAATCCCTACTGATCAGTATTAATCTTTAAGAAGTGGCTTTCCTTTTTTAAATATTGATCCCTCAAAAATCCATTTTAATTAGGTTTTTTGGCGTCAGTTTCTATACTATACAAAATTATGTAAGTGTTCATCTGGAAGATTCCTGGTATTTAACATGATTTAAGAAATTGAGAGAGTGTTTCAATTCTGGTATTGTGTAAACATGGAATTAGATTCTTTGCAATGAAAATTTTCCTACAAAGAAAACTGCTTCAGGTTTTGTACGTGCTAACAATTTAGTGATAGAACTGAGAAAAGTAAACTTTCAGTCAGTGTAGGGATATGACTGGCTGTGAGTTTATTCAAATTATGCGTTTGCAGTTGTTTGAGTTTGTTTTCTTTTGGCAGAAGATGTGAGACAATTTTCCTTGGTAATTCCTCACAGATCTTTCAGAGAAAATTATGTAACTGTAGCTGAATAATTTAGAGATGGTTGCTCTTTGATTGCCTCATTGAAAGATGGAGCCAGCTTTGCAGCAGACTAGTGTGTGAGGTTCCACTTAGCCCTTACCTTCATTAGGCTTTTTCAGCTGTGGAGAATGTGAGTGCAACTGCAGGAGGTAGTTTGAATCATAATTGCTGGGCTTATTTACGAAGAACCTTGGAAGATGGATAGTAAAAAAAAAATAAAAATTTAGCTTGGAAATTTTGCACACAGTGTCCTTTGCTTAATGTGGCAGAAGTATTATTTGAAACTAAGAAGCCAGAACAGACAGAGATTTCAAGAAAATGCTCAACATATGTGTTGTTATTTGACTTACGGCATTTTCAGAGAAATACGTGGCTTTATTACAGACATGTAGGGCCAGAGAACTAAAAGCCTGTACAAACCTGTGAAAACAGCAGCAGCTCAAAATTTAATGTATGGAGACAATATAATACAGTCAGTTAACTGCCTGTAATAATGCAGCAAATCTGAAGGACCTGAACATGGAATATGCCAACTATGTATTTCAGGATTAGTATTTTCATTTCTTCTTGGCGATGTTAGACACAAAAATTCACTTTGCTGTGCATTTCTGTATTTTTGTCATTCACTTGGTAAAATTGCACTCTTATTCCTGGGCTTCAGAATGTATTAATTCATAAAAACTGAATATGAAAGTTACAGTAAATAGCTCCAAGTTAATACCTGCCTTTAGTGGAGATGCAAAAAAGTGCCAGGATATCATTTTGTCTGAACAGTTTGCTGAAAAATCCTTTTTTCTCTTTTGAATTATTTCATGATAATAGTGCTATACAGATCAGCGTCATATGATGTGTTTGAATGATCATGACATTCTTGTCATATTTTATGTATTTCTATGAAAAACAGAGATCCCACTTCTTAACCATTTATCTTCAGTTCTGTGATTGCTTCAGTGAGGTCATATGAATGTTTTAGCAGGGAAATAATTGGAGCCCAGTACTCCTGTTTTGTTTATTATTTCTCCCCAAATGTAATTTCTTACCTTTCCATTCAGACTTAATTACTTAAGGCCACCTCATTAAGACTATTTCTTTCCCCACTTTACACATGTGAATCATCATTAAATTAGTACTTCATCTAAATCACCAGCATTTAGTTGCTTTTTTCCTGTTGTGGATGTAAATGTTTTAAATGAAATTATTATTTTCTTTCAGTTTCATTTGGAAAAACAGTCACTTAAATACAATTTGAATAAGTGATGTAAAATGGCTTAAGAAAAGAAAGGCAGGTATTTATTTAAAATCAACTCAGATGCAAATTTTTGTGTGTGTTACTGAGCTTGTGTTACCGGGACTAGAGTTAACTCCAGAGTCTTGTATGGAAGACTTGTCACCTGCTGATAGAAAAAGGCTCTCTGTTTTTTCAGGTTAGGTCATCTCCCCAGATACCGTGAAACTCTCCGTGTTGTTACAGCTGCCACTACACCAGAGAGGTCAGAGCAGCTGCCCGTGTTCCGTGTCTCTGGAGCTGCAGGGCAGGCTGCTGTGTAGTCTCTGACCCCCTGAGCACCCGCAGAGGTGGCCCAGCACGGTTAGGCAACCATCGCATCCGATTTGTAAAAACTTGGTAAAGATCCTAATTCTACAAATGATGGTTCCTGTAAGCCTGTGACAGTCTGAGCTGTGGTATCGTCTCAGACCAATTTTGATGTGCCTTCACCACTTCTGTAACCTATTTTTGAAGTCGGATTTTTGCCTGTTCAGGAATAGTCGGATTATTTATCATGCCTTATGCGAAGTTTCTTTGTTTAGAAGAAACTGGAGCACTTTTAGTAGTGAAAACATTCCACTACTGTTCCAATATTAATGGCCTGTTTTAGGTCTCAGTTGCTTATAAACTTGCAGACAGATTTAAATAATAATAAATTCATAACAGGATTGTATCCTACTGTTTTTAAACAAGCTCAGTATTTTCATTTCACACCTCAGAATGGATGGCTATATTTTATGTTTTCAAATATTACGTTTGAGTGGAAAGAAAATTACCCCTTTTCACGGGGAGGCAGCACTTAAAGTCTAGGTAGAAACTTAAATATTAGGTGGTACAAAGCCTGTATTTTGCCTTGAGGCTGTTTACTTCCCTTCACTTAAAGCCCTACCCAATTACCAGTGCAGTCAATTGAAAGATTTGCATTAGCTCAGTAACCTCTGGATCTTTCCTGTAATACACGTGGAATTCGTCGTGTTAGGCTTGTCTTTGTTTTAGCAATAAGGGAATAGAAAGTTTCCTGAAATAGTGTAGTAGTGAACAGATCTTACCTGATTTTAGTATGCAACAACTGTAAAATTAATAAAAGGTATTAAATGTCATGGCCTATTTTTTAAAGGCTCTGTTACAATACTGTATGAATTTTGGACTCTAAGTTAGCTTTATACAAAGCAGTTTGGGAAGCATACGTTATTTGGTACAGGTGTGATAGTCACCTCAGTGACTCTCAAGTCTATCTGTTAAATAGAAAATCAAAATTGCATGTGCATTAGGACAGCAGGTTTGAGGGAATTGCTGACATTTTCATTCAACTGCTGTGTTCTTAGGGGAATATCTTGTATATGTGTTTATTTTGCAAATTACCTATTCCTTGGTTTATTGTTATGTTTTGTAAGTGACTCTTACATTCTGCTCAATGGTGGGGCTTAGATGAGATGTTCAGATACGGTTCCTAAGACGTTCCTGCCCACCCTGTAGGTGGGTGAGCAAAATGGGAAAATTCTGTGGTGGAGTCATTTGTGTTGGGGTAGAAGGAAGCTGATTTTGAAGGGGAAGAGAAATTAGGTCATGTTTTTTGTGTGTTTTTAACTTTGTAAGCAAAGCTTGTTGGTCATAGCTATTGAGAATATGAATAGCTTGTCCCTGATACTGTATTGTTTTAGCTAGTGTAGAATTTACCTTTAGACGAAATCACTGGGTTTTTTTAATATATTTTTAATGGGTTTATATAAATTCACCTATTACTTAGATTTGATGTAATTTTTTATATAATGCAGTAAAAGTGTCTGTGAACTGTTTCAGATAAGCTATGAAATCTGGTAGATACTGATAGATAATCATGGCTAGTGTTTAGATTGGGGGGCGTCACTTTTAAAGACAAATGTAGTGAGATGTTTTCCTTTGTCTCTGTAGTTATCAGAGACTGTTACAGACGATTGCTGTACTCGAGGCTCAACGTACTCAAGCAGTTCAAGACCTTGAAAGTTTAGGCAGACACCAGAGAGAAGCACTGAAAGATCCTATTGGATTTGTGGAAAGACTCCAGAAGAAGGTATTTCAATGGGCTTTTCTTAAATCTTACTCAGATTTTTTTTTTTTTTTAATAACTAGTAATCCATCATCTATAGAAATCAGAGAGTTCTGTATATACTCGCATAAACATTATGAGTTTAAAATCCTTTCTCTGCTAAGCAAAAACAGCCCTTATTAAATCTGTAAGATGTAGGTCTTCAGTGATTTTGCTAGATTTGTTTTCTTTCCTTTTCTTGGTATGTTGAAATGTAATCTTTGAATTTCTAATTGTTATGGAGGTATTTTAAGACAACCTGAAATCTAGAGGTGACTGGAAGTACTTTGTAGTAAGGCATCACATCAAGAATGTGTGACTTCTCTCATTAGAGAAATTAAGTGTGGTATGAGTGACTTTGAGTGGGTACTTTTTAAAAAGCAGGAAATGTAGTTCATAGCCTGAAACCAAACTAGAATACACCAGAGTTCTGGATAGCATCATAGAATGTTGTTTTCATTTTATTTTCAAGCTTGAAAAAAAATAGCAGTAACAAGGATACTGAAAAAATGTTTAAAGCTTAAATACTTTCTTGCTGCCATGTCTACCAGTGGCAAACACGCTTGAGCTTCTAGGCTGGTAGCAACATGTATTTCAGTGAAGGATGTTGTGGGTGTCTTACGCTGCTCTTTTCCTAGGTTTGTAGAGACCTAGGTTTAAAGAGAGGTCTGATACAAGCCTGGAGGTTTCAGTAGTTGTCTTTCCATTACCTTTGGAGATGAGTTAATAGCATGCATGGTGTAAATGTGTTGTATTTGATATCATTATACAGGGAAATACTAAGGCTAGTTGAAAGTATGTGGTGTATTTTTTTCTCCAGACCAAGGGAATTGGCAGTCTTCAGGTTGACCTTTAAATAAAGGCAGAAGAGAGCAAACTCAGTGTAAAATATACTGTGATTTCTTTGATAGGAGTTTAGATTTATCAGATGAGAACTTTTGAGTCCTATAGTTTTCTGTGTTAAGCAAGGTACCGATCCTGGGCAAACAGTATGCTTAAACAAAACCAAATGATAGATAGACAGTAACGGGGTATTGAAGTCAGAAACATCTGATTTCAGCTGTGAAATACAGGGTTTAAACTTCTATGCTCAATAAGCCATCATTGACCGTGCCGCTGCATATTCTATGCACTGTTGTGTACTATTCTTGAAAGATACCTTCTCCTTAAAAAGACTGTTGCATGGCACTTAAATTCTGATTTTGAATTCTGCTGTTAGCTAAAAAGCAGTATCAGGTTTCCATAAGTTTTCAGGGTTCATACTGTTTTGTTTGGATATACAGCAATTGTGTTAAATATTGCTTTTCACTTTTCCTTCTTTTTTTCAGGTTGATATGGGTCTTCCATATCCTCAGAGAGTTGTTCAGCTCCCTGAGATTGCCTGGGACCAATACACCACTAGCCTTGGAAACTTTGAGAGAGAATTCAAAAACCGAAAACGTAACAGTAGGAGAGTGAAGCTGATCTTTGACAAAGGTAAAAGGAAAGTGAGCATATGGTACAAGAAAGAAATGACCGCTATGGAGGTTTAATAATGTCTTTTTTGTGTTGCTTATAGTAGGTATACCCGCAAGACCAAAAAGTCCTTTGGATCCCAAGAAGGATGGAGAGTCTGTTTCATACTCTGTCTTGCCTTTAAGTGATGGTCCAGAAGGTTCTACAAACAGTCGTCCGCAGGTAGTTGTTATAAGAGGAAAGATAAAATTTTACAAAATTTACAAAAAGTTTTTTTTTTGGTCAGTGTTGGTATGTGGGCAGTCTTAACTGTTAATTTCAAATGTTAATGGTGATGACATTTCGTTCATCTATTCAAATCAGAGAACTTCCTTTTGGTTTAAGGAAATCTTATTATGAATTTTCATGCATTTATTTGATTTGGGTTTGGTTTTACTTGGGTAGGTAAAATCAAGTTATCCTAAGTATACTTTTTCTAAATGTGTGTTCCATTTTATACATTATATTTGAGCAGATGATAAGAGGACGACTTTGCGATGAGACCAAACCTGAAACTTTTAACCAGCTGTGGACTGTAGAGGAACAGGTAATGGGAAAATTCCGTTTTGTAGCTGTGGTAACATAAAAGCAAATTTTGTAGTAACATTTAAAGCACTTAGAAGTTCAGAGTCACATCCATGTAGATACTCATCTTTTGACAGCTCATACCTCTGCTGGGAAAGATGTATTTATTTTTTTCCCCCTGTTGATTTAGAAAAAACTTGAGCAGTTGCTTTTGAAGTATCCACCAGAGGAAGTAGAGTCCCGACGGTGGCAGAAGATAGCTGATGAACTGGGAAATAGAACAGCAAAGCAGGTAACAACTAAAACACTTGGAGAAGTGATCCCTTTCCTTGACCTTTTGTTTTGTTATGTTTTTTAAAGCTTCTTAGGAAGCACTGGTAAGTGTTGAAGAGAAACCTGGATACAGTCTCTTAAGTCATTTGCTTCTAATTTAAGGTGTATGTGTGTGTCAACCCCCTTCCCCTCCCCCCCCCCCAGTTCATAAACTCAGCATTTAAAAAGGAAATTTTGTAATGTTCATAATTAAAACAATAAAACTTACTTTGTTACAAAAAGTAATGGACTGCTTGGGATTGAGTGCTTGTGCTGTGGTAGTAGTGATGTCACTGTATCCTACCAGTTGGTATAGATTCACGGAAGTTTTATTTGTAGATGTCGTTTTTTAAAATAACAATAAACATAATCCAGTATCTTTTCAGTAATCACTTTTTATTAAAAATGTAGCAGCAGGGCCCTCATCTCACTAACAACAATGTGACTCTGATTCTCAGACTCAAATATAGAGTTTTAAAAGTGCCCCAAAGCTCATTACAAAGCTCCCAGACCTAGTTCTTTGCTAGATTTTGACAATCTGCTTTTAATTCTATATAGCAAGTACGGTGACACCAGCTGTTCCCAGATTAAGTTACATTGGAGTGCTGAAATTCTTGCACCTCAGTATTGAAGAATGGGCAGATATTTTATTACTCACAGACAAAAAATTAGTGCTGCACTGGGGCCAAGATGCACTAGAGGAAACAGATGTGGAGACACTGAATGTTTCTGCATCTGACTTGTTGAGATATTTCCCCTAAAATTGTGTAATTTCTACATTTTGACCAGAAATAAAAAATGCTGATCTTCTGTGTTCACATCAATTTAATTTCTCCTATTTCAGTTGTACACTTTCAGGTAAAAGTATACTTTTACCTGAAAAGTATTTCAATAGTAGGTTTACCTCATCTCTGATCGTATAAATACTTAGACATATATTTCTCCATTGCTGAAAAAATTAAAATATTGTAGAATCATACAATTGTTTGGGTTGGAAGGGACCTTAAAGATCATCTAGTTCCAAACCCCTGCCATGGGCAGGGACACCTCCCACTAGAGCAGGTTGCTCAAAGCCCCATCCAGCCCGGCCTTGAAGACCTCCAGGAATGGGGCATCCACAGCTTCAGCTGGTTTCAGTGCTTCCTTATTTTATAAACAAAATTTAGAAATGCTTTCTGAATGCTAATTATGCTATTTTTTCTAGGTTGCCAGTAGAGTGCAAAAATATTTTATTAAACTGACTAAAGCTGGTATTCCAGTTCCAGGAAGAACTCCAAACTTATATTTATACTCCAAAAAGGTGAGACAATATTACAGCAGAAATTCTGTGCTTCTCTTTGCATTTACATGCAGATTGAGTCTAAGTCATTAATATTTTCAATGGAGTACTCAATTCTTGAGTAGTGGTTCTTTACTAACTAGTAATTACACATGTATTTCTTTCTTAATAAAGTCATGTTTTGCTGTTAGTACTGTAGTGTGAGTTTGGTGTTATTCTAGTTTCACGTAAACATCTGTCAGTTACCTCTCTGTTGGATAATCTCAGGGACATACAGTGTCAGAAAAGAGAACATAGAAGTCAGATTGCAGACTGAACTAGCAGGGTTGAATGATTGGTTTTGGGTTACTTTTTCCTCATTTGCAGGTTTACTGTAATTGCTCTAGAAGAACATAATGAAAACTCTGTTGGATGAGGAGCCCTTAATCATTTATTTTGTACAGTCATTTTCCAGTTAACCAAAACAAAGAAATTTACGTATAACTAAGTATACTGAAATATCACAGGCATAGGCTTAAGGCTGAAATGTCATGTCTTACTTTGATTTGCAGCATAAATGACCATTAAAATAGAATGGTTGTATAAATGACTGTTAAAGTATGTTGCTTTTCGTGGTCATTGACCTCAAGGATCATCTGGTCCAAACTTTCTTGGCAAAAGCTCAGTCTATACAAGATGGCCCAGCACCCTATCCAGCTGAATCTTAAGAGTGTTCAATGTTGTGGGACCCACCACTTCCCAGGGGAGAGTATTCCAATGACTGGTTGTTCTAATTGTGAAAAATTTTCTTTGTGTCCAGTTGGAATCTTGTTGAGAGTAACTTGTACCCGTTACTCCTTGTCTTTTCCATGTGATTCTTTTTAGAAAAGGAGTCTCCATTTTCTTTGTAGCCACCCTTTAAATACTGGCATGTAGTGATAAGGTCTCTCCTAAGCTTTCTTTTCTCAAGGCTGAACAAACCCTATTCTCTCAGCCTTTCCTTGTATGGCAATCTTCCCAGTCATCTGTGATCATCTTTGTGGCCCTTCTCTGACCCTCTCCAGGCCCTCCACATCTTTTTTGTGTAGCAGGTCCACAACTGAACACGCTATTCCAGATGTGGCCTGACCAGTGCTGAGTAGAGTGGGATAACGATTTCTTTGTCTCTGCTGGCCTTACCCTTGTTGATGCAGCTGAGCATCCCGTTGGCTTTCTTTGCTGCAGCAGTCTGTGCAGGCTAGTCCTATATGTTGTTTTAAATAATGTAGTACTCTTGGGTACTAATAAGGACCCCAGACATTTGAAGACGACAATCTTGAGTTTTGTTGAGGTTTTGTTGTTGTTACCATTGTGTTTGCAGTTCTTTAAAACCTGTTACAGCAGCATTTTGTAGAATAACATTATGTTTTTGCATCCAGGTCTCTGTGATGTTTTCTGATTAAGAATAGAGTAATCCGTACATTGATTCTGCAGAAAGGCAGATTTGTAGATTTAGTCCTGTGAAAGGTGGGGAACAGAAGTTACTGCCCAAAGGACCTGGTAGAAAGATCTACCACAGCTCATCTCCAATGAATTAAAATGTTACATCCCCCTAGTTGTCTCCTAGTATTCTCTGAAGTTACTGGAAAAAATGGCTGCTCATATCAGAGGCTTTCCACTTTTCTATCCATCCATAGTAATGCTCTGCAAACAGAGGCAGGGAAGGTGCAGGCATGACTCTGTCTGCATCTTGTCTATTGGAAAAGTGCTTTCAGACAGAAGATCCAAAAATAACACCAGCTGGAAACATCGGTATCTTAAATGCTGTGGTGAGATTCGTCTGTTAGAACTCTATACTACTTGTAGAGTTCACTGTACTTCAGGGCTAATTACAAAAGGGGGTTGAAAATTTAGTTTTGAAAATTATAATCCTTTGAGTTTATGCAACCGTAGCTTTTTAAATGACCATAGTCATGTCTTTTCTTTCCTCTTAGTTTTATTTAGAAAGACTGTTATTACAGAACGTAAGCAATGCTGCCAGGCAGCAAATTGCTGTATTTGATAAGTAATAGAAACATTTAATCAGTACACGTGTGGCCTTTTAATCATATTTTACACTCATTTGAACAGTGATCCATAAAGTTCTTTATCCCCTCTGGTGGGCCTACAAAACAGCATAATGAAGAGTAAAACATATTTTTTATAAAATGTTGAATGTTCTTGTTCTGCAATGGTAATGCTACCAACAGATCTTTCTTAAAATTTTATGTAGAACAAATCTAATACTTACGTCTGTTTTCACAGTGTGATTCATATCCTTATTATCAAGTCGTAAGAATAAGGTCATTGTGCCCTGGGTTGGTATTAAGGTGGCGTTTCTGCTTTATATTTGTCCCCCACGTAAGAAATACAGCAGATACAAAGATCAAACAAATAGCATGTGTGGGGGAATTGAGCTCTCAGTCTGCTAATATAGCTGTCTGCTTAGAGCAGGGATTGAGAGCGCTGTACCAGGCTGTGGCTATTCCCAGGTCTCCACTGAAGATAATATCATGTGGCAGAAAATAAATGCATGGGGTATTGGAAACCTGTCCTTATTTTGATACTGAGTATGCACATACACTGTTAACTGTGCTATCTGCTTTATTGCCAGTAATAGAAGCATAAAACTTGGATGCTGATTCTTAAAGCACGTATCTATGGGAGAATAAAAACCGTAAATACATTTACTGTAAATAATTGTGTCAAAAGGAATGCTTCACAAGAAGATACTTGCACTTCTCCATGGGGATTGCCTAGGATGCTTTATATAGATGGTTACCGGGGATGTGAGATGCTTATTCAGTTCTTGAACATCTTGTTGATGTTACTGTGTATATCGCCTCATATGGCATAATGTCTCTTCTGATAAGTGATACAGGAAATTAAACAGGATGCAGTTTATTTTTCTGCATAACCATCATCTGCTAGTGGTGAAAATAAAACTGAATCAGAGATTTAGGCCTCTAGTATTCAGTTCTTCAATTACAGCATATCATTTTCTACTTAATTCTTATATAATAACATTAGTGCACCTGCTTTTAAGCTTAATCCAGAAGATACATTTCCCACAGGAAAAATGATTTTTTTAACTGTCTGATAAAATGCTAAATTACTAAAATAGTTCATTCTTCACCAGAAGTAGAATCATGTTAAAAAGGGAATTCAAATACTCAGTTAAATTCCTAGGTCACAACTGTATGCTTAACAGTGCTGCTATTTGAGCGTAGACAGTTTTACTTTCTTGACTTCCAGATTTAGTATTGAATGTAGATCTGTTTTCTCTTCACAGAAAATTAAAATCACTGTGTCAGCTCAAGCTGAAATAAATGAGAGTATTTGGGTGAGGGGTTTAAAATCTTAAAGGAAACCAGAAATGCAGCAAAACACAGGAAGCCAGTGATCACAAGGCAGAAGGTGGAAAAATACAACACAGTGGGTAGTACATTAATCTTAGAACAAAATGTTCATTTTTATTCTGTGCACTGTAGTTCTGCAGGTCTGAGGTGCCAGCTTCCAATCACTACTACACACTTTGTTGCTTCCCTTCAGAGTGAGTGGGGCTAGTCTCAGTTCCTTGCTACACTCCTGCCTGCATAGCTATGTTCCATCTAAGATAACTTGCATGATTTTTGCCATTAATTTTTTAACTGTGCAAAACAATGCTAGATCTGTCTTTAGAGGTTGATGCTATCTTTGGAGATAAATGATTGTATTACAATGTTAATGTATATAGCTGATTTAGGAACCTTTGGGATAAAATGTCTTGCTTAAAAAGGGAAAGTAATAACTATTGTAAAAACTTCTTTATCTGTAAATATTCCTTTATCCTTTATCTATTCCTTTATAATTTTACTTATTGTAAAAATGGCTTATCTGTATGACAGAAGCTAGGCACAGTGTGAGATAATCCTCTCATGATTATTAAAAAAAGGACTTTTTCTACTTCTAGATTTTGGTTCACACTTTTTTCTTTAAATTGAGGACTGTAAGATTTGACATTTAAGATGTCAAAATGCTGGTCTGGAAAGCAGCTAAGTAAAAAGTTGAGTCAGTTTCATTCACCCTGAACTCTTTTTATTTTTCTTTTTTTTTTTTTTGTTATTTAATATTCTTCCATGGGGAATAACTAATAGGGGCTGAGTGCCTTTAAGTAATCTATTTTAAAACTGCCATGCATTCTACACCTTCAGACAGCATTAAGTTGAAAGGTTTTAGATATACGCTAATGGAGTAATTTATCTACTCTAACATTTTTTACGTTCCTTTTCCAGTCAGTGGCAATGAAAAAGAACCTTCAGAGAGCAATTTTTCTAACTCTTAGAAACCCCTTTTATGGCAGAATGAATTGCCTCTCCTCTCCCTGGACTATGGAAGAAATCTGGACAATTAGCCTAGTCTTAGATTATGTAGGGCACAAATGTATAGAAGTTGTTGGTGATAAGTGTCAAGCACGGACTGGTCTCTTGGATCTTGGACCTATGTAAAAAAAAACTTTTGTGTTTAGTCCTGCATTCATGCCATTCCTGACTCTTGGAGGTCTTTTAATATCCTTGCACTTTGGTTCTCAGCCTTCAAAGCTGTAACAGCCTTCTTTTCTGTTTTTTCTATTGTTCGTCTCATTTATGTAGATGGAGGCGTTTTACAGTAAGGGCTCTTTCTTACTGGGTCCTTACCAAAGAATTGTTGCACTATTCATCTGATTTCACTTGTTATGGGGGAGAAAAAATCCAGCTGTATGGGGCTCTGATAGAGAAGTCTAACTAAAAATAACCAGAAAGATGACCATGCAGTGCAAAAGAGCAAATTTCTGGCAAGGTTTTATCGGTGAGGATTACTTAAATAATAACCAAAGAATGTTTTTAAAAATATATCATTTCTTCACTGTAGTCATCAAGTAGACGGCAGCATCCTTTAAATAAACATCTTTTCAAACCTTCAACTTTCATGACATCTCATGAACCTCCAGTTTATATGGATGAAGATGATGACAGATCCAGTTTTCACAGCCATATGGATACTGCAGTAGAAGAGGAAGTATCGGTATGTTATGTAAATCACTCAGAGAATGTCTTGCTTTCTGTCATTTTAACCTTGTTTAATGAATAATATGAGAATTGAGCGTCTTTGCCATAAAATAAATATTGTCAAGTAAGTATTAAATTGTGGTGAGATTCATGAGCCATTTTGAACTATAAAGACATAGTTAATATTAAGGCCCATAAATGCAGGAAATTTAGACCGATTCAGAAAGGAATTATGTGAAAGAAGTAATAAACAGTTTTGTCCTAAAACAGGTCTAAAAAGTTTTAGTTGCATATTTTCGAAAAGCAATCTGACATGAGATCAGTTTCAAAATCATATAAACTGACTCTGGTTAAAGAAGTATTATATTAGAAAAGTTGCATAGAGCCCTCGTAAAATTTGAATGCTGTTGGCATCGTTGCTTTTTGTGTTCCTTCACTGACTGAATTAATTATGGGTTGTTTTTAAAAAAAATCTGCTTCAAAGCGTGAATTAACAGACTGAGTCATCAAACAGCAAATGTATGTATTTTTAGAGGCAGATTCTAGTAGACACCCTAACCCAATGTATCATTACATCATGTAGTGTTCCACTTTCCTAATTTGTCACATGCAATAATACTACAGGAATTTAAACATACGACTTTCCCACTTCCATATTAGAGGGATTGTATCCTACAGCCAGGGTGTTGGGCACAATTAACTTTTTAACTTTAGCCAGATTCACAGCTGGTGTGAATCACTGTGGCTTTAGACTGAGGAATCTGAATTGTGAATTTTATTTTTTTTTGGTTCATTGTTGTTTGTGTTGTGAGGCTAGTGACATCTTTTGTGTGAAAAGCTTATTGCGTAACAGAAGTATTAAGGCCTCCCAGTACGAGTCCATTCATTTTCTTTATTGACTTTTTTACATGCACTGCATAATCTTCCTTAAATTATTAAATTTGTTCATCTGTTACTCAGTCTTAAATCCCATCTTCACTCTTGTTCTGTATTCTCTCTCTGATGGTCTTTTGGTTCATCTACAGACATTCCTGATAACTTTGCATATTCCAGGAAGAACCTCAAAAGGCCTGGAAAGAGAAATGGAAATTAAATGAGATGCAGATTACTATTACTTATCTCAGTGTAACTGGTTTTAAGCAAACATTCTTTCATTCTGTATTGGTTTTAAATACGTATTTTCTAACTGCTCTGAATATTTTCATGAAACATTTTGGGTTTTCTTTGGTGTCCTAACTCTAATAAATACAGGCAACATAAATTAACTGGGATTTATTTTAATTTTGGTAGAAGTTACTGGTTTACCTATTTGCAGTGATGAGGGTAGACTTGTGGCCTTTTTTTTTTTTTTAAGTTTGGCTTAATCTTTTATTTTTTCACTAGTGCAGCATCTGCAGGTGGATATCTCTCTGGCTTGCTGTCATGTAGAAAGACATGGGTGAGATCCCCGTTATCAGTGTAAAGTGAAAACAGTTTGGAAGAAAAAGGAGATAACGAACTGTGTTCAAAATGAACATACAGGATTCTGTTCCAGTGTTAAAAATCAGGTCTTTTAGTGACAGTCACCGTCGAGGAGAAAAATACTCTGCATCAGCATGGTGGGGAAGAGATTCAGTGTAGCAAGAAGATTATAGGAAAGGTTTTCTTTGAGTTCTTTACAATGGAAGTACCAGATGCTGTTCCCCCTAAAGACAGAAGATTTTGCCTGACTATTACCAGTCAGCTTGACTGAAAATTATTTCGTTAAAAATGAGTTATTCTCAAGTGAATACTCTCTATTCCCAACAGAGAGCATTTACTTTTCAGTTACAAGTACTTCATTTTGTGAGCAGTCTAATTATTCTGGAATACAACGACTTACTATTTCAGAGTGAAGTGTCTGCACAGGGAGATATTACAACATAGTTTCATATACAGTTATTATGTGCCAGGCAGTTTTTCTGAGAAAAAAACTTTTGAGATTTGCATGGAAGGTGAATCCCTGTTTTATAGTAAGAGAATGTAGCTTATCACCACACAATTTATTCATGTCATTTATCCTTGATTTTTCTGAACATTTGCAGCATAGTCCTTTATATAGGTTCATAATTACAATTAAATAATTTATAAGACCTTAGAAATGTAACACTAAAGAGCAAGCCTATTTCCCTCACTTCCTTTAATAAGCTTACTAAAAAATACAGATTCTTTAATATCTGTGGATTCATAAAAAGAATTGAAATTATGTGTGTAGGCTATGTTGGAAGAATTTTCATTACTGTCTTGTAGTTGTTTTCTGTAGCTGAATGTTCCAATGAGCACAGGTTCTGAAAAATGCTCTACATCAGTAAAGACTTGTCATCTTTGAAAACAGCTGACATCTCCCAAGTACAGCTGCTACAGTTGAATAGCCATCTTGAAATAGTCATCTGAATCAGAACAAGAGCTTCTGTCTTCTCATAACATAGAGGTCCTTAGCCTTTGTTTGAGAAAATTGAATGAGGAAACACAGAAATGGTGTGTTTCTTTAAAAAGAGAACACTGTGTGTTGTAAATCTCTGGCAAAGTTGTATACAGTAGCCTGGAGGGAGACAAATTTTTTCAGGAAAAGTTTTCTCAAGCTGTTAGGAGGCATCAGGAAGTAAAGGGATAAAGGAGTTGGTAACTCCAAGACTTCGACTTTTCCAGTCATGGAATGATGCTTCTCAGTACTTTTTATTCTTACAGGTAAAGGCAAGAAGTTAATACTGTTAGAATTGAGTGTCTTCAAGTAAAAAATGCATATAATGGAAACTTGCTGCTGTCTTGATCTGTGGGCCTTTTGAAAATTTGAGTTTGTGCAAAATATCTTAAAACTGTAAAAACTTTTTGGGTGTTGTTTTTATTATTTTCACAGCTTTGAGAGTACTTCAGAACAGTGATTATAACTATCCTTAGAATAGCATTATTCTGTACCATTCCATGCAATAGTAAAGAGTATGATGAACTTGAGAAAACTTACCTGAAATTTCAGTTCTCAAGTGTAATACTAGCTGCCACCTATTTAAAACTAAAATAAAGTAGCTTTATCTTAAACAAAAGCTTGGTCTCCTGCTGCAGCTGCCATTTTGCCCCCAGAGTACGGACAAGTGGATTAGATGTAAATTGCAGTTTGATGTCTGAGGTGAGAAGAAAACTAGGAAGGAAAGTTAGGCCCTGCTCTCCCCCTTGATACTAGAGCTAAGCTCTTCAACAGAATAAGGTTGTTTTGTAGGACAATGGGGTTTTGTTTTAGCGCACGTAATAACGTGTAAATAATACAAAATAAAATGGAAGTTAGCATGTATGCACTGTTTTGTGCTTGGTTTTTAAAAATAATTTCCCAGTATTTCTTAGTTACAATATGCATTTTCTCAAAGGTAATTAATCATACATAGTGATTTATGGAATATTATGTCTTGCTAGTTGTTGTATCCTAAAGTAAAAAATGTTTCTCATTTATTTTTAACCCCAAACAGGATGAAGAGAGTATTCCAATAACATATCGAGAGTTACCTGAATACAAAGAACTGTTAGAGTTTAAAAAATTGAAGAAACAGAAGCTCCAGCAGATGCATGCAGAAAGTGGATTTGTGCAGCATGTGGGATTCAAGGTGAGCGCAAGAGATGTTCTGCTGTTACTCAGTGGACTGTAGAAGTTTTCAAAGATAACGTGGCTTGGATTTCCTAAAAAGGCTTTGTTTAATACAGCAAGTTTGGTTCCTTGGTTCTTGTTCACTGTGTCTGCTTTCTCTCATTTTCTTTGATAAAAACATTGTAAGTAATTCACTCTTTCCGATAGTTCAGGTTTCACTGAATACTGATATTGTGAGATAATTGGTAAGCACCCTGCCTTTTTCTCATTCATATTTTGAAAATACAGCTGTAGAGCCAGATTAAATCATTGTAGAATTCCATTTGGCACTGCACTCTGTTTTGACCATGATTCATTGATGATGATTCTCTGATTATGAATTTGGAATCATTTTTCCTCCGCCTAAAAGAAGGGACAGAGATTTTTAAGGAGAACAGAAATAAATTAATACCTGTAGAAGTTCAAGCAGGGACATGAACCAATAGTTATGTGAAATTAAGAAAATAAACATCGAGTTAAACTGATGTGTTGTCCCAGTAGCAACCATTAATAGGCGACATGAAAGACAGGGCATTCTTTAAGTTATATTTTCTGGTTTGCAAGGGATTTTCTTTGTAACTGCTTGCTGTGTTGGAACAGTTTCCTCACCATGCTTAGTGTTACACAGATTTATTTACAGTTACCCATTTATATAAGAATGCAAAGATTTAAAGTTTATAAAAAATCATTATAAGAATATAATACATATATAAGAATGCAAAAATTTAAAGTTCAGTTCAAAATGACTAGAAAATTAAGACAGCGTTGTTAGTTGACATTGACAGATTTAATCATGGTGGTGAACGACCAAGGCACTTTTTCTTTTTGGCTTTTTTTTTTTTTTCTTAAGTTAGCATGCTGTGTTTGGCTTGGAGTTTTAAGGAACAAACTAGTTGCTTTTTCTTTATAAAAGTACTCTGAAAAGGAAATGGGCATTATTCAGTGTCAAGCATTCCAAGTTTGAAAGTTTCTTTGCAATCTGAAGGTAATTTTATTATGCATTATAGTAAGCTATGAAATGACATAATTATATACTATTTTCCCTCAGGAGTGCTGCCTCGCTCAGTGCACAGGCTGGACGGAGCCCGTCTAATAAGCAATCATTCCGTACACTTTTGGCTCTGCATGGCCTTCAGCCTCATTTGCTATGTATTATTCAAACTCTACTTTGAATATTGAATTCTTGAATCCCTCATGGGCTTTTTACGGCTTTCATTGCTATAATATCAGAGCACTTTGCCAACACTTTTTTGTTTTTTAGGAAATGAAAGGCAGGGTATTATTTTTGTTTCACAGAGGAAAGAGGGAAACTGGAGCATTTCTTTTTGGCTCAAGGGCTTCCACTATCTTGGTTCTCAAATTGAAGTAACTGGAACACATTTTTATTTTTTATTTTTTAAAGTATTTAGCTTTATACTGAACTCGATGTTTTCAGAGAAGATCTCTGAGAAAGTTTAGTCCATCCTTGTTGTCAGCCCTCAAACTCCGAAAGACCCTTGTGGAAAGAAGGGATGTAGCTGTGAGAAATCTCTAAGGTGTGAAGTGTTGGTAACCCTGGGTGGATTAGTTGTGATCAGGGACAAGCTTCTCTGTGAGTGGGTTTCACAGATGCCATGAGAGAACTTCAGTTTCTGGAGGAGGATGAGCTCTGGGAGCACAGGCTTGTTTCCCACATGTCTTTCTCCTTTTCAGTCCTGTCTCTGCAGCGCTCTTCAGTGTTTAGATTTTTGGAATGTTCTCCTTGCCTCCACAATGTATTTTCCAGGTTTCCTTTTTTTATCAAATATCTTTGTATTTCTGCCCCTCTTCTCTACCATTGTGAATTTTTCATCTGGTCTTGATGCTTCATTTGCACTTTGTTTCTTCATGTTGGGCTCTTCTTGAACTTCATTGCTGTTGTGTTGGACCTGATTCTTCTCAGGGGATTAGGTTTTGTTTTCTTGCTCAGCTTTAGTTTTAGACTTGTTTTCCCTTCCCTGGGCATGGTATCCCACTTCCTTCCCAGCCACCTGACTTCTCATTCCAGCCCACATATAAATGTGAGTTTGAAAGTGTCGTACCCTGATCCGCAGCCCATCCACAGCCCTCCCAATGGCTTCTACTGCTCTAGTCTCACTGATGTCTTCTGCCATGGAAAGCAAATCTATATGTAGACATTTCACATGGTTGGAGTTAAACTATAGACAGAAACATGGCGTTCATGTATCGTGTTGCAGCAGTTCTGACAGCTGTGTGAGGACAAGCAGTGACCGCCAGCAGGACTAGGCCTGCTTTTGGTGAGCTGGAGGATAATGTCCACATGGAGCATTTGGGGAGTAGGAAGCAAAGCAAGAAGATTAGTCAATCCTGAGGGCTTTGGGAGGACCTCTCTGCTGTATGAGGACTTCTTCATCCATGAACACATGGTCTGTGATGATGTCCCTTCCAGTATCTGAAGGGAGCCTACAGGAGAGCTGGAGAGGGACTCTTTGTCAGGAAGTGCAGTGACAGGACAAGGCGTAATGGTTTTAAATTGGAAGAGGGGAGATTTAGATTGGATAGTAGGAAGAAATTCTTTCCTGTGAGGGTGGTGAGGCACTGGAACAGGTTGCCCAGAGAAGTTGTGGATGCCCCATCCCTGGGAGTGTTTAAGGCCAGGCTGGATGGGGCTTTGAGCAACCTGCTCTAGTGGGAGGTGTCCCTGCCCATGGCAGGGGGGGTGGAACTCAGTGATCTTTCAGGTCCCTTCCAACTCTGACCATTCTATGAGGATTCAGCTGTGTGGGCTGGTAGAAGAATAGATCTGTGTAACTACCTTTCTGTACGGTGTATTGATGTCTACTAACGTCAGGGGTTACAGCTGCTGGTTTTTCAGTGCTTTTCCATCTGCTTCACAGTGCGATAACTGCGGAATTGAACCTATCCAGGGTGTTCGGTGGCACTGCCAAGACTGCCCTCAAGAAATGTCCTTGGATTTCTGTGATTCTTGTTCTGACTGGTGAGCAGCATGAGCTTCTACTTGTTAGTTGTAATTAGCCTGAATATTGCTGTCTGGCTTAATTGTTTTGTATGTTGGAAGTCTTTGCTCCAGCATAGAACAAATCTCTTGCGTTGGGTGAAATGGAAGATATTTTGGCATATATTTGTGGGAGATACATTTTCTAAGCATGTTCTGGGTGCATAATTCTTTTTTTCTTAGTACAGGGAACAGATAGGTTTGGTACTTTTAAGAAGTGGGGGAAAATGGTCTTTATGAATTAATTGTATCAAATGTGGTATGAATCTGTTAATATAATCACTGCTTCTGAAAGTTGAAGATAAGTATTTGACTTTTAAACTGTTATCTTTTTTTTTTTCCCTTGCAGTCTGCATGAAACAGAGATTCATAAGGAAGATCATCAGTTAGAACCTATTTACAGAGCAGAGACATTTTTAGACAGAGACTACTGCATGTCCCAGGGCTCCAGTTACAATTATCTTGACCCAAACTACTTTCCAGCAAATAGATGACATGGGAAGCAGATCTACCATCTTGGGCTTATATCCTCTTTGAAAAATAACAATGGCACCATTGTTAATTCTGTGCACATTTTGGAAAGACTCTGCTTTCCCTGAAATGTCGCTCACAGCATGACAGCTTCCTGGGTGTACTTGTCAAACTACAGCTTTGAGCTGTCATGGTTCTAGATCACTGAACAGCAGCTGAACATTCCTAGTGTGCAGAAGGTTTCACTGGGAGACTTTTCTTTCACCACATTAGTCGTTTTTAGGTGGTGAGTCTAAACACAAAAGAAAAACATACAAAAGGGTGAGCCAGAAATGAGAGCACACGTTACAGATAGAGTAAATTCCAAAGGCTTTGAGGAACTTGGCTATAATGAGATCCAGAGGAGATGAAGTATTTATATAAAAACAGTTAGTAGCTTGCAGTTTTGTTGTGAAATAGTTTTCAGCACAGTAACTGACTTCTTTAGGCAAGGTTTTAACCAATGACAGTGTTTGCTTCTAGGATGTATTCTAAAAAATACTCACTGTCTCAGCGATGGTTGGTTACAGGCCTTTATTAAATCGGAGCTGCTTAATCACATTGACTTTCAATTTTTTTAATTTTTGTTTTGTTTTGTTTTGTTTTGTTTTAAACCACGATGAACTCTATTTACCAACAGTGAAGCACTACAGGGGGCAACTGTGGCATTGCTTCCTTAACCAGCTCATGGTGTGTGAATGTTATAAAATTGTCACTCAGATATATTTTTTAAATGTAATGTTATATAAGATGATCATGTGATGTGTACAAAATATGGTGAAAAGTGCCAGTGGTAGTAACTGTGTAAAGTCTCTAATACTCAACATTAACTCCTTTAAAATAAAATACACAGCCTTCTGCCTCTGTATTTGGAGTTGTTAGTGCAACTCATCAAAGAAAACTGCCTAATATAAATCATATATATGGTAATAATTTTTCCTCTTTTGTAGTCTGCACAAGATCCATGAAAGATTGTATTTTTATTACTATTTAAACAGTGATTAAATTTAGCCTGAGCAGTGAGCAAGGGTTCACATGCATTCTTTTATACTGCTGGATTTTGTTGTGCATCATTTAAAACATTTTGTATGTTTCTTCTTATCTGTGTATACAGTATGTTCTTAATAATGTTCAATTGTCAGGAGAACTGTGAGAAATAAACTATGTGGATACAGTCTGTTTATATATAGAATGCTTGCCGTGGCTTCCTTTCTGTCTACTTCTGACTTTTTAATCGAGATGGAACAAACATTCAAGGGACGTTTCAATCCATCTCCCCAGCACTCACTGAGATGCCCAGCGCCTTCCTCCGCCCCGGGGAGCCGACGGGGCTCCGCGCCTGCTAAAAACGAGCTTCGCCTCTAGTGGCTCCGTTTGCTCTCACCTTCCTCACAGACTCTTCTCTTTCAGACGGCAGAGAATTCAGATTTGAGTAGCCCTGGTACTGTACGCCCTTGTCTGAGAAGCTTTGTAATTACTGTGAGATAGTTTTAGTTAATATATTTTCTATTGAAATGTATAGCTTGTGATTCAGAAACACTCCGTTATTTTATAACTGTAACAGACTTCCAGTCGCTTTGAAACTTGAATACTCAGAGTAATTAGCTAGAAAAGAAACTTACTTCACTTAAAAGGATGGCAATAAGATGGCTAATTGGCTGGCTGCACCTAACAACTTTAATTATGAACCGGTCAGTATTAAGTTTTGCAATAAATTCAGGTGTCATTATTTTTTGCTTCAGAAAAGAAAGGATTTTAAGCGTTTAATCTATGTAGAAGGTAATGCAGTACAGTTACTAAAACTCTGACCAAGTATCATATGTAAACATATCTCACTTATCTAGTCTACTTAGATAAATTTAGTAAACCATAAAAAAGTACCAAAATTCACTTGATATATTTTAGTATTTGATTGGAAAAGATACTGCTCTGAGAGGCTCCAATGCAGTAAAAAAATGCACTTTCCGCCCCAGTCGTGCTCTCTATAGGAAGGCAGAGTTGGGAAGGTGCATTATCAGGGAGAGAATCTGTGGTGATCCTTGTTTGCTGTCGGTACCCTGAAGAGATGACTAGAAGGAAATAACGAAAGTGCGTTAGTGAAAATAGGATCAAGTTGCAAATATTCCATCATCGGTTTAGGACAGGCTTGGGGACAGCAAAAAGCTGTGGTAGGATTTGAATGAGATGGGAAGCAGAAGGAGAATTTCGAGTCTGAATCAGCCCAGAAAGAAGCGTCTTGGTTAAATCCTCTTTTTATTGAATATGTATAAATATTTGTATTTCCATATGCATGCATATACAGCGAGTCCTCTTGCATATATTACGAACATATGCAAATAGATATCTAATGCACATCCACCCGATCAAGCATGGGAAGTTTCGTTCCACAGAAAAGATCAGAAGCAGCAGAAAGAAAAATTAAATTGAAACTGTATGTTAATATAATTTTTGTAATTTAATTTAAAAAAAATATGAGGAAAAAAAAAAAGAAAAAAGCAGCAGCTGATTGTTGCCTTTGTTCTCACCCCGCACAAGTGTGATGCTCCACACTTTTTAACTTATGTTGTAATTAGAAGTAATAAAAACTACTTCAGAAAACCTACCCAGGTGAATTTTGCAACTTCATGGTAACTCCAGAATATTTCACTTTCTTTTGTTTTGTTGTGTTTTTCTTAAGTGCTATCCCAGGCAGCTGCTACTGCTTCAAGGCTGGGGTTAGAAAACCCCGCCTTCTCCAGCTGAGGGGTTGTGAAAGTCTCTCGCTTAAAAGCTGTTGGACCTCAGGTGCTTCCAGGAGCTCAGTGACACTGGTGCGGAGCTGGAGAAACGCTCCCCAGAGCATCAGAGGTAAAACTTGAGCTATAAAAGGACCCAGGAAAAAAGGGACATCCAGGATATGAAGGGTAAGAAGGTACCTAAACCAGTCCCTTCCAAAATAACTGCATCAGTATTCACAGGGCAAGTGCCAAGGAAGAAAAATGAAAAAAAACTAGAAGAATCTGCCCCGACTGGAAAAAGGGCATACTGTGTCAGCATGCAGCTCTGAGCTATATTTCCAAGTCATGTACCATGCTTTAAAATGGATTAAACCCACATACACTGTATGAGAAATCATTACTCCTCATTTTTGTACATGTTTTATTTGTGTTATGTCTTCATTACAAGAAAGGGAACTTTAAAAATACAAATCTGCCGCATAACGTACAACTTCGACAGTAAGAGCAATCATGCAACCCACTTCCACTGTGAATTCATCCAGTAGTTCCAGTAAGAGGATGCAATTACTTTACAGGAATGTCAAACAAGCTTTTATTTAGCTATCAGAATACCAAAGAAACTCCACAATATTTTGGTTAACTTAATGGAAACATGGTATGATTTTTACAGACTTTTTTGCAGATGTGACAGATATAAATGGCTTACTAAAGATGCAAGCGATGGGAATCAAATCATCCCGGACATTTTCCTATTTATTCCCCTTCCTCCCCCCCCCTCCAAAAAAAGTTTTGGCAATGCCCCTGCAAGACAACAGACGATGACCTGAATTCTGCATTTGAAATACTTCCGAAGTATGATTTAAAGACATCTTCATACATTCTGGCTCACAGTCAACTTTTAAGTGTAGACTTTAATTAATACAGTAAAACTGCTGTTAGTGTGGATAATCACTGCATCGCACATTTAACTGCACAAGACAATCATTATTTTCACCTCAGCTCACAAAACTGGGAAGTCGTCATTCGCAATGCCCTGCAGTTCCCAGCAGCAGACCAAGCTGTCTCAGCGGTGCCGTCTCCTCCCCCACCGCAGACCGACAGACCTCCACGATACCCAACCCTATCTTCAGTTCATTTCTTCTGGTGGCAACATTGTTCTGGGGACACGTGAAAAGTTTAACTTCCAGCTCGACTGATTGCAGCTGTTTTCCAGCTGCATGTAACAGATCTTGGTCACTGCAGCCCAAGAACAAGCTAAGTGATACCGCAGAAATTAATACTGTTAATTAAAAGAAAATAATAACCGGTGGGAAACTTGTGTGCAGTCGTTTTCACGTGCGAAATGCCAAGCGACGCGGCTGAAGGGCTCGCTGCTGGCCGGGCGCTGTCTGACCTCCCATCAGTTGTGTGAGACCACGGGACACAAACCAGAGCTGCTCTTCCCCACGCGGCTTTGAACTGGGAAAGAGCAACCAACCAGGAAAACACCAGAGAGTTCTCGGTGCGGAGTTGGCACACAGACCACTTCCTACCGAGTGCGTTGTCAGAACAGAGGAGAAAAACAAAAAAAAAAACAACAAAAGTTTCATCTAAAATAACATACCACATGCACAAATTCCAGGCGCCTCTCAAGCAAGCGGTACTGCTGGGAGCAGCACGTGCCACGTGAGGTGAGGCTGGAACACACCATTACTGCGTTTCTGCTGGAAAAGAAAATGCTGCCTCTTCCTTTTTCAGAAAAGAGTCCATTATCTTGCAGATTTCCAGAAAAACATCCTCCTGTGTTCCTTCTGCATCGACCTGTGAAGCAGGCAAAAGCCATCAGTTTTGATTGCTATAAAGAACTATCTCAGAATCTAAACATTGGCACAAAAAAAGGGTCAAATGTAAAATAAAAGATGTTCTGTTTCATGTTCTAAGCATGCTAATGTGGAGAAGCAGCTTCCATAAACCAAATTATTCACTGTGTTTCCACAGATTTATGTGAAGATTCTGTTGGCTCCATCAGCTGGAGCAAAGGGCAGGAATCAAAGGAGGGAGCTGAAGTTCTCTCTCTCAAGTTCTCATGTTTTAAAGTAAAGTTACACCTTTGATACACAGAACAGTTTCTAAAGATTTTTCAAACTATTTTAACTTTTAATAGCCTCCAAAAGAAACCCAACAGAGTAACTGGGATACCATACTGTTAATGAGATGAACAGCACTGATTTCTTAACTTGTTTCTCATCATGACTGACCCAAAAGCTTCCCAATGGCCGTAACTTAGTGAGGCTCTGTGCTTCCATGCAGTTGTACGTGCAAACTTGGTAAATTAATTACTTCTGATGATGATGACCTTTGGGCTGCAAATGTTTTAGATTTTATATATGTATAGTTTATATTTTATATTTTTATATTATACAAACCAGTGGCACTGGTTTCCTTCAATGAGAACTCACTCTCATTGAAGAAATCCTTGTAACACCCCAAAAGTTCAGTTTTGGCCAGAGACTGTCCAGGCTCTTCAGGTTTATTTTTCATGACTAGACTTCAGCAAAACTCAGACCAATTTATTCTCTGATGCTGAGGCAGAGCACGCTGCCTTTTAGCAGAGAGCAATGATGTTTGTAGCCAGTAACACTTCTGTGTGTTCCCCAGAAAATGGAATGTAGCACCGAGCTTTTCAGATCAGTGAATTTCGTGTCCATCCCCTGCAGTGAGTGTCACACAGGTCGTTACTTGAGGAAGGAGAGCTCTCTTTTGCCTTCACAGCAGTGCCAGAAGCAGCTTTCATGCTGCCCATGTACAGCTGGTGATTATTCGCTTCCTCCCAAATGCCTGGTGAGAGCCTTGATCCTCTCCCCATGAGCAAGCTTTCTCCCCACTTCCCCATGCCCACATGCTGTGGAGAGTGCACACGTTGAACTGGACACATGACAACTTTGCTAAAGTCTGTTTTTCTGAGCTATGTGCTGCACTGTCATCTCCAAGTTGCTGGCCAGGATGCCAGCCAACTGTAACGTTCAAAGAGGATGTTCCCGACCATCGCACTCTCTGCCACCGATTTGTTCTGCAGGAGAATAAAAGGAATTTCAAACTCCAAAGAACGCATTTTTGAAACAGGCCATGAAACTGCTGTCAGACACCACGTGTTGGCTTGCAGCCAGCTCCAGTACCGTCTGACTGCACTCGGTGTACAGTTAAGTCTCCCGGTGCTCAGTCTGGCGTGGGAGGTGGCAGCTGCTCCTTGCAGAGATCCAGCCAGGGATCATATTCACGCTCCAGAGCTCAGTTTCGCTCTTGGTGGCATCCACAGACGCCGCAAGGTTCGGTCAGTCCCTTGTGGCATCCTGTTGGACACCCAGCCAGTCTGTCTCCATGCACAGCAGCTCCAGCACTGGAAACGACCAGCCTGGCCACCCTCTAAGCAGCAATGCCTGGCTGGGCTCAGCCTCCTCTGACTCGCAAAGGAGTCTCAGTCTGAGCTGAACTGCCCTCTCCCCACCCGGCAAGTTTTCCGCAGGATGGGGCTCTCGCTTCCCTTGCTCTCTGCCATGCTGGTGTTTGCTGATGTCCCTGCAGAGCACAGTGCTGGAGAACACATGTGCTGGAATAGTCTGTGAAGCAGCAGGTGGTGCCTTAGAAAGGTCAGTACTCAATCAAGGGCTGGGTGTCTGTCAGAAACGAAGGGTTTAGGAGGGTGTTTCTTACTCGTAGTAAGAGAAAAAGGGAACAGTGAACCATTCTGGAACAAATGCCTGCTTTCTCTGGTTAGACCAGAACTATCAACTCTCACCTCAGCTGCTATAAAGCAGCTTGTTTTGTTCATCTCACCTGTTAAGACCTTTCAATATGTATTTTTATTATGTCTTTATTCCATAAATACATCTGCAGTGGATAACTGATCTAACCTAATCAGCAGAGCTGACTGCCACTGGCTTTTCAGCAAACTCTTCTACAACTGGGACTGACACTCAGGTCTAGATCAAGGCAGTTGTGATGAAGGATGAGGTTTGTGAGCGTGGAAATTGCTGCCCTTTATGACTGGCTGGACTGTTGCCTTCCTAACAGTCACAGTAAAATATGGATGAGTGTGACTAATGACAGTCCCAGTGCTTCCCAGGCTGGCTCCTAAATAACAAAGGTCCAATTCATAAAACTAACTTAAAAGTTGTGGCACAAAACTAACTTAATGTGACAATAATTCACAGCTAGTACTGCAGTAATTCAATGACACTCTGCAGCTCCAGAAAGAGAAAAATGTGTATTTCTGTTTCTCAGATTATAGCAAACCTCATAAACTAGGACTGTTTTCAAGGTCATCCAAGCTACTGCCTTCTCACAAAAGCAAGATCCAGATCCAGTTTTCCATAGTGCTTCCAGTTTTGAAATGCCACCATGGCTTTAGGTAACTTCAAACACGGAGAAATGTAATGAGCTCATGTGAAAAAGGACTGGACTAATCATCAACCAATTAATTTTTCTGTCATCAAATCTCCATTTGTTGTACCGTTTGGGATTTAGAACCCTAGATGCACACTGCCACAGAGAAAAACCCGACTGTCTGTAGAGAGGATGGCTGAGGACCACTGCTTTCAGAAAGACAGACCAAGACTCTGGAACAAGCTCACTAGTTAGATGCTTCTCATTGAAGGTCAGTCAATTTCAGCTGTGTTGACATTAATCTATATCCTTGTCATTAAAAAGTGCGTTCAAAGAGGAGAAAAACATTGCCACTGGCTTTTCAGCAAACTGCTGTCTGGAATCCAGTGGAAACATGCTGCCCCAACACCTGCTCACATTTGGCATGAATTTACTGTTGTGTTTTCTCTGCAATCCTCTGCTAATGCTTCTGATGTGTCTTTCTAGACTGGTGTCTCCTCTAATGGGTCAAAAGCCACCAAGGGGGATGACAGAAATATTTGTTCTTTTCGTCCCCATCTACTTACCTCTCAGGCTTAATGATTCTCCGACAACCTTTCCAAAGACAGAAATAAATTACACACCTGCTCTCACTGTTACCATTTGCCTCAGAAAAATTGTTCACAAGCCTCTGGCCTGTAGTTACAGGAAGGTCCGTGGATTGTTTTAAAATAAATCCATTTAAAATTTGTTTTAAGGAGTCTTCAAATCAACACTTGGAAATTAGCTTTGGTGGCTTTGCCCGAAATGGATTCAGAAAGAACCCACTGTTCTTTCAATGAGCAGAATTATAGAGGCAGCAGCATCTTAATGGGAGCATCAATGTCTTCAACCAGCACTGGTCAATGCTGGAGAGGAATAAAACCCACTTAGGAACAAACTGATTCCAAAGCTGAGAACATGTTTGTCTGCTTTTGATCCCGATCCATGCATTCCTGAATCCAGACCTGGATTCCGGTTCCCACCCATCACTGAGTCCAGTCTGGGAGTTTTCCCAGTGCCTGCTGGTGATGAGATCATCATCCTGGGAGCTTGATAAGGTTTTGTATATATATTGTATATATTTCATGATTGTCTTTTTATTTTACTATTTCATTAAAGTAGTTTAGTTTCTTTTTAAACTTGTAAGCTCTCTCTCTCTCTCCCTCCTCTTCCTGAAGAGAGGTGGGGGAGAGCCTCTGTTGTTCATTTAATTTCATATCATTCTGGCCCAAAACACAACATAATTAAAACTGGGAAGAAAAATATTAAACATGTTAAGACTGCCTCTAGTTAAAGTCTCAGTCTTCTGTGTATGTATATGATAGTACAAATAACAAAACCCAAAGACTATTTTAGCCTAGCCCGTACAAAAAAAAACCCCACCACCAACAACAAAACCAAATGCAGTCAGAAGTACTGACTGCATTTCTGCTTTCCACCTGAATTTCCTTTCCTCATTCAGAGGACATCGGAGTGGCTGCTAATGTTGATGCTCAGTGGTCTGTAAAATATGTTGCTATAAATAAGGAACTAACCCCGTGTCCTGGGAGTTGCAAACTTCCCTTTTACTCTCTGCTTTCTTCAACACATGCACCTTACACATATTCACTGCTGAAACAGTTTTAAAACTGTAAACCTAAACGTCTAGTTCCTCTTAACTCCCCGCATAGCTAACTGTTACACATTTTGTGTGATTTGGTTCTCTTTGTTTCAAAACAGCTGTTGGCCAAGTCTTAACTGTTTTTTCTTTATCTTTACTCTTCAACTTGTTGAGCCAAATAGGGTATAGGTTTGTAAGATGTGCATTTATGGAATAGTAATACAGGTTGGAAAGAGCCTCAGTGGATCATCTAGTCTAACCTCCTGCTCAGAGCAGGACTGGGCACTGGAAGGACACCACTATGTCAGGCACCAGACTTGAGTTGTGTTGTTGACGAAGTGAGAGCATATGATCAAACTTTTTGAGTTCACACATGCAGGAAAATTACCTAGAAAAATTTCCTAAGCAAGCATTTCTTCCAGAAAAGAAGTTTACTTTGCATTTGTGCATTTCCAAAACCAATTTTTTTTTTTTTATTCCAGTACTTTCCACTGCAGAATTGCTAGGGAATATTTGGATCAGAAGAGCTATTGAAGTCAACTGCCCTGTGCAAAAAGGTGCTCAGACCACTTTGTAGGTGCAAAGTAAATGTTAAAATAGATTATCACAACTGTTCAACAACACTTGGTTAAAAAACATCACTTCTCTCACCCATGAACAACAAAATGTTAACATGCTTCTTGTGTGAAAACTGCATTTGCATCTGCTCCTTGCTGTACAGGCACCAGGGCTGCAGGCTTGTAGCTGAAGCCAGCTGAGGGTGACAAGTACAGCCTAGGAGGATTAATTTTAAAAGCCTAACTCTGCTGAGCATTTTGGCAGTGTTCTTTAAATGCTGATAAATGACTGAACTTGCATTTGTCTCCACCAGAAGGGCTGGGGAGGGGGCATCTCCCTACTTCACTTAAATCCATAATGGAATCCCATCTTTGATAGCAGACGTGCATTTTATCAGTTTAGTAAAAAGCTGATGAGGCAGACATTTCAATACAGATTACCTGTGCTCAAGAAAAACAGAATGCATTTTTCAACCTGAAAAGGACATTTTACATGCTAATGTTTATAAAGCTGATTTTACAGAGCTTTCATGCCCAATATTCCCATCCAGAAGATGGAAGTGCATCGAACACCTACATTCATCAGAAGCAAGTACAGACACTGCATAAACATTGTAAGAAAACCAGTGTAAACACTGTTAAAGCAACGCATGAATATTTTCTAATGTGCAAACACACAATGTCAGTTCCCCCAAAAACTAATGATCAGAGAGTGCAAAGCACAGACCAGTTCTGACCCATAGACTAGGCAAGTCCCTTGAGGAGCTATCAGCTTCCAAGAAAAGATGGCATGTTTTCCCATTGCATAGATTGCATAGGAGATGGAGCAGAAACTCGCAGCAGAAGTATTAAAGAAGGGCAAGGAGAGTCCACATCAAGTGAAATAAGGCAGAACATGAATGCAAAATCTGTGTGAAAACACTTAAGTGTGGTTTCATTCTCTTTGGGACTGCCACTTCCCTGATGCTTCAAGAAGAGAAACAGGGTGGCAGGCACAGCTCATCCAAGTAAGATCTCAGAGATGGAGAGAGCTCTGTTTTCCTTTGCATTGCGCTGTGTTGGTGTACGGTGTATCGTACCGAATTCTTTACTGGATGCATCCTTGCAATGTTGGCAAGGTAGCTCGTCAAAGAAAACACAAATAAAACCAGATATTCATTCTTAAGCTTGAATTAAAAAAGAAAGTAACTGGGGATTTGTTTTTGCCACTCTGGAATTTGCCTTCCCTGCACTTACTGTGGGGTTAGCAAAGGACACGAACCAGGACTCTCCCTTGGAGCATCATTTTTCTCAGGACTGCCACTTAGTCTGTTCTCGGGTCAGGGTATGGGCGCATAAATTAGCTGCATGTTTCTCTTTTGGGAACTTGGCAGAGGAAAAAGGTTTGGGATATGTGATTTGCATGTTTGCTACAGCCTGTAGAAAAATGCTCCCATAATACTTCCAAAAACTATTACTGGATTCTTTCCCTTTTAGGACAAGAAGGATCAGTAGGAACTAGATCTTTCTGTAGCTGAACATAAGGGATAGTTTGCTTCAACTGAACAGAGAAATATATAAAACCTCTCACACAAATGAGTTTACAGATGTGCAAGCACATACATCAGTTAATTGCACTGATGGAATTTTTTTGCTTCTCTGTAAAGTATTGATTAAAGAATAAAAAGAATGTTTTAAGTATCACATTCTCAGCAGGTGTAAACTGAAGTAATTCACAGGAATTAATATAACGATGTCATTTGTTCCAGCAGAAAGATCTTTCTTGTGTGCAGGTCTGGTTTATTTCAAGATATATACTGTCAGTTTTGTAAATTTAACTAAAAGGCTTTGGATTAACATAATCTTTCATCCTAACTCTGAAAGTCCTTATAGAGAAATAAATCCTAATACTTAAAGAAAAGCTTTCCAGCATTAACGTTTAATAAAAGATTCTATAGAGATGAGGTAGTGAGTCAGGGTATGTTCTGAGAGTCAGGATAAATCTGTGGGTTTTTCTTTCAAATTGTATTGTGGAACTCAGAATTTTTCAGAAGCTGCAAACAAACCAGGGAAGTGTAAGATGAGAACAAACTGGAAAGTGCAGAAACTAACTGGAAAGTGCAGAAACCAATATAGTTCATAAACTGTGTCATGTCAGTAGTTTACAAATGTTGCTCATATAATGGAAGTAAAAAGCAATAATTTAATTCAAAAGCTCAAGAAATTTACCTTGTATAGCTGTGCCTTCCTTTCGTAGTATGCAATCACAGGTTTTGATGCTTGGTAATAGCTTTCGATCCCTTCGTTGATGTTTTTGGCGTTACCAGCGTGCTGACTGTTCTGATTGCCCATCAGAAGGCGACTGCTCATGGTTTCTGCAGAGCAGTCTAGGCAGAACACAAGTTTTGGTTCCCCAATCTAGAAAACAAGGAAAACACTAAGTATTCAAACCGCTGGCCTGACAACACTTATTTTCTTTGGATAACTTTAAAAAGAAATGCTACTGAAAGAGACATCAAGGAGTTTATTAGCAAATTACTTTCAGACTTGTCTAGGCAGAAATTATTCTTTTCAACAAACATTTCTTATTGTAGTGGCGCTCAGAGATCCCAGTATTCAGGATCAAGGCTGTGCTTCATTGGCCCTTACACGTACAGAGAAAAAGAGATATGGTGTGAAAAAGTCTGGACTCAATTCAAAAATACTTGGACTAAAGATCATCAGTTTGTTTATTATTTGCAATTGTCTGATAAAAGCTTGATGTAAACAGCGCTGGACTCATGGAATGCCCGACATGGTTATTTTTTTTAGCCTTTGCTTTGTTCAGTCTGTGAAGAGTATATTTTTATTCAGGTAAACTATAGCTTAGAATTTCAAGAGGCATTAAAAGGAAATGTCCAAAGTAAAGTGTGCCCTCTTGAAACAGAAACGAGTAGCAACTGACAGGCTCAGGGACACCATCAAATACTTGTTATTGGTTGCATTCACAGAAGTACACCCTGTGAATTACTCTGTCACACACCATTTCACGTCAATATTTGCAGTGTAACTCTATGTCATTACTACCCATAGCATAAAGGAAGGATGTGATACCTCTATATTTTCAAATTGGCGAGTAATTTCTAAGTTTTATGAGAAGCCCACCACTGTATGCTTTTTGGCTAGTGCCAAACTAGTCATAAGGAAGAGTACGCCCTTTTCTATAAACAAAATAAATATGGATTTATTTATTTTTATTCCCAGGCCTTGACAAAGATAGTAAATAACTGTCTCTACACTTGGCAGTAGATATTGCAGTATTTATGGGTAAAAAAGAACTGGCAAAAAAAGAGCAAAATGTCCCTTATAATATTTCAGGAGAAAGCCAGAAGTGGTAAACACAAATCCCCGTTGTTCTTTCCCTGAGGTGCTGAAAAATATGTACGTCATTTAGCATAAATCTTACAATGCACTCCGTCAAGCACCCTGCTCAAGCACAGCTCTGTCTGACACAAGGTTTTGTCTGAGCAACAGCTGTTGGGCTGAGTCTGAAGGGATAAACTCCACTCTCTCAAATAAAATAAAGGTGTTACAGGATCAGAGAGAAGTAATGTGATAATTTCTCCCCACACTTATGTATTAAATCCTTCAGTGATGCTGTCAGGCTTTTTCTCATTCCTCCCCTTTCTAGCAGGGATTTGGAGAACACTGTTTAGGAAAGAGTGAGAAGTTTTGAGAAAAGACAGTTGTTCTTCACACTGGTGACCCTTAGATATTCATGCTTTTACCATGGCTACAGCAAAAGAAAGTCTAACTGACTGATACATGGAAACTGCTATTGCTGCCTTTGTTGACAGCCCTTAAAGGAAGGGTAAATATTTCTAAAGGTAAATATTTCATGTTAGGTCTCCTGCATTTGACTGAGGATGTCTGGATTATGTTGACCTTTCTATTACCTTAATGACTTTCTAAGAGACAGCTGAAGCCAAGCGATTATGTCGGAGAGTTCAATGACAGGCTTTTATCCATCCATTTTTTCAACACAGCTCAGAATACATTAATGCTATTAGCAGCAGCAGTATTGAGTTTTGGGATTAAAAAAGCCAACAAGGCAGTTTTAACAGTGTAAGAGACTTGGGTTGAAAAGCTAAAAAAGATGTGGGATTAATCAATGATTAAAACAAATGTCTTTTTTGTATTATTGAACTTGGATGGTGAGAAGTTACTTCCTCCCAGGTCCACGTGAGGAATTCCATTGTCTGTTCTAAATTATAATAGAGTAAATAAGGAATGATTCCTTTCATCAGTTCTAGTCATATCATCACCTTACAATGAGGATATGAAGGAGTCCACTGACTGGTAGGATCAGAAAATAGTACCTTGTTGGATAGACCAGGTCCAATTTGCTTTTGAAAAATCTATGTGGTTCGCTTAAAAAGTTCAATGTTGCTAGTCTCTGGAATTGAAAATGTTACAGAAATGTCATTCTTCTGAGTTAAAAATTGCAAAAAGTAAAAGCAATGCCCCTATCGGATATTACTACTGTTGGTTTTATTTTAAATTACTGTTTTCCTGACACAAGGTAGTGTAAATAATGCATGCTCTGGGGACACCTGCAGGAAGCCAAACAAGTCTAATGTATTAGGTTTTCACTCTGGCTTATTTGGTATCTTCCACCTGGTGACGTGGAACTTGTAATTTAGTACTGTTTTCTACTTTTCACCTAGCAGAAAGACTGAGGAGGGAACAGGAGATGTGCTTCTCTAGAATTATGGCTAGGTAAAAGTACAACTGTATCACAGAAATGAACTGGGCAAAACTGGCTAGAGAACAAGCTGGTTTTACTTGGCTAATTCTATTTAAGGTTGCCAAGTTTTAAGTATAAGCACTATTCCCAACGTCTTCTAAATAGAACAACTCATTGTTAATAATTATAATGCTTTTTACACATCATGTAGATTTGTAGTATTACTCATTTGCCCTTTGTCACGATTAATTAATAAAACCTGACTTAGCGCATTCAAAATTACCACTTTGGGTTCTCATATTTTAACCCAAATGTAAAAGGCAGCTCAGGACTACACAATCTCTTGCTGCTACAGCGTCCGTGGGAACTGAAAGGGGCTCTGCTTTTGCATTGGATGCATCAAGACTTGTTTGCCTGGCAATGCCTCAGCCCAGGATGCTCCAACCCCTAAATCCTGCTTTATAGCATACACCAGTGTTCAGAGGACATGACACACATGTCTGTTAGAAAAGCAGCACTGCTGAAATAGTTCCTCCTTCTACACAAAATGAAAGATATCTCCAGTGACTTTTTAACAGTTTGTAGCATTTTAGTAAAAGAACTAACAGATCAACATTTCTCTGAATGGCTTCTATAGTAAATCCTATTGCCCATTATTCTGTCCAACTTCTGATGCCTAAATCTTGCTAGGCTTTTGTGGTAATCAACTAGAGAAAGCAGTTAAAGGTTCAGGGACAAAACAGATGATTCATTAAAGCTTTATTACCTTACAAACTTGTATAGGACATTTGTGGAGTGTAATATGATAGAATATATACTGAACTATTTCCCTTAGTTCACCACTTTTCTTCTAAACCCTGGCAAATCCATTCATAGGGTTTATATAGCGCATTTTCTGCAGATTGAGAAATGTACAGCTGAGACTTTTCAGTGAGTCTTAGCACATACTGAAGAAATCGGTAACACTCTGAACTGCCACGCAGTCACTTGCAAAACGCTCTTTTTATGGCTATGCCACCTGTTACTCATCACAAAAATTTAATCTGTGTTTTGCTGTTTCAAAGCAGCAGCAGGCTTTAGCAGAGCTGGCTCAATGGTAAGAGATACTAACCGTGAAGACACATGCTTTTGCGACCCTGTATCAAATAGTGGTTGATGAGATTTTCATGAGAAGTACAGCAGCCACCCACTAGAATCAGAAAACAGATTCTAAAAATGTTGCTTTCCACTAAATGTAAATTGCACCTGGTTTATATTAAATTTGGATAAAATCAGCCTTTACTTCTCCTGGTCTTACAGAGTCTGTGCAGGTGAGGGGAAAAGCAGGAGCTGCTATATGGATGGGGTGCCAAAGCTTCAGTGATCAGCAGCACTACACCATTGGACTGGCTCTTTACACATCCCTGTTGGAATCAGCTGAAGATGGGGACCCAAGCAGCACCAGAAGTACAGCAGTATCGTAATAGGAACTATAACAGCATTACAATTATATGGTCACCTTGCTCTCAAACTCTTCTGCTTCTTTCAGTTCCTGGGGATACCCATCAATCAGGAATCCTTTTGCATCCCCCAACTTGGAAACCATGGCTTCCTTCAGTAGCTCTAGGACAATACCCTGCATTGAAAAGAAAGGGAGTTACTTTGTTAATTAATAAGGAAGATTGATACCTTTGTTTGTTGCATTGACTTTAGTCCAATTCTCCTGAGAATGGCCTTGCTTTGCTAAAACATGGTCCTGTGAATGCAGGTGGTTTTCTTTCCCTGCAGATAGCAGGGCACCCTACTTTTTCTTCTCTCAGGCCCAGCTATGCTGCAGAAACAGTGTTGCAACCCATTCAAGAGTTCCCAAAGAATCCTCTAGACAGCTTGAAATATTTCATAGTTTCAAAATTAATCTTAATACCTGTGAAACTCTGGAGCACTGCTGCAGCATTTCCAATCTGATTGCATTTTGCTCTGTCATTGATATAATTATATTACATGGAAAGTGATAAGAGATCCCTCTGACCAAACACACTGAAGAGCAAAGCAATCAAAATCAAAGCTCAGCACACCTTTTAGTTCCCCCTAAGTAGCACTTCCCAGCATCTTTCATTAACAAACACATTCTACAATCTAGCTGCACTTGCTGAAGACCCACCAAGAGTTAGGGCTGGGGACCTGCCACGTAAAAATCAAGTCTAGCTGAGAACAACACACTCTGTCTCCGTTAAACTGCAATCCAGCTACTCTGGGATGGCAGCCAGCTCTGCAGGGAACTGCTGCAGGTACTGTAAATTAGAATAGCTGCCAGGAAGACCAGCTCTGAATCTGAAATGTGAAGCTATAAAATGGACAGAAAGTTTCTGTTTCTTGCACTTACTCTTACATTTTGCATTCCACAGTGCAGCATCTGTCTCACTGTATTTCATGACTAATTTGTCACCTACATGAGTCTGAAATGTGAAGAGATACTGGCATAGGAAGGGGAAAAAAGAGTCACAGATCTGGCAATGAGGAAAATTCTCCCTCACGTTGCAGATGAACTTCATTTAAATGGAAATCATCAGCTCTAGTCTCTTATTTCCATGCTTTTAGACAATCTGCCTTTGTTTAACTACTAGGACTCCAAATAAAATCATTGCTTACACCAGGCACAGGTTCACCACATTCCATGATGTCTTTGATCAATTTACTTCTCTCTGATAATGATGATATCTCATTTTGGAGAAGGTCACCAGTGGAGAGGAGAATAAATCCATATTTCTTGGCTAACTGTTCACATTGGCTTCCTTTGCCAGAGCCAGGGCCACCTTTGTGAAGGAAAAATATCTAGAATTAGAAAAGAATAAACTTCGGCCTTTTTGCAAACTGTAGCAACCAAAAAAAATGGAAGAAAATGAGTAAGACTGTCTATTTTGCAAAGGCACTCTGTACAGTAGAACAGGTTACATACTTCCCTTCCAATACACTATACCGATGACTCAAAAGTGTGTACCAAAGCTGAAGTAGTCACAATAGTTTGAAATCTCTTCCAGAAGAGAACGTCTTCCTAAAACACCATGACCATCTAAAGGAGAAACGTGAAACAGAGAGCTGGGGGGAAAAGTATTTGACTCAGCACACACTCAGCTTGACAGCTGCAACAGGTATTAGCAAACTAACATTCACTGCATATAAATATTTTGCCCCCATTTCTGGAACGGAAAGGTATGGGCAAGGAGGTCTCTGCACTGCAGGATGCAAGGAGGCATACAGTAACTGAACCCTTTTGCACTGTGGTAAACCTAAGAGCTTGCGCCCTTTCCCTTTGAGCTGGAAAGCGCTGACATGTTTGCCCCTAACTGAGGTGCTAAATGCTAACAGAGGCTCAGCCACGTTGCTCCCTGCAGCTGTGGTACTGGCTCGTTCTTCATACATGAAGGGCACATGGAGACCTTGCCACCACCAGCTCCTCTACACCCACAACCCTACTCAGCCAGGAGCTGGGAAACGGCCTCTGATCCAGACCCAGAGCCAAAGAACCAGCAGGTGAAGAGCAGCTTCAGAGGACGGGGTGCTCAGGGGAAGCTGCTCGAGTCATTTTTCCACAGGCTGAAGGGGAAGCACCTGTGGCCACCCTCCATCTCACCACAGCTGGGGCTGGGTGCTCCTTCCTCCCTGGGGCCTGTGGAGAGACAGAGAGGGCAGGAGGGGAAGGATAGGACAGCAGCTGAGGTGAATGCTGCAGGCATCCTCCTGTCAGAAATGGTGTCTCAGGCCTCCCTGCTTCCCTCGGTTGGAGAGCTGCCACCAACCTCAAGAGTCCCAAAGCCCTTGGATGCCCCTCTGGCAAGCACCCTTTTCCTGGGGCCAGCTCAAAGGCTCTGGACACCTCCTTGCTCCGCACGTGCTGGTGTTGCCCTGTCCCACCGCCCCAATGGAGAGGGCTGATTTCCCTTCCTCACCCCTTCAGTTGTGAAATACCAAACACCTTTTCAGCAGATTGGCTCCTGAAGCAGCTGGAGAGACAAGGCAGTCCAAGGAAAATGCTGGAAGCTAATTTTCTGGGATGCCCCTGGTGCAGCTGTGACCTGTGGAGCTGAGGTGAGCACCCTGCAAGGGCTGAGCTGTGTGGGGAGGGCTGAGGGGCGATCTTGGTGGGGGAGGCTGGGAAAACAAATTTCCTTTGTGAGAATATTGGGATTTGGGGAGAACTTCCAAGGTGCACAGCAGCTTTTTTTACAATCTTTGATGGATCTGTTCAGAAGATCTACTGCAGTAGGAGGTAATTATACCCTTGCAGGGAGATAGTGCACAAAAATCAAAAGAAGCAGCAAGGCTAAGATAATAAAAAACCCTACACTGCTCAAAAAAGATTTTTAAGCATGTGATTTGTGTATTTATCAACTGTTGGGGCATGCAAATATGACTTAACAGCTCTACTATGTGAATTTAAGATGCTAGGAAGATGATTTTCCTTTTTGTTTATCTTCCCATGAACAACCACAGGAATAACATGTTGACAATACAGTGAACTTGGCACCGTCTCTTCCCGACTTGTACTTTCTTCTAACTTTTGCATTCAATTTAAGAAATAATTGTTCCAAGCATATAATTTTCAGAGAAGTTACAGTACTGTAGCCGAGAATAAAAACTGGGTCATAAGGCAGTAGAATCAAAGGAAGGGTTTTGTCTACTGTAACCTGGAGTCTTTTACTTCAGCTTCACAAAGATAATTATCAGCCCATGGAGCGAGAATCACACTTCTGCTACAATTTTAGCTACAAATATCTTTGTCACAGTCTCATTTTCTTTCCAATGTGGGTTGCATGTTGTCTTTCCATTGCTTTAATAAGAAGAAAATTATTACTTTGTAAAAGCACCAATTGAAAGAAAAGAAGGACTAAATAAGAGTGGCTACAGACAAATTATAGGCAAACTAACTGTACTGAGATTGTCACTGCAGCTATTTAACAATTAGTTTTATTTCTAGTCTGTTTTGGTTTTTTAGATTAGTAAGTTTGTGTGTGCATGCACTTGTTTACGCATTCTGTCTTCTGGCCTTGAATATACTAACAGTGCAGTAATTTAATACTACTTATTTGGTGTATATACACGGTATTAAAAATAAACAGCTATTACTGTTTTCTGTTTCTTATAAAACTGTTTGTCTTCTGAATGTAGAGCCAAAACAGAAATTTCACAATGTCCTTTTATATACTAAATAAACTAGAAGTCTTTTTAGAAATAACAGTATAAGGACAATTTCTGGATGTTCAGCTAACAGGAAAATATTCAGAAAAGTTGGTATGTTTCTCCAATACCTTCATCTGTTAGCATTTTAAAAGAGAATGCTGTCAGAATGAGCCATTATGCAGGGCATACATTATAATGAGCATTACCATGCCTCCAAAACGTTAATTAAAATTGACTGTGTTTACTTTTTATAGAAGGGTTCCAACAAAGCTGGGATTAAAATGCTGAGCTCTTTAACAAGGAAAAGACATAATTAAATAACAGTTATGTGCTGAAAATGGTAATTTTTATGGCCACTGCTATTAATTTAGTACCATCTGATGAGTAGCAAAGCATCCTACTGCTTGAAGAACATATATGACCCACTTTACAAAGTTTTGTACTTTCTCATCAGTGAATGAGGTTGAAGTTCTTGCTTGGTCTTATCTGAGAAGAGGCTGAATGCCCCCAGGAAATTCAGCATTGAGGGCAAAACGCATACTCAGCATTCAGGCTAGTGTTAATTTACATGCCTAAAGTTCAAGTATTAGTCAATGTCTTGTCTCCCTCTGAAGGCCAGTATTTAATGTGACTGAAAAAGATCAATCTAGGTGGGAAAGTATGTGAAAGTGCATTTCCTTACTCATTAGATTGTTCCTTCCAGCTCAAGATATATACTTGTAGGACAACTACTTAAGCAGCTTTAGCAGCAAATTAACCCTGCAATCATGAGGCTTATTATCAATTTGCAGTGCTGGAAAATCTGCAGTATACTCTTTTTAGAGGGTCTCTTTATTAAATCTATGCAACTGCCTAAAAAAAGAGAAAAATGTAGTAATTGAAGAAGCTTTGTAAGGAACAACAGTTGCATACTAAATATAGCCAAAGTAGCACAAAGATATTTTCAGTTAAGAAGCCTTCACTGAAACTTGTTATGCTGTTTTTCAAACAGAAAAAACTTGAGACATTGAAAAAGGTAGTGAAGTTTTCCCAATAGTTCAATTGTTAGGAGGCGGAAAACATGTCCCTGCTTTTGTTGTAAAGGCATAAGATTCTCTGTGAACACTGTCATTTTTTCTGTACGCTGTCATTTTTACTCTGCCTACGTATATTTTGGAAAAAAATAATCTGCTAACCAGTGACAGACTGATTCACAGTAACTTGCTACTCAGATTAATCATGTCATTTTATAATTTTTCATATATGACATGAAGATAAAGCCTAGAAAATTGCCAGAGGAATTATCTGTATGCTGTCACCTGTGGGAGGATGTAGAAGAGCTACCAGAAATTCTTCCATGCTTTTGTATTATGCTAGTATTGCTAAATGCAGTACAGCTTTCTTTAAAGCTCATTCATTAACTTAAGAAGTTGCAGATTCAGAAATAAGGCATATTGTATCAGTCAGTGAGATTATTCTTGGAAACTGAACCCTTTGTGTGTCCCTTTGTGCGTCCCTTTGTGCTTTCTGATACAACCAATAAGCAAGTATCTGGAACCAGGGTACTAAACATGGCATAAAAATCTAATGCAGTTTTGCTTATTTCTTTTCTGGAGGCGAGGCTGGATTAAAAGGTCTATGCGCTCCCTTAGCCTAGTTTTCCCTTCCATTATGTTGATTCAGCTACCAGTGAAACTCTGTATGGGGATCTTCTGGCAAATAACTCTCTGGCAGCACTGCTGACTTAGTGCTCACCTTTCCCTGTTTAATTATTGACTGCAGAAATGCATCACAGAGAGCACTTCAAGGGCAGAAAAAGAGTGGTCTCGGTGGGTAGGCAGAAATGACAAGCACCCAAGCAGCACTTCTGAATGTTTAACTGCAGCCTGCCTTAGCTCAGTTGAACATCTCAGCTTAAGAAATCGAGTCTCTTATACCTGCTCTCCCTTGTGCCCCAGTTTCCCCAAGACGATGAAAGATCACAAGCCTAGGCACGTGATTCACGTGCACCGGTCTGGCCTAGAGCACAACATCACAAGCAGATGAATTAATGATGCTGGAGGGAGCTGAAAGTGCCTCTCGGAGTGAGTGGGGACAGGAATGAGGAATGTGAGCAGTTCATGAACTGGCTTTGCTTCCAGAAATATTAACAAAACAGAAGTGTCATGCAGATAGACTGGGATGTCTCTATTTTAAACTTGCCAAATCTTACGAGTTTACTGTATACCAAAATACTATGAATGTTTACATAAAATGCCAGAAGCGGGATTTACAAGAGAATCCCACCATTCATTTTAATTGCTGGACCTTATTTTTATATCATATATCATCCCTGTATCATGGAAAAGTGCTTGCAGGGGAAACATGTAAAAATAAGCCTTAGCTTCAGCACCTCATCTGTTGTTCACATACGACTTCAACTTGAGTGAAACCATTCAGGGACAATGCTGTTATTTAAAAACAACAACAACAACAAACCCTCAATATCTTTTTTTCTGAAAGATGATTTTAATCAGAAAACAACCTGGAGCATATGTTGGCAGAGTGATGTGATGTCCTAGGACATCACTGAGTTTTCATCCCTCTTAAAGAAAGTATGGAGCTCATTTCACAGCAAGTCAGAGAAAGCAGACTTCATCAGCTCCTACAGATAGTGCTTGGACTGGCTGAGGTTTTAACTATCAATCAGCACTGCTCATCATCTGATTGCAGAACAAGCTGGAAGGCATTTCATTTGGTAAATCCCCCTAATTAAAGCTGGGCTAAATTCATCATTAGATCAAGTAATTCAAGGTCTGGCATACTTTGGACAAATACAGAGTTTGGGTTCTGTGGTTTGGGTCTTCTTTTTTTGGTACACTCAAGAACCTAGTATCTGCAGCTGACAACATTTTACTTTTAAGTATAGATGGCTATAGTATCTTCAGGGTGTAAGCTGAAAAGCTGGTCTTATTTACACTGAGCTTAAACTATTATCAGCTTTAGTTCCTCAGCAAGAATATATATGACAAGGATTCTGCAGAGGAAACTGGTTACACTAAGTTTTAAACACTACATTTAAGAGTAAGTGGGGAGTTTGTCTCTGATCCAAAGTGCAGAAAGATTACTGAAAGCTTTCTGCTTCAGCTTCAGCCTCAACCAAAGCTAAATGTGGCTACATTTTATGAAAATCCTGTAGAGAATAGGGGGGGAATAATGCTGCCAGTAACCTTGACATGTATGATAATTTTCTGGATGTGACACAGAGTACTGAATTAGTTAAGAATGTTAAAATCATACATTGTTCATCGTGGTTAAGATTTTACATTTCATGTTGCTCTGATGAAAAAGGCTTTTCTGGTTGGTGGGTGTTTTTTTGTCTACTTTGTGGGATTTTTATTTTTGTGACTGGCAGTAATTAATAAGTTTCAAATATTAGAGCATTCCCTAAATTTATCTTTGCATTTGTTCAGTTTTTTTATTTTTGTCTTGAATTTTACTTTGCAGGCTAAATTTAACTTTGTTTTGCCTCTTTTATTACTCTGTTGCTATCTCTTATATTTTTTGATTTGCTGCTTCCACGTCTCTGCTTTGCTGTCTGGGTAGAACATTGACATTGTTGCTTAAATAATCCGAGTTGAACTGTTATTCCAATTAATTCCTACATTAGTTCTAATGTAAATCTTTGTTAATTAGATTTTTTTTTTCTTTCTCTTTTTGGACAACTTTCAAGGGAAATTAGTGGGGGAGGGAATTGTCTGCTTTTTCCCCTTTGTCTTATAAACAGCATCTCAATTTGCCAGCGATGGCAGATGGTGTATTTATTTGAATTAGTTTGTAAACCACTTCAAGCGCACATCTTTAGGACTCTAGTTTAAAAACATCTTTATAAGCACCTTATTCTTTCCTCACAAACACATCTATGTAATGAGTTAACATTCTTAATGACACCTGAGACAGATTTTCCCAGTCAATTATGGGAATGCTCCAACCCATCTTCTCTGCTTTCTTTTCTAGTCAAGGTATCATAGGCTGACTATTGCTAGCACTGCCCGCTGCAATGGAGTATGTAGCCATGAAGAACTTGTGATGCTTTTTTTTTCTTCTCCCACGCTCCCTCAAAGTTTCACAGTTTTGTTCTGCTCCCGTGAGCTTTTTTCAAAGTCTTTTATCCTTGCACAGTGATTGGATTTCAGTTCCTGACTGACATATAAGACAACTTTATGGCCAAGGTAAATGCTATGTATTTGGGTAGTGTGTATAATGTCAAACCTGGAGTGCATGTGGGTCAACAAGTGATTCAGGCAGTTTTACCACAAGGCAAAAGAGCTTGTGGCCACTTCAATCTAGCACCAGTGAGAAATTTGTCTCTGGGAAATACCATTTACCTTCACTACCTAGATGGAGTAAAATCAAGTTTTTGTAGCTAAATGAATGATGAAGATCTCACATTGATCACATAAAAAAAATAATCCCCAGAAGAAACAAAAACCCCCAAATCACATCCCCAAAAAACAGAAAGAAAAAAAAAAAAAACCAAAACGGAAAAAAATAATACTCTCGCTCTTCACATCAGACTTCAAGAAGCTTTTTCAGGGGTAGAAGGATGGGAGTATTTAGAGGGCAAAAAAGTATAAATCATTCTACATAATTTGTTGACAAGTAACCCATGTTTGAACTTAGACAAACTTTTCATTGTACCATTTTCAACAAAGAAAAACCAGACTTTCAATTAAGCAGTATTTTCCTCTGTTCCTAGAAGGCATTTAGTAGGAAGTCTGAGATGGATTTAAGATCAGGAATAAATAGGGGGTTTAAGCTGGAAGACAGCTAGTAGATGGCCTATAAAAATTATAAATTAAAATTAAAAGCCATTCTTTGAAAAAGAAAAGAAAAAGCAGTCCATGGGTAAATGAAAAATATGCCTTCCCATGGACAGTATCAGAGACCAAACTCCTTGAGTGTCTTCACTTTCTAAAAAATCTGTGTTTGTACAAATTCAAATGTAATTTTCCAATAAGATATGTGAAGCAAAGAGAATGAAAATTTGTCATGCTGCATGAAGATGTATTTCAGTAAGCAGGGAATTACTGTGTGCTTAAAGACTGAAAATTAAGTGCTATGCATCTTTCCTTATGAGAAGTCTGCAATGAACTCTTCGATAATGTAATTTTACCTTTTCAAGCACACAATATCCAACACAGGTTTATAAAAAATTGAGTCAACTTATATTTGGTATAAAATAGCGTGAGATAAACGCACAACAAGAAGTCAGGTAGAGCAGGTTGTTCAGAACTGTATCCAGCTGGGTTTTGAACATCTCTAGGGATGGAGACTCTACAGTCTCTCTGGGCTACCTGTTTCAGTGTTTCACCACTCTCACAGGCAAAAAAAAGAAGCATCATCTTGTGTTTAGATGGAATTTCACATAATTTAAATTGTCCCCACTTTCTCTTCATCTGTTATTGGGCACCACTGAGAAGATTCTGGCTCCCTGACCTTCATTCCCTACCATCAAGTATTTATACATATTGATAAGATACTCTGGAGCCTTTTCTTCTCCAGGCTGAAGAGTCCCAGCTCTCTCAGCCTCACCTCATATGAAAGATGCTCATGTCCCTCAAACATCTTTTTGGTCCTGTGCTGGTCTTGCTCCAGTAAATCATTGTCTTACACTGGGGAGCCCAGAACTGGACACAATACTCCAGATGCAGCCTTGCCAGTGTTAAATAGGAAAGAAGGATCATCTTCCTCAACCTGCTGATATTGGAGAGTTTTCTGATGTTCCTGAATTCTAAATAAAATTTCCATTAATTTATGACTAATTTCAGAAGTCACTTTTCCTCCCCCTGCTCCCCACCACCACTCCCTTAGGAAAAAGAAAGCACACAGTAACTTACTTTTATGTAAAATTACACTGTTCGGTATCTATCCTTATGTCCTTGGAAATGTGTAGATCCTGCTCTATATTGTAAAGCAGTCCTGAAAAACTCTGCTTGATACAAACCCAATTATTCTTTCCAAGTAATGAGTACCAAGCTTCAAGCCGAAATGTACAAATCTTCAGATTATAATTAATTTGTTTTAAAAGGCTGCTCAAAGTTTATGCTAATTACATTAGTCACATTTATATAATAATAGGCAGTAACATGGTACTTTTCCTCTGCGGACTTCCAGAAAGCAAATATAAAGTAAACCTTGAACCTGCAAAGCCTCAGCCCTTTAAGCACCATGCACTGTGACTACTACGCTGACTTTTTAACAGTATGTTGAGTGCATGCGGAATTGAAACCTGTACTTACAAAAGCTGTTTCACAGGCTGAGGTGAAGAGACCTGATTTTTTCACTAAACCTCAAAAATCTGAATTATAAATACAACCTACTAACACTTTAACTAATGCAGGTGAGGCAACTTTGCTGTGGGAGATCACACAACACCACTGTAACTGCACAAGAACCAAGGTAATTTTGAATGTGTGCACTCTTGAACATACTTCCTGCTCCGAGCTTTACACAACTGTTGTAAGCATGGCCAGACCCAAGATGTTAAATCCAAACTTCCTTTCAAAAGACTAAAGTGCCAGTGTAGTGTAAATACCCTTAACCAATATGTTCTGCTAAACTTTAAAAGAAACCACATAATTACAATCAAAACTAAGTAACATGGGGATTTTCAACTGTAGCAATTAAATTAGGAATCCTACTTACCAACTACAAAAATGATGTTTGATTTCCTTAGTTCTTCTGAAAAGTCTAAAATGAAAATAAAAATTCTTTAGTTGGTAAGAGCTGCTAATTTTAATTTTAGATACTTCCACAATGAACTGTGTAACACTTGTACAAGGTGACCAGATTTTACAAGATTTACTATCTGCTATAGTACTCTGCATCCCAAAAGCAGCTATTATCCTAAAGCTTATTTATCTCCCAGGTTTGTAGTTATCACTGCAGATGATAAAAAAATTTTACCTGAAAATGAGACCTTGCACATACACATCAGTTCTTTTTTTTTTTTTTTTTTTTTTAAAAAAAAAAAGAGAAGCAGATGCATCTTGATGAAATAATGTGCCTCCTGAGCCATTGTATTTTCCTTTGACCATGTCATTGCATTATAATTACATTTGAAGTTTGTCCACATCCCATTCAGATTTTATATTTGGTGCACTACATCAGAGATGTACTCTTAAACTCTCTGAGTCTCAAATTCAGCCAAAAAATATTAATCTTAACTGAAATCCAGGTATTACAGTCATTTTAGCACCAAAACTACAGAATGTACTACAGCTTTGCCTTTTATTGAAACTTTTAATTGTTTAAAAAAGCAGTTTCTTCTAGTCTGAGTCCTAGTCCTGAGGCCTGAATATACCAGTAGCTGAAATATACAGAAGCTGATCTTGCACCATCTGAGCCTGCTGGAAAATTATTTTGTCTCTGACTTAATCACTTAAAAGACATGTTCATTCACCACATACAGTTTTGGTTTTTATTATGGGGTGTGTACATCTCTTAAAACATAATAGCATCAGCTGTAAAAGTTTTTGATTAATCCTTTCATTCCTCTTAGACTATCAGCAGCTCATACTTTCCAACAAGCTTTTCATAACTGCCAATTTCTGAAAACACCTATGAGATCTGAAGCTGATTAACAGCAATATTTTCTAGTAATTTTGGATCCACTGGCCTGAAGAGTGTAGAAATGTCTTTTACAAATTTTAATCTGCGGTCAGAGAAACCACGTGATAAAATCCTTTGAGACGTAACTCCCACAAAAATAACCCAAATTCACTTTACATTATAAGTAACTATTTAAATACAAGGGGAAATCAAAGGTTTCAAAATTAAATAGCAAGTGATACTGAAAAAGAAACTTACCTCCTGTGCTCTCATAACCCGAAAAACTTGACGGATCCTCTTCCTGTTAATTAAGCAATTGACACATTAAAATGGATATTCTGCATAGTTTGCATTTCTTCTTATATCTGTTCATCTGTGTATCTTATCCCTACTCTAACCTCTCAGTTTTAATCTGTGTTGAGATATGGTTAACAATGTTAACAAAATGCTGTTAGTACTGTTCCAAGTGGTAGAATGTGAGCATGGAGAGCCCAAGATAACTCAAGATGATTAACTGGTTTATATTGGGTTTTTGAGGAACAGCTTTTTCAATATTCAGCTGCACAGTTCCAGCACAGTATGTAAGCCATCAGAGTGCATGCTCAACTGCTTCCAAAGTAAATATGGTATGATAAGCTCTTAGTAGTGGAAAGGCAATATTGGAGTAAAAAGAAGTGGGCTAGCGAAGAAGTGAGATGAAATTCATCTTTGGTCTAAAACAAATTGAATGTGTTTTCCTTCAGAATGCAACACAAACTGCAAGTTGTTACAGAGGCTGCTGAAATAAAGAGTGATTTCACCCACAAAATGGGAACCTGGCATGTTGCTTTTTCCTGATACTTGGCCATTTAGCATTATTTTGTAATGTACTCTATGGTACAACCGATGAGAAATTAGAAATACTGACCAGCAAGTGTGTCAGAATGTGAATTCTTTGTTGTTTTTATAAATCAGAATTATATATGCTGGGCATAGTCTAGGTTATGCAGTGTCCATATATTCACACTATTAATGCTTTAATCTTGTCTATATTAATTACAGCGCTGACAGTAACGTGCTCCTCTTACATCACCAGCGCCTATCAGCATGGAATACATTATGCCAGTCCTCTCAGAATAGTGTAGGGCTATCAAGCTGTAGTTTCTTACAGTTCTGCTTCAGTATGCTGTCAAAAATAGCCACTGTTAGCAATTTGTATAGCTGCATGAAGAGATGAAGTGAAACGAACAGCATGGTGAATAGAACGGGGGAAACTGCTGGCCACCGTAATTTGCAGGGTTCTGGCACTACCCTTGCAGGTTTCTGCTTGTGTTCCCATTATCACTGAAACAGAAGTGCTCTTCATTAGGCTGAAGTACCATTACACTGGCTACATAGAACACTTTCATTTTTTCATTCACAGTAATTCTCAGCCTATTACACTGCAGCAGGAGGAGTGCCATCTTAAAAAAAAAAGGGGGGGTGTTAGAGGAGAAAAATTTTATAAAGCAACTGGATCCACTAAGTTTGCAAAAGAGTATTTCAGGAAAAGAAAAAGTTTTCAAATAAGACATTAATCTCTTTCCTACAACTGAAGTGACAGTAGGACCCTACATGCTTTTTCTTTGATGTAATAATACAATAAAACAGTTGACCCTGCAAAGAATATATTACATATAAAAGGCCTGGGTTTAGATTCAGCTTCTTAAAAAGCCTTTGAAGTTTATGGATCAAAATAATTTTAAGCACAAAGTTTAAAGTTTCTTTAAAAATCAAGATCACAGTCACAAGTTTACGATCAAATGAAAGCGGCATTACTTCTTCCAGACAATGCTCTTTGTTCTCCCCTATCATTGCAGAATGAAACTGTCTCCGAAACTGGTAGGCTGCTCAGAGCAGCAGGTGACAATAAAGGTCCATGTAAGCCAGGAAAAGCTCTAATTTTTCAGAACTGAAATACACAAAAGCAAGAGACAGAACTGAAGCTGGATAAACTACCAACTGCTTTTGCTCGACCAACTGTATTTGCCTTAATAGAAAAACAGGTTAACTAACCAACAAGCCACACTCACATAAGGAACAAGTGCTATGAAATACCATTAAAGTTAATTCTAATTTCAACTCAAAAGCAGGTAAACAGGAAGTGTGACAGTGACAATGATCGAAACCCAGAACATCAAAACAATGAATTCTGTTTATATCTGTACCTGCTCACTTTTCAGGTGCAGGAATATTGTCTTTGAAAGAATTGCTTTTTCTGTCCATGATTTTTCCTCCCTCGCCCCCCCCCGCCCCAACCCCCACAGAGAGCATTTGTTTCCTAATTCTATAAAACATTTCAGCATACAGCTTGATATTAGGGAGATCACCAGCCTTCCTGAACTTCCATGACAAAATAAGCTTTCCTGTATTTCAGAGAATAAGTTATTCCATAAAATCTTTCTTTTTTTCAGACAGAATTGAATGGCACCCTGCAAGGGGTAGAAAGAGGTCTTGAAAGCCTGGTCTCTAGGGGACCTGTAATAAAACTCTGAAGGAACAGATTAGAACAGAGGAGTTACAGTTAATTTGGTTTTGATGACAAGGTATTCCTACAGAGTTTTCAATATTCTATACTTAAACTTGACCTAGAACCATTTCCCTTCACCCTTGTCCTCCCAGTCTCTTCAAAAGTAAAACCAGTTTTTCTGCTGATCTGGGTGAGCAGCTAGACTTGCTGTTGGGCTTGCAGTCCCTTGTAGAGAGTGGGAGAGACCGGCATCCTGGTTAATGCCAGTCCCTCATATTTACATTTGACAATACCTGTTTCTAATTGTGTCTTGCTAGAAAGTAGGTCTCTAAACTTTGAATGATTTGACCTATATAGGCTTGAAAGCCAGGTCACCAAAACACTTTGGGAAAAAATGCTGTTTGATTTAGCAAGTGATCACATGAGGAAAAGTCCCACTAATTACTAGATTGCTAACAGTATTTTACACTACATTGCCATCAGGAATACAGTGATTTAACAGCAGAACAGTCTCTGTATTCTCAGTATAGCTGTTTCAGTTTAGGCAAAAGACAGGTGAGGAAGATTATAATATTGTATATAATGACCTCTGATGAAAGATGGGTAGCCTGCAATTTCAGATGCCATTATAGTCAGGTTATAGCTACAAATATTATCTGGAAATATATTAATTAGTGGGGCGTAGCTGACCATGTAACTGCTTAAACAATATCAATGGTACATTAAAATGATTGCTAAACAGAGAAGTTTGCTACCTGTAAAGAATCTCATATCTGACATTTGCCTTTAGAGTTCAAAAATGCAAACTCCTGACTGTATTCTAACTTCTTCTCATTTAGCTCATTATTATTAAATATCTGACTAGTAATATGTACTTCATAGGTTAATGAGTTACTGCCTGTCATTGCTAGGTTGTGAAGTAATTTCCATAACAAAACAAACTGACAGTTTTTTTTTAAATCTAAAGATGGGACATTTTCTTCATTAGAGTTTAATGACAACTGTTGTGAGTATTTGTCACCTGATGAAATGAGAAAGCTTTTCTGTTACACATTAATAACCTCTGTTCCAGTCCTTGGTGGATTTTTTTTTGGTTTTGGGAGGTTTTTTTGTAACATGGAAAAGAAAGGAAAAATTATCTCTTATCATCTTGTTGTTGCTTGAATGCCTCATGAAAATAGTGGTGAAAAGTGCCTGATATATTTTATTCAGACTTATAACAGATATTACAAGAGTTCCTCCTAGAAATTTACTGAAGAGAATAAACAACTGTGGACTAAGAAAAAAAGAGGCAGTAGAGTGAGACTGAATTTAAAATATAGCACGATTGTTGCCTAAAATTATGCTCAGTTTTCAAGACTGGATCTGAGAATGTAAACATTCACAGGAACTTGTCAGGCATAAATTATTTAAACAAATAAAACCTACATGTTTCTCTGCCTAAAAACATTTGTTGAGAACTGAACTTAATGTGTAAGCAAAAAGAATTCAGTATCAACACAGACAATCACAACTTTAGTACAGAATGACATAAGGTATACAGTAGAAAGTACAGGTGGTGTGGTTTAAAGCCCAGTCAGCAACTAGGACCACGCTTTTACCACAACGGTAAAAGAATATACAGAATAGTTACACAACAAACACAAGCTGCTCTCACCACCCAATGATTGGTTGCACAGCCCGACCTGAGCAATGATTGCGGACTCATGCCCCCTGGCCGGCCCCAATTATATACTCAACATGACGTCTATGGTATGGAATACTCCATCTCGTCTTGTCTGTGCTCCCTCTCAGTTTCTATGGGAAGCTGAAAAAGTCTCTGATTAATGTAGGCATCAGCAACAACTGAAAGAGTATATATTATCTGCATTTTTCTCATACTAAACTCAAACCATAGCAGTTACTAGAAATAAAATTAACTCTGTTCCAGTTGAAAGCAAGATAACAGGCAAAAACTGATTGTGGATTTATTATGGTGGTCTCATCAGCATCCTTTTGATGGGAATGTAGGTATACAACCATCAGTTTCTCAGCACACTCTAGTTCTGTAATTCTTACTTTGCTGCTGTTAGGTGTGCAAAACACCGGTACTCCTGTAGCATTTTATTTCTTCAAATAATACTACATTTCCACATAAACCTGCTCTGTATTTCCTTTAGGAATAGAGACATGGGCATTATTTCCATTTTAGCAGAGATATTAGGTTACTTGCTGATGCAACCACAGTTTTCTGGAAGCAGAACTAGATTTAGGACTTGGATTTCCATTTGCACCTCTTTAGCCTGTAGTATATTTACTTTGAATTCTTAGTCCTCTATAAAGTAATATTAAGCAAAATCTCAGATGTTTGCAAATGATGCTTCTACATCTAATACCCTTAAAATTAGTTTTGGCTCCCAATTAAATAAACTGTCTCACTGACTAAGTATATTTTAGGGAATCAGAGAGCAGTATGAAATGTCTGTTGAGCATCGTCTAGATATACAATTTGTCTGCTTCAGCACAGTCCGCTCTGTCATAATCTGTGTGGTTTTAGAGTTTGACATGTGTTCGCAGCTGGATTTAATAGACATATACCTAATCACAGAGGATGGTCTTTCAGATTAGATGTATGCAGCCTCTATTTATAAAATTGTGGTTATCTCTGACTGGTTTCATTACATATATTGCAAAAGGCAAAGACCCCAGGCAAAGTTAAACACTGGAAGAAATTGGGCTAGTCAGAGCTCAGCTTTGGAAATTGTCTTTTAAATTCCTGTTTTCTTCCTGTAAGAGTGAATGCTTGGGTTTTATGAGATATGCTGGGTTAGCTGCAGGTTTTATATATGGGCAATGGTCCTTGGGAACAGATTTAACAAGCCATACAGTCGCTTGCCATTAAATTTGATTTATGATTCAAAATAATTTTTTGAGGCTGAGCTGTTTTCTACAAGCTGAGTGTTAATGTGTGCCTTTGAAAAGCAGGGGTGGCTGTGCTCTGACCTCCTCTGGTCTAGAGCTAATGAATATGTGTAAATAAGATAAGATAAAGTAGGAATATATTCAGATTTCAAGGCTTTTCTTTCTCTAAAATGCGTATCTTCTTATATAGTTCATACTGCTTAGCAGAGTGGAGTTATTTGTATAAAGGGTCTAATAGGAACTAAGATCAGAGTACAGTACTAATGTTATTTGAGGTGATTTTTTTCTTGTTTGCAGTGCATACAACTAGAAAGTGCAAAAAAAAATCAGTGTTTGTAATGGCATCTACAAAATGCTGATGGCATGGTTGACACACTGGGGGGAAGGGATGCCATCCAGAGGGACCCGGACAGGCTTGAGAGGTGGGCTAGTGCAAATGGCATGAAGTTTAGCCAAGCCAAGTGCAGGGTCCTGCACCTGGGAAGTGGCAGCGAATGGCTGGAGAGCAGCCCTAAGGAGAAGGACTTGGGAGTGCTCGTGGATGAGAAGCTCAACATGAACTGGTAGTGCACGCTGGCAGCCCAGAAAGCCAACCATGTCCTGGGTTGCATCAAAAGAAGCGTGACCAGCAGGTCGCCGGAAGTGATCCTTCCCATCTACTCTAAACTTGTGAGACCCCACCTGGAGTCCTGTGTCCAGCACTGGAGTCCTCAACATAGAAAGGACATGGACCTGTTGGAACGGGTCCAGCAGAGGGCCACAAAGATGATTAGAGAGATGGAGCACCTCTCCTGTGAAGACTGAAGGGAGCTGGGGCTGTTCAGCCTGGAGAAGAGAAGGCTCCGGGGAGACCTTGGAGCAGCCTTCCAGTGTCTGAAGGGAGCCTACAGGAGAGCTGGAGAGGGACACTTTGTCAGGAAGTGTAGAGATAGGACAAGGGGTAATGGTTTTAAATTGGAAGAGGGGAGATTTAGATTAGATATTAGGAAGAAATTCTTTCCTGTGAGGGTGGTGAGGCACTGGAACAGGTTGCCCAGAGAAGGTGTGGATGCCCCATCCCTGGAAGTGTTTAAGGCCAGGCTGGATGGGGCTTTGAGCAACCTGCTCTAGGCCTAGAGAGGTGTCCCTGCCCATGGCAGGGGGGGTGGGACTTGATGATCTTTAAGGTCCCTTCCAACTCTAACCATTCTGTAATTCTAAGATTATTAGATTTCTATGATTCCCTTTTACTTTTGGGTTTCTAGTAAAGTCAAGAATCTCTGTACCACTATTCTTTTAAAATAAATCTTGTTATCAGTTCTGAAAATAAAACAAATTTATAGCTATACAGAGGTAAAGATTAAGTAATCTCTAACACTTGTAAACCAAGACAGAGTTATCTGTCTTTTTATTAAAGATAGGCAATTTTGTTTCAAATGTTTCATTCTGGTTCTTTGACAGCATAAAGAAGAGTACCTATCAGGAGTTTAGAGTGGAAAAAACAAAATCTGTTTGCTATAGTGTGTGTGGGTTGGGGTTTTATTAACTTCTGTTAACTTTTGTCATGTTTTTTACATGACAAAAAATGTGTGTAATTATTATCCATGAAAATGAAAGCAGAATTTATTTAGATTTGTGTTGATTTCCAGGCACTAGAAAATGGGGAAAAAAATCAAAGAGATTAACTTTTAAGGGCAAATTTACCAACCAAGGTATGCAGTTAAAAACAGTCCTCCCAGCATGGTAGCAGTATTTTGCATGGTCAGAGCAGCTTAAGAGTGTTCTGATAAACCAAACACCAGTTGTGCAGTTTTTATATTGGGTTTAAAAGGTTAAACTAGAAGAGACAGCGTTATACCTAACTTGAAGAACTGGGGCTTGATTTTTAAATATCTTAGTGTTTTGAAACCATCCAAGACACTTGTCACCCAAACCACCAGTTGATACTTATTATATAGCTCATTTTAAAATACTTTTGTCACATGCAGTATTCAGTTACTTTTCAGTAGATCTACATTTATTGAAAGTTCCCAGTGCCTACGAAACTCTTCCCAAAAGTTACTATTTTTCCTTTCCTTTTTTCTTCTTTTCTGTAAATTGTCATCATTCCTTAAATTATTCTTCTCTATGTGGCCTATTTATGCTGCTTGGTATAAATTCTCCCAGGGGCTTTTCTTACATCAAGCCACTGCGGCAGAGAAGTGCAGCAGGGGACCTTCCAGTGCATTTGAACTGCAAACTTGGCATTGCTTAGCTCCTTTTCTTAGACTGCTAATGCTAATGCTAATGAATGAATCCCTCCAATCATACACTGTTGGCAGTGTTGCAGAGTCTCCCTGCCCTGAACTTGTTACATTGCCTTCTGAGGGCTAGAAATTCTGTGGTTTGGGGTGGTTTTGGGTTGTGGGGGTTTGGGGCTTTTTGGTTTTGGTGTGTAGGTTTTTTTTTAAAATTTTAGATGAAAAGGGCTTTTCTGTAGGCCAGTCTCAAGTACATTTCCAAAAAGAAACAAGAAAAAGACACAAATGCCTTGATAAGATTCAGTTGTGGTGGAATTTGGCAACTGCTCCTCTTGGAAGAACTGAATGTCCAATGTGTTACTTTCCACAGATAATCTACAAAACATTCTACTCTCATGCATTACCATGGCACCACCCTTTTATTTTGTTAACATGACCTCCATTATTTTATGAAAATCAAACTCAGTGACAGGTGCAGTAACCTGTAAGTAGTAACCTGTCATTAATTTTAAAGACTTATTACAGGGATTCAAACTGTCTTTAGAAATATAAACAGCAAAGGAGTCAGGGGCAGAATGTAATTTTCACTTGTAATCTGATTTTTCTAAGAACACTTAATTTTCTTTAAGATACATGTATTCTTTTACTTCATTCTTTAAGATGAAAGTATTTGTCCTCTTATTATATGTGCCTACAATGGGCAGTATGCTCAAAAATGTCTTTTCTATTGCTTGCTCCCCTTCTGAGATCTTTCTAACCCCAACCCAGTGTCACACATTGCAGCACTTACCCAAGTAACTATACACGTTACTGTATAGTAATATGTTTGACATAAATCTCTGTTCTTTATCTTACCAGTCATAATTTAGCACTGCCAGTGAAAAAAAGAGAAATAGTTTGTTTAGTTTCAGGGTGGTAATACAAAAATGAGTAGATGCCTTTCCCTTGTGTGGTAGATGATCAGATCTTCAGACAGCAAGTAAGGGCTGCTGGTGCTGTTATGCCCTGACCACATTAGCCGTTTACTAAAGAGACACATGACAGATACATAATTCATAGACACTTAACACACAGAATTGCAGGAGGGGGAAAGAGGGAAGAAATGTAGACCCAGGAAATGTAGCTAAATGAGAAAGTTCTAATGAGAACTATATTCTCATTAGAACTATATTCTCATTAGAACTTCCATTTTAAAATATGGAAGAAGAGCATCATCTGAAAGATCGTGGTACAGAGAAGGACAAGAATAGGGTGTTTTAAAAATAACACAAGCATGCGGCCTCAGATCCTATGATCTGCTGCTATTAAGATAAAAGTTGACAGCTGTGCTCAAATTTTACCTTGCAAAGACCTTCTCTGCTTAATGTTTCACTAAGCATATTCTAGGTTTACTAAAACACCTATTTATGTTTTATTAGGTAATTTTATACATTTCAATGAGGAACTCTTACAGTATTTATAAAGAACTTCTCTGTTAAGAAGGAATGTAGCAATAGGAAGAAACAGTCCACTGATCTGACATGCACATAGTGTGGAAGAATTCTAAAACTAGGCCACCTCTCACTCCTTATGACTGGTATTTAAGCTCAAATTGACTAAAGCTGACTGTACAATCATGAGATACATAAGGAGGAAAAGGACACCGAATAGGAAACATATGGCTTCTTGAAAATACATAGAGGATTTTTCTTTTTTTAATGTTTCCAATGTACCCGGGCAACCCACCCTTCTGCTTCAATACAATACAAACAAGTTATTTAAAGAGCTGTTTTGTATCCCATATAGTAAAACTGCATCCTTGTAACCATTGTATTTTAATACGTAAATGTAAAAATCTATAGTATGTACTTTGACCATGATTAAGAAATGTTAGTATTTTCTATAAAAAGATACTTCTTCTTCAATGCTTTCAAATATAGGAATTGTTGCTACAAGCATTTTTTGAGGAAGGGCTTTGGTAGCTGTCTTCAGAGATGCTGGGCTCTGTGAACAGAACCCATCCGCAGCCCTGAGTAAGGTGTCTAAATTTAGGAGGCAGGGAGAGAGGGATTTAATATACACCTTTGCATTTTTTTATCAGCTTTAGGTGCAATGTGAAATGATCTCATGTGGATCCTCTTTGCATCAAATGTGTGGGATGCCTGATAGGTCCTAAGAATTAGGCAGGTTCTCTGGGCTGTAAAGGTAGACACATAAAATCCAGAATTTGTAAATTTAGCTGCACAGTGGCAGAGGGGCAAGCTGGGGTGAGGAGAAGAGGTACACCGCCCTAGTGCTATTGCCTAGAAAAATGAGGGTCAGATAGTGTAAAATATGATGCCTTTTTCTGCAGACACCGTTCACAAGACACAGAGAAGAAATTCCTAAGTTACTGCAAAAGTGTTCAGTGGAGCATAAATGCAGCACATCTTGAAGAATGATGCTGTCACTGTTTAATCTCCAGCAACTCACCTCACATGAGCTCACCATCCTTCTGCCCTCAGTCCTCGTGCCCTGTACTGCTCATCAGAGCTGCAGGCAGCAACTTTTTGGTTCAAAATCAGAATGGAATGGGGATGCAGACTTCAACTAAGCTTGTCAGTTCAGTCCCCTCTAGTATCTGTACCATCAGAAATTAAATCTAAATAACGAACGTGAAAGGAGGAACAAACAACTGTTTCTAGTATTCCAAAGAAAAAATGCAGATTGAGTCTACGGCAATTTTTCTTGCCCCTTTCTCCATGGTTTGCATAGGTGAGAGCAGAGCTGAAGGCTTTCTTTCACATGCCTTTACTACAGTGTACAATAGTGATTTTGAAAGAGAAAAATAATTCTTCAAGCTTGCAAAATGATAGAGAAGCACCAAAACACTTGGCTTGAGCTTATTAAGGGAGCACTTTGTAACAGGTAAACTGTAGTACTTTGTTTCTAGAACTGATTTTTTTTTTAAAGCATTTAATAGGATAGTTTCCATGGCAACTTGAACTGAACAGATTGTTCATTGACTTCAGTACGTTTCTATTAAACATCTTTTCTCTCTAGTTAGGCCTGCCTCTCCATTTCTTTCATCTCTTTGGATACTTACACATTATCTCTTTCTGCAGATACCCTTAAAGTAGATTTGACTCCACCTTTCTGTGTTCTTTAACAAGAACAAATGTTGAGCATACAGAGTTTCACCATCATCCTCTGAGCTTCCTAGGGTCTGTTTTCTTTTCTATCACATACTCCCATTTTAATCAGTTTCCCTTTAGAACCAGAATCTTTAACTCAAATTGATACCACTGTCTATCAGGAAAAGAGAAATGGACACTGCAGAAATGTTCGGCATTAAAAGCCCAAGTGGCTTCTTGATACTTTTGCTCATTTTACTAAGACCTGTAATGATTAATGCTACACAGCATATATGAATGTAACTGGTGTTATACTTGAAGTTCCTTATGTTCTCAAGTAAGGAGAAAGAATGTTATTAAGCACATCCTAGATCTGACCCCTTAAATAATTTAATATATGTTTATTTAATTTTGAAAGCTAGCTTTACAAGTCCCAATTAAAATTTCTCCAGCTAATGGGGATATGCAGTTTGATCTGTGATATTGTAATATCAGTCCCTGGAGCACTGTGTCTGAAGGGTTAAATGAAAATTGTACCTTTGAGGTAGAGAAAAAAGGAGTAAAAACAGAGTGACAACTGATATGAAACATAGCAAATGGAGGAAAATGGTCTTTGGTTTAATACAGAGAGCTTTAGGTAAATGAGGTTTTCAATTTGTTGTTGCCCATCAGTTTCAGGAATACTTGTACTCTGGTTCTGCATTGAAAAGATGTTCAGGGCCTTTTCATTTTCTCTCTTGAATATGTAAGATTCAAGCTATGATAATCTGTCAGGCCGGAAATATTGTTATAGTCGTGGTAGCAATGGAGTCTGTTTTGCATCAGTTCACTTAAAGCTTTCCTCCTGCTCCCCTAAAGCCTACATCTGTATGTGCTCTGGGTGGGAAATGACAGCGAGCTGTAAGAAGAATTGTCACTAAATGGCAACAACTTTTAATCAAGAGCTTGTTTCCTCTTGTTAGAATGAGAGTAAATCTCTTTGAGGGCTTTTTGCCTCCACTTCATCTTGGTGTTGCTTGTTGCTTTTCAAGTGAGCTGTCACATTTTCTAATTATAAAACATTCTGCACTTGCAGCAAAGATTGGGTTATGCAATTTTCTTAATTCAATAGATTGCTTGTCACTGCTGAACAGAAAACCTTTTATTACCTTTCAGTCTTTTTCACATCTACTTTTCCTAGGTCTTTGACACACTTGGGAAAAAAAAAAAAGGCAATTTTTCCTCTGCATGTAAATTGCATTTACCTAATTACATAAGTAAATGCAGTCTGACACTGGAAGGACATGGAAATGCCTCAGCTATGAACTAGTGGCCTCCTGCGAGGCACAAAAATGCATTTTTTTTGTTTTGTAGATGTGAAATATATTCTCCCACAATTTACCTGAAGTTTATCTGATTTTCGTGTTTCCTAAATTTTAAAGTTACCAATTCTATAAGCGCTTGTTCAGGAGTGTGTTCATTCCACAGTTGTCTGACTGTATGTCATAACTTTCTCTCTAATTAGTCCAAGTATTCCTCAGACTATTTAAGGTTGTCTTGAAAGCCCTGTTTTCACAGGAAAATAATTGGATGCTCTTTTCTTCATGGGATTCACTGATGTCAATTTTTCAATTCTCCCTTTTGGTCTGAATGGACTTGAAATAAGACAAATGGCAGGTTTTTAATTAAAAAATTCAGTTCTTAAAGATAAAACTTGACTGATCTCTGGAAACAAGTAGCATTATATTGACAGCCTCTCTGGCAAAGCTGAAAAATTGAATGGCAAGTATAAATGAACACAGTGAGCGGTGAAAACCTGTATCACGCTTGAGAGCATTCCAGCAGCAAAAGTCAATCCTTGTTAAACTAAACAGGCACTAGTCACGACAGCAAGTTCTGTATTTTGAGAATATTCTATAAAGCACAGGTCTTTCCTCATTAGAAGCTCTGCTGTTGCACCCAAAAAATCAGTGGCCCAAAACATATTCCTGATGTCTCAGTATAGGCAAAAACTATCAGTTTACTTATCAGTGTTTTTATATATTTCCATCAAGCCATGATTAATGTAATCATTACACCAGAAAAGTCTACAGAGATTGCTACCATGTCAAATTTAGGCTGGTTCTTCCACAAGGCATTCTCAATGACAGGTACTGTCTGCTTTTATTTATATTTTTTGGAAGAATGTATTTTGGGGAGTCATTCTAAAAAGCTAGATTATTGCTTCTGTAATACAGGGTCTGACAACTACAGATCTGAGAAAGAACAGAAAAACAGTTATTAGTGATTTGGGAAAAGAATTGTTTTGGTTTGTTGGTTGGGTTTTGGTTTTAAAAAGTGGGTATTTCCTTCCTGGATTTCAGTGCTGTAGGGTTTTAGTGGTTAGAAGTGTTCTAGACCTTGAAGCATTCATGTATAGCTGGCAAAAGACAAACAGCTTGCTTTTAATTTAGTTGCATTCATTTAATTGAGTGTTCATCTATAAAGTGTAGAATACAAATTTCAAGGTTCTTCTGAGTTACTTTTAATTCCATTTCCCCTGGATACTCCTCCAGAAAAGCCAGATCTTAGCCTGCATTAGTGTTGCTTTGAACTGTTTCAGGAACAGGTACCAAGTGTTTCTCTAAGCACTTTGCTGTATCTTGGAGCACTCCTAAATGAGCTGATGACTATTTTGATAGCTGGAACCACACCACTCATTCTCCTTGTTCCTGCCTGCCAGTAAGAGAAGTTATTCTGGAAGAAGTAGCATAGATCTGAAGAACTCAGATACTCCTTTGTTGGCTTAGTTTACACTGGAGATTTTCCTAGCTCATTCCAAGAATGAGAAAATGTGAAGGTATCTATGTCCATTTCAGTTGTGCCCAGTGATGCTCATCCCCAGCTGTGTCTTTGTCTTCAGTACATGATGCTCTAACCCCCAACTCCTCTTGTTCAGTAACTACCAAGATGTTCTGCTGAAATTCAGCCATTTTTAGCAGCTCAGCTGTGTGAGGTTGCTTAGAAACGAGACTTATCCCCCACATTCTCATGACAGATTTCCTATGCAACAACATCACTGCATGACACATTTGTATCCAGACACGCATTCCTTTTCCACTTGAGATTCTCTGAGTAAAGATTGTTGGTGCTTTATGCAATTCATAAACAGCATGTGGTAAATCACTGGAGTATTAAATCACTGACATAGTCAAAATGAGCTGAAGTTTCAAATGCGAGCAGTTCCTCACTCCTGATTTTAGTTATCCATCTTTTCTTCCTCAGAGTAAATTCTAATTTTCTTTTTCAGACTGGGTAGATGGTATCATGACTTTATGGCAATCTCCACTCTCTTCTTTACTTCTGTATTTAATACTTGCTTGCACCATTTGCATATTTAGATGGTAAGGTTAAATGCTTTCTCTTTTATTTTTTCTTCATATGAAATGCCTTGTACAACATTCTTTAGTAACAGAAATATTTATATTTTTTAAAATGTCATTAATAAGTATCAAAGGTATCAACTTGCATTTGAAGAGAGTCATTGCCAGCAACGTCATATTTATATATTTCTCTTTGACTGAAGCTTTTTTAGCACTGTTTTTATTCATTTCTCGTTCTCTTTGGTAACAGTATTGTACTCTTGCCAGAATGGCAATGTGTTGGCCTGGCAAAATGATGAGAAAAGCAAGCTGCCACATCTGGCAGAAAAAAATTTTCTTATTGACAAGACAATAAGGTCCCGTTGCAGTCTTCTTGTTTAGTCTCATGTTAAGAACTACGTGCACCTCCATTCAAAACTAGTCAGGGCTTCTGTGAACTGTGCAATGTGTCATTAGTGAAGCATATAGGTTGAAATCGTAAATTATTATAATTTTCATATAATTCTTCCTGGTTTATTTTGTAACTATAAAACTTATTTTTATGATTTGAACAGCATTTCAAACATTATGAACCAAGAGTATAATTTCTTTAGGGTTCATACTCTGCCAGAATAATGTATTTAGAATGTTTGAAAAACAAAATTTAACATCAACATAATTCAAACATGATTTAAATATATACTTTACTATATATATTCCAATATATATTCTATATTTGGGCCATAAAGGCCTAAACTCTGCAATAAAGAAGTAACACAGTCAAGACAAAGATGACAAGAAACTTAAGAATGGGATTTAAAACAGGATTTGAAGACAGACACGAGCTGTCTGCTTGAAAAAAAAAGCCAAACTGAAATAAATGAGCTGAAAAGAATGGTGAAAGGATCCTAAATTAACAGAAATTATTAGGTCTAGAACATATAGCATGTTGCAGGTGAGGATAAGGTGTTGCATTGAATAGTGTGAGAGAAAACCAACAAAAGAAAGGATGATACTGAATGAAAATTCAGTTTTGTTGGTCCTGATTTTTTTACTAGTTTTGAAATTTCAGAAAATACATCTTTTGCAAACAATGAGGAAAGAGGTGAGAACATTTGCAACTGAATTTAGGTGAATGATAAAAGAAACACTAAACAACATTCTTTGCCAAGCTGCTTGTAAATCCAGAGAAGTGTTTGTAGTATTCATGAAGAAAATGCAAGCAAGTTGTGCAAAAGTGAAAGGCAGAAACCAAAACATACAAAACCAGCACCCTCAAGTATGGCAGCGTGATAGACAGATGCCTTTAAAATTATTATTTTTTTAATTGTAAGAAATTCTTTTAATGCTTAGTTGCACCACAGTAACAAGAATAATAACACTTATACTTAGCACAGTATCCAAGCCACAGGAATCTCCTGTGTTTCAGTTTGTGCCTGTTGCCTCTTGTCCTGCACCACTGAAAAGAGCCTGGTTCCACCTTTGCACCCTCTGTTGAGATTTCTGTACACACTGATGAGATTCATTTCCCCACCACCAAGGTGAACACTCCCAGCTCTCTCAGCCTTTCCTCACAGGAGAGGTGGCCCAGCCCCTTAATCATCTTAGTGGCCCCTCACTGGATGTTCTTACGTAGCTCCATATGTTGTACTGGTGAGCCCAGAACTAGACACAGTACTTCAGATGTGGCCCTTTCCAGTGCTGAGGCGAAGATTAGAGGGAAAAGACATATACAACCTTTTTTGCCCTCTCTAGTCCTCTTTCTTCCTATGTACAAGGAAAGCACTATCAAAATTTAGCTTTTAGATGTGGATAGAATAGGATCGGTAGAAATGCTGGTTTCAGTACACCGTAAGCATTTGTTGTTGTTTTATTCTTAACGATGCTTTTTTCAAAGGGAGAATGTTTGATTTGGTTTTAGTTACATTTCACACTTTTTTTTACTTTCATGCCTCTCCTTTGAAAAATGTTTTATTCCCTCTTCTTAAATAGACAGTAGACTTGCAGTGCATTCTAACAATTCTGTTTGTCACTTTTGCCAACATTTTAGAATTTGTGGAGGCAACTCAGCAATGTACAGTAATGAAAGACATGGGCTCGCAATACCACAATAATATTCATCCTTTTCTCATAGCAGAAAGCAACCTCTGTGTATCACAAATTTACTTATATTGCACTTGAAAAGCCCTTTGGCTTCAGTACCCTTAGAGTTCCACCACCTTGTTCAGACAAATGGTACAGCACAGTATGTACATAAACTAGAAAACTGTCTAGAGAGAGGCCATAAAATTACCTGGTCTTCAAAGTCAAATTCTGTATAAACAGCATCTCCAGAATCCATAATCAGACTGCAGTCAAGTTCGTTTGGCCCTAAAATAGGGAAGAAAATTAGACTTCAGAAATGGATTGGAAATTTTCACTTAATGTGATGGACCACTACAATATTTCCAGTTGCCTGTATGTACGCAAAAACTGTGATCCAAGGAACAATTCACATGTGTTGGAATACCCAGGTGAATGGTATTCCATTAGCAAAGCCTTTAAAGCATCCATAAAAGCTACCACAGATCTTAATATGGAATGGTTATGCTAAATGATTAATTGTTTGAGCTAGATTGCAAATTTATTGGACAGGGTACACTCTGTCTCATGACTTGCAATTATAAAGTTGCCACAGGGATTTTGGCTCAGGGAAGACTACAAACAATGTTTAGGAAAGAGAATGGAAATACTAACTGGTGATTAGCAGTTGAGTATCCTGGAGTGATGTCGGTAGGGGATAAAAACAGCAGCAACAATCCCCATTCCTATCCCATCCCATTCCAAGGTGACAATGTGGTTCTGCCCCTTCTCCCCACCATCTTCCTGTGGCAGGATCAGTACGTCATGCAGCCTTTTGCTCTTGGGATGACAAAATTTAGTTGCTGAGAAGTCTTGACCTCTCAGAGCTTCACAGTTTAACCTCAGCTGAACTGCTGAAGGTACAAGATAACAGAAGTAGGGCTTGATATTTCAAGAAATCATGTAGGGGGATAGTTATTGCTAAACCAGAATGGGAGGATAAAACACTAATCGCTTTCCTATATAAATATAGGAAGGGTGTAGCGTGGGCATCATATTCGTAGTCTGGTGTTATCATCCCATTCAGATTATCTCACTCCTGGGCAATGAGGAAGGAAACAGTCTCCTGTGCCCTCCAGATGGTGCAGACCTAAACTAAATCCTGCATGAATTCAATACACATTAAAATGTCAATAGATGTGTGACTATAGGAGCATTTTCCACAGAATCATTAAAATGAGAGTAACAAAAATACTGTAATGACACACAAAGGTCTAAAAATTGTAACCAGACAGTAGCCACAGGTGAATCCTATCACTGTCTTCATCTGGGGAGGACAGGTAACACCAGGAGAAGTATAAGGTGTGTTTTGTTTTGTGCCCTCATGTCCCCAGTGAGACAGGATCACTGATGAGGAAAACAACTTGGTCCCTCCTGGGTTACAGGAATCTCTCTACCTGGTATGAGGTTCCTGCAAGCACTGGCATTGAGGAAACACAGTTAAGAATATTGCTGATCTGGAGTTGTTTTCTCACCATTAGAGATGTTTGTATGGGTGGCTGTCTGTAATGAGCACTATCAATAACAGATTTTGCAGTTCAGTTTGCACCAGATGCATTTATGTATTATCTGCTTTTATTTGCTTTTAAAGTTTACATAGTAATAATCTATGTAGGTGGTGAACTAACCATCACTAAGAGAGAGAACAGAGGAGAGGAACTGGATGTCATGATGACTAAAACCATAACTGCTTGGTGGAGATGACGATTCCAGGGTGTCTTAATTTGCAATCCATATTACAATTGCTGCCAAATTAATCTTTGATGCAACTCTTTGGACTACGTAAGAGATACCAGGGAACGACTTGGGTCTACCATCTGCTGGTGTTTTTATTCTCCCTCCCCACCCCGCCAGCGTTCACGTATACTTGATCAGATTGCTATTAAAAAACTAACAGAAAGGGATTATACTACTGCTGTCGTAGAACGTCACATGTATTTATGCAGCATGTTCTCTGGCATACACACTTTATTGTCTTTTGAAAATACCTGTTTGTAAAAGATAAATGCAACCAAACAGATTTATAACTGCTGAGAGAACCTTAATTTTTTAATTTATTTTACACAGCTGACATCTCACTCTCAACATTGTATCACTGTTAATAATATAATTTAACTAAGCTTCATTTGTCACCAGCACTGGCCTACCTTGACATATCAATCACTTTTAAAGGCACTTGCGTGCAAGTATTTGATTAACTGTCACTTAACGACCAAGAGCAGTGTGTATCCTTAGCTAGAAACGTTAATATGAAATATGGTGCTGCAAACTTAAATGTAAAGGTCAGGCTGAAAATGAACACTCATGCATAATGTATCTTAAGTGGTAAGAGCTATAATGGTTTTACAATTTTAATATGGTCAAGCATCTTAAGGGCCTTTTTACTTGAACTAAGACACCAGTTTCCTTGGGGAAGCACAGCTCCCTTCTAGGCTATATTCAAGTAAAGTAAGGAATATTGAAAATGTCCTTTCTGTCTCGGTTCAATAAAAACTAACAAAACCCATAACCATCTATCACCAAATAGTATGCAGACTTCTCTACCCTTCTCAAATTGCCTAAAGACAAACCTACCAGAAACTAATTGAAGCAAATGGCTATTCCCAGGACAAGATAAAGTGATGAGGGGACATACAAGAGTGTTTCCCTGGTGCAGTATGAAAAAGCATGAGTAGTTTGCTATCCTCTGGCTCAGTTTAGTTTTGGATAGAGCATATTTTGCTGAGTTTGTACTAAATTTTGCTAAAACAGTGCTTCTAGGGGAGAACAACAGGATTGCTAACAAATCACTAGTATTCATGGCAGCAGTGTACCAGAGAGCCACCTTGCAGGGTCCTGGGAGTCCGCAATCCTGGTGGCAGGCAAAGCTACTGACAAGGCTAAAGCCAAAGGCAGTGTTAGAAACAGCAGGTAATTCAAAACTTAGCTCAGGTTATCTAAGACCAAGTTTCAATCAGCAACGTTTCATGTAAAATTGTTTAGCTACCAGAGGAGAAACAAAACCTTGGCTTAAGGAAAAGAGGAGGATTGGTTAAAGCATTTGGAAGCAAACAAGCCCTGCTGCTTTCCGTGAGTCTGCAGGCTGCACATCTTATGCTCTGACAACAAAGGAGCTGACCATAAGTAAGTTTCATTGCCTTTTCTGAGTTGCGTTCTGAGTTTTCTGAGTTCTTGAGAACTAGGCTATAAAAGAAATTAATACTTGTTTGCCATTAGGAAGTCTTACAGTCCAACTATAAGACTCCACCAGATAATCTCAGCTCTTGTTTAACTTAGAGCCTTCCTGTGCTTGTATGAACCTATTGCAAACAATCCAAGTAGCTGCATCAGTTTCAAAAAGGGGAAATTCAACAGCTAAAAGAAAATTAAAAAATTAAGAAAAGGCATGAAAGCTCTACTGCCATGGAAAAGTAGCTTGCAAGCACCTGATCTGAGAAGGTATTCTTATTACTTAAAATACGCTTCCTCAATTTCGGAGTGTGCAAACAAGTTGAGGTGAGGGAAAACTGGTCATTTTTATGTGCCCTGTGTTTTACTCAGGGGGAAAAAAAAAAACCAAAAAAAAAACCAAACCAGAGTGGATTTTATTAGGTAGAGTACTGCACAATTAAAAAATAAATCAGTTGGAAGCTTTTATTAAATCCCCGTTAACTGAATAATCAGCTCTCCAGGGAGGAGCAGGCTGCTGAAAAAAGAAACAGCAGATCAGCTAGAACGCATTCCCTTTTTTCACTAGGCTTTGTATCTTGATGCTGAAGGCATCATTCATCAAGATTTGTCTTGCAAGGAACCCAGGAGGACCCAGTGACACAGCACCAAGGGACACGGTGAATTAATGGGTGGCTGCAGTTGCACAAGGGTGTGCTGACAGGAGCTGCTCCTGCCAGGTCTGAGAGTCAGGGAGAATGACTACCCTGCCCCAGGAGGTGTACGGGGTTGCACTCAGTCACTTCCTTCATCATGAGGATGCACTACTAAATTTTATGCTGTATTTTATGTATTGTTTGTTGCTCCTAAGCTGAATAGCACAGGCTTGCTCATGGACAGCTGAGAGAGTACGGGTGTTAAGGGCAAGTGTGTGATTCCTGCTGCAGAAATGCAACCTTGGACCCAGGTGCATCATGGCCATAGACCTCTGGTCCTGTAAAGGATTTCAGTGTTCTGGGCCTGGGAGCGTGTCGCTTTATCTGAAAGTGTGTTCACCCTTAAGTTTTCATGAATGCAAATGTCAAGCATTGCTTTTTCACAGTTCACTACATTAATTTATACAATGAAACTAAATTGCACTGATCTGTCTAAATTTATCTGCAATTGATTGAACTTCCCGTTACAAGGTAGCTATACCCCATCATGTCCGTTAATTAAGTCTGCTCCTTGGACCCTCTGTGTTTTGGCAAATCAGCTAATGTATTTCCAATCCTTGCTTAAATCCATTACTTATTTCAAATCCTGGTAGCAATTCTATTCAATATGGTTCATTGGCTCAAATATGCCCATATTTATATTTTAACAACTATTAGTATTTGCACTGTTCAACACTGACTGTCATAAAAGTAATCTAAGATTATCCTGTGAAACACGCTACTTCTCTTAATAGCATGTTTAAGCTCAGTAAAATAAAAAAGTCTTTTTTTATGCTATGGAACATGCTCTGAAGCACTGTCTAATACCTCAATTAATACACATTGTGTACAAGCACTTGGGCAAGACAAATGCTTAGAAGATAAATTTTAAGTGGAATATAACAGAAATAATTTACTGAAGGACTGATTAGCATTAGAAATATTACATTTTAATGTTGCTCTCAGTAAACTGCTTCTAATACAAATTTTATTGCAACCTTACACTGTTGAGTTTCACGATAGGTTGTTGCTCCTAGCAACAGTCTTAATATATCATAGGAAACAACAATGAGAAAATTGTATTTTAATCTATAAAAATATTCAGTTGTTTTCTTTCAGCTTATATTGTTACCCAGTTGATTACAACTGGATTTTACAGATATAAAATATGAATTAGATCAATGTGGAGGCACCAAAATATTAGAAAAACTATGTTTACATTACCACCAGGAACCAAAACATATTGACAAGATTAAAACAGGAAAATGGAAACAACAGCAATGCTGGAACTGCAACCTCTAGAAATTAAGTATCTGGTCTTATAGGATCTCTAGAAATCCTTCAAATCTCCTTACTCTTATTGGTGCTTATGTTAGGCACCAATTACGATGATCATGGCATGGCTTCTGACAAAGCTCACAGCTCTCCAATTATTTTAGTGAGGAATTTATTAAGTAGATCAGACTTTCAAGGCACTGACTGGAACTCATCCAGAACCACAACTAATTTGTGCAAATTGTTTAACTTCTGTCAATCTGTTTGTCAGAGGTAGCACCCTCATGACACTTCTTTCCCCTTCTTGCTATTCAGTACTTAGGTCATTTAATCAGCAAATGCAAAGGTAATTCTCAATACAATGATGTACAGTGGGAATGTCATTTTAGGTTTGGAATCGATCTCTTGCCTCTAGGAATAAGGTTAAGCACAAAAGAGGTAAGCATGCCATGTAATGGAAAAAGCTGGTTGTCTTTATTATTGCATGCATCTTATCTTGATGCTGCCCTCTAGAAAACTATTTTTTTAGTTAATGCACTTTTTATCATTCTCAACCCCACATCCCCCAGCCTTGACAATTAATCTTTATCTCATTTTGAACATTATCAATAATAGCCTTATGGGTGGCATTTGTAGGTTAGCTAGCTTGGAACCCCTTTTCAAATCTTCAAAATACGACCTAATCTTTCTGTCTGAACTCCTGCTCTTTGCAAATGTCTTGCTAGTAGAAAAAAAGTAATTCCCACTTTTGTCAAAAATAGATAATAGATGTATCGCTATTACTGCACCTCAATGTGCATTATCAATTCCTCCTTCCTTGGTTACCCCCAGACGATTGTTCACGACTACAGATAACTGAAGCTACACAGTCTACTGATTTATGGCAGGTGAGTTTTCCTTAAAAAGGAGAGATCAGATATATAGAATCATCAAATGGTTAGAGTTGGAAGGGACCTTAAAGATCATCCAGTTCCAACTCCCCTGCCATGGGCAGGGACACCTCCCACTACAGCAGCCTGCTCAAAGCCTCATCCAGCCTGGCCTTGAAAACTTCCAGGGATGGGGCATCCACAACTTCTCTGGGAAACCTTTTCCAGTGCCTCGCCAACCTCACAGGAAATAATTTATTCCTAGTATCTATTCTAAATCTCCCTTCTTCCAGTTTAAAACCGTTACCCCTTGTCCTATCACTACACCCTCTGACAACGAATCCCTCTCCAGCTCTCCTGTAGACTCCCTTCAGATACTGGAAGGCTGTTCCTAGGTCTCCCTGGAGCCTTCTCTTCTCCAGGCTGAACAGCCCCAGCTCTCTCAGCCTGTCTTCATAGGAGAGATCTCCATCTCTCTGATCATCTTTGTGGCCCTCCGGTGGACCCGTTCCAACAGGTCCATGTCCTTTCTATGTTGAGGACTCCATTACTTTCTCTACTATACATATCTAATCTTCATTTTAATAAAGCCAGTGAAATTTACAGAAAAATATTTCACCAAGAATTTTCTTTTTCTTCTTGTTTGTTTCACAAGACATTTTATGATGTGATAACCCTCACAGTCTACTTAGAAGGCAGCCAGAGATGCCATCTGTAAAAAGAAAAAGTTGCGAAGTTATCAGGGAACCTTTTCCTGTTCCCCTCAAGCAAAATATTTCTGACAGATGTTTTGATTTTTAACTTCAATTCTTTTGCAGTCCTTTGTCCCTCAAAGGCTTTCTCTTTGAAGACATTCAAGCCTCAGTAAGCACAAATAATAAATATATAAATAAATAAAACCCGCAAACCACCTGACTTACATTCACACACAGTTTCAGAATTAGTACCAGTTATTAGGGAAGAAATATGAACATTAATCTCATTGGATTGGTTTTCTGGTGATCACTGAGGTATCATCTGGAACTGAAACATATAGCTGACAACAGGAATCGATTGGCTTCAAAAGTTTTTGCATTACTGATACGGTTGTTTAATGGACTGTCCCTAGTATTTTAAGGTGATTGTAGATAAACAAGATGTTAGGTGATTTGTATGAACCTTCCAAGTGTAAAGAGATTTTTTCCCCTTGGTTGTGTGAATGTTTGAGGTTGATCAGGACTTTGCTACAGTACATACATCCACACTTGAAAAATATGAAAAAGGCATCCCACCAATGTCAAACGCAGTACAAAAAATGCGGTTTTTAAATCTTACATTAACTCACCTGCTGCAGCTTCGTTGTTTGCAAATAGTTTATTGTCAACTGCCGAACTTATGTCAAAGAACACTTCTTCTTCATCTCTGTCTGCATCAAACTATGTTTAAAAAAGAAAAAAGAAAAAGTTGGAAAGTTGGCAATCGGACACTGCTTACTACTTGGCTGAAGATCAATGTGCAACACGACTTCTCATCCGAAGCCTTCTTGATAGGAACCTTTCTATTTTCCTGTGTGCTGTCCATTGCTTTAGCTATGAATCATCATAATATTGGCTGAAAACTAAACTAATTTTGTAAACCCTTTTGCCTATTTTTAATAGCTTCTCAGGAACAGAAGCTACAGTTAACTGACTTGCTATCAGAGAAGGAAGTTGCAAAGCAGTAAGTATAACTAGTAATGCATATTACTTGTTCAACCATTGATGACTGAAAAAAATGACTATATAAAGACCAGAAACATGATTAGTTTGTCACTTCTTTTCAAGGATTAGCATAACTATTTAATTTGCAAGTGAGAAATCTTCAGCAACTTCTGAATTGTCCAAAACCAATTTTTGTGACATGTATGTGGGTACGATTTCTTCAAGTAGTTGAGCAAAATTCTTAGGAAAAAGTGAAGTATTTTTGGAAATGCCCAATTATACAGAAAAGAAAGCTTTCCTTGCTCTCACACTAGTAGAAAGTGTACTGGCTTAGTGATAAATTAATAAAATCAGGTAAGTAAAGCTCCTTTAAAATGGCAAATAATAATTTTCTTACCATTTTAAACTTTTTTTACTCATTCTGTCTTTTTGCCTGAATCCTGGCACTGATTCTCTGAAGTTTTTTCTCAGCTCTGTCTGACAGCTTCTTTTTATGGCTAGGTGACATGCTTGAGAGTGGGTTTATGTTTCTTATGATATTTATCAATCTTCATTAATTTAGGTCATCACTTATTGAGGCTTTCTTTGGAAAAAAAATTGGACATTTTATTACTGATGCTCTGGATTTTTTATTATTTCTGTAAGTGAGGTCAGGTACAGTCTATGGAAAAAAGGAATACTGTAACCTCAAGTTACAGGAGCAAGTAAATAATGGTCACATTATATGGCTGTTATTTAGTGCATGCCCCTTTGTATAAGAGTCATTATTTTCAATCGTTCTGTATCTTTAGTATAATATGATTTAGGATGCAAAATGAACCCCATGGCAAAAAGCCTGCACTGGTCTGTCTCCAAGGAAGTGTGGGGATATGCTTTTCTTCTGCCATTTTTCAGCAAAAAATGTACGTGTTTCATTATATATGCTAGGGAAGACACCACATACAATGTTTGTGGGTATGTGTATGCATAAAAACGAGTAAATTGTAATCAGGTTGTGTCTGATCATTACCGTGTAGGTCACACCACACTTGGAGGGATGACAGGCTTGCTTTCTCATTAGTAGCATTCCTCTGAATAATCCAGTTTACCATGAAGAAACATATGATCAATCTCAAAACGTTCTGAAGGTTCCAAGAATTTGAAACATCAACTTCCCCCATTCAAAGAACACCAGCTGTGCTTCAGTACTCTGAAAAATCTGGTCTTTGTAATGAAAGCCTATATTGTCACCCAAAGAAAACCAATTATTTGAAGCTTGCACATAGACTCAGTTTTCCCCTCACAAAATGAGAACTGTAACATCCTGAGCCACAGGAAGGCAAGGTAGCCTTCACTGAGCAAACATTTTTGAAAGAAACTAAGTAACCGTGTGAGTTCTGTACTTCATTGACTTGGGAAACGTTTTAAAATCAAATCCTTTGATAATTATTGGAGACTTGAATAAAACATAAAAGGTACTCAAACACCCCTATTCACAAAGAACAAACAGCAGTAAAACTTGTATTTTTTAGCAGAACATGTCTAAATAAATAGGTTGCTTTCCTTACTGAAAACAAATCCCTATTTGCTTCAAAACAGAGCTCTCTACAACTAAATTTTCTACTGCTATCTTTACAAATGTCTCAGTTTAATTATAGCCAGGGCCTTTGTTTTATAGACATATAATTTTATTAAACATCCCACTGAAAGCATTTGCCATCCACAAGACACACTGACTGTACTGTTATCTGAATTGATACAATCTTTACTGGTGATGCAGGAAGAAGCAAAGTATCTCTTCCCTATGACTTCAGCGGGGTCTGAGGTCTGAACTCACTCTGCGGTGGTTCCCTCACACTGAGACACTAACAGGGTTTTTGTACTTTACTGTCTCTGTTGTGCTGGGGAGGATCTCAGCGGACAGGAGAATCACATTACTTTAAGAAACTAGCCTAAATCTCAGAGCCAAGAAAGGTCTCACAAACCTTTCTCAAGCGCATTTGGGGGTTGTACTTTGGAAGAATCTCATCACGTCCCTCCCCTGCCCAGCACATACATGTGGAAGCCGTGGGGCAGCAATCTCCACAACACTTCTATGAGTGGTCCTGCCTCCAAGATATATCTCCCTGTGAAAGCATAAGAAGCTTTTTCTACTTTCTCCCTGCTCAGTCAGTTCAATAATGGTGTTTCTGTGGGAGTAAAAGGTAACACAGCATCATTTGGAGGATGTGAATTTACCACACCCACACACTGTAGTTTACCCCAGTTTCACGTGAGCATTGTTGAACTGGAGCGTTTGATGCTGGCAGAGTGTTATATATAAAAATGATGAAAAATATTTTCTAGATCTTCTGCCTTGTAAATATTTTCTCTAGGGAAAGCAGGTTGTACTTGCTGCTCTCAGAAAATGATTAGTGTTTCTAAATAAGCACCCAACAAAACCTAACTAACAGGAGCGTCACAGAAAAATTGTCCCAGCTGTTGGATGTTGTGAATCTCGCCGATCATTAAAGAGAAATGGAAATGTAGTATCACATAGTGAATTAAAAAAAAAAGTGCACAGCTCTTTCCTCATGTCTATTGGGGGCAAGCATCAAGGGAACTGTAGTTAACTAGAATTCTGAGTGAGGGTGAAGTCAATCAGCTCAGCACTGCCTATTACGGACTGATTCACCTCTAATGACACTGTTGGTCCTTGCAGGTGGCTTATCCAAAATGACAGCCCCAAAATAGGGGGATATCATAATGGCTGTTCAAATTGGAGGCAGGAAAACTAGAAAGAAATCCAGTTGCAGCAGATTTGCAGGGAATTCTTGTTTGTGCACTTTGAAATAAAGTTAGAAATGGAGAAAGGATTAAAAATACTCCCAGCAAATAGATGTAGTTAAATACTATTTGCAACAGTGGATGAAAGTATCCTCCATTTCAGAGCATGATGGATGTCAATGAAAAGAAAATACACCATGTCCAAAGTAAAATAACAACACTGGGCTAATTGCTCTGTGGCAATATTCCCATCCACCTCAAAATCAAACAGAATTACAGGAATTGGATGATGAATGCTCTATTTGCTCTCTCTACAGGCAAAGACTCAAACAATAACTGCAATTCATAGATGTCTGAGTACTTTCTCAGTCACCGAAACATACATTATGTCACTTGAAATGCCTAAAATATTATACATTAAAGGTACAGGTGATCTGATTGTCAGACACTTGCTGCAAGCAAGATGGTATTCATATGTGCTCTTTTGACCTCTTGGTCTTGCCTCAGTAGGAAGTTCTCTGTCACTGGTCTTTAAGAGCAAGGGTGAGTATGGAGTACAAAGCCTCTGACTACTGCAGTCAATGCTGGTCAGGGAACAAATTGCTTTGAGTTGTTCTTTTAAGTCACATCCTCAGGTATGCACCTTTCTGTGGTGTTTGACTGATCTTTTGCTGTGGAAAACAAGCCATCAGACCTCCATACATTTAAATAGGGCATTTTTTTTTCATACAAAGCAGCTTCTGAAGGGAGATTTATAGTGAACAATTAAGTGAATACGAGTTGGGTTGTGCTGCTTATTCTGAGGGTCTAATTATATGTGTGAACAGGAATGCTGAATCTAAGAGAAATGATAACATAACATCATGGTGTTTGGTGTTGGGGCGATAGCTCCTGAATGCTCAGTGCAGTCCCAGTATCCACAGCTGATGAACTGGAGGGATTTCCAAATCAGTTATGAGATGATTACTTGACTATCATGTGTAATAAAAGAAGAATTAGGGCTGAGATCAGAGAAGGCTGAAAAATGAATGTTTCCTGTACTTTTCCATGGGTAAAAGAAATTCTAGAAGTTTTTGCATCCAGCAGACAAAACTGTAAGATACAAAAATGAAGAGCAAGTGAGAATTGAAGGAAGTAGCACCACTTATTCTGATGCCAGATTCTTTACTGCTTAATTCATCATAATTGGCAATGGATTCCTCATTTAAAGATTGTTGCTAGAAGGAAAAGTAGTAATACATTCAAATTCAAGGAGGAATAAATTTAGGAAAGTCTGCAGTCTACGAATTGCTGTCTCTGCTGGTTTTACAATCCATTAACCAGCTAGACATGGAAGTGAAATAATCACTGTTTAGGAAGGAGACAAATTGTCCATGTATTATCACCTGCAAAAGAGGAATAATTTCTTTTTAAATAAAAGAAAAAGAAGGGTGAGCCACAAAAAAAGAGGACATGACTTCTTGTATCACAGGTATCCTAAGTTTTTAAAAGAGATGCCTAGCTTAGAAGTCAGATTGTACCACTGCCCTTGTAGAATTGGTATATTTTGGTTGAAAAGTTGACAATCCTTTAGCTACTAACATAGAATCATAGAATCATCCAGGCCGGAAGGGACCTCCAAAGGTCATCTAGTCCGACCTCCCCGCAGTTGCAGGGACACCTCCAACTAGACCAGGTTGCCCAGTGCCTCAACGAGCCTCACCTTGAATATCTCCAGGGAAGGGGCCTCAACCACCTCCCTGGGCAACCTGTTCCAGCGTTCCACCACCCTCAGAGTAAAGAGATTAAATAAAGAGATTAAAAAGATAGAGTAAGTTACAATGATTTTCAGGTGGCAGTGGCTACAACTGACAAGAAGAACTCACTATTTTTATTCAGACTAGTTTAGGCAGGGGTTCACTCGTGAAGAAGTGAAAACGAATAGGACTAGTTTTATTTTACCCTGTCGGGTTCTTGCACCTTGGCAATACCAAAAGGTGAGGCGAAAGATACACTTGAGTGTATAGGTGCTGCTTTATGGTCTTCAGACACCCATATAGAAATCCCTTCATTATAGCTGTTCCATCCCTAGTTTGCTTCTCATAATAATTACAAGCTACTTGACTTGTGGAGTTACTTCTAGAGAACTGTAAAAAAAGCAAATGAAAAAAAAATATCAGCAAATGGGAAGCAGTGAAGAAATGCATAAGGTAAATACACAAGGTAGGATAATAACCATTGGGAAGGGTGGACAGGAAAAAAGAGCTGAAGCCTTGTATAGGAAAAGTAATAAGCAGAGGGATTAAGGAATGAAGCTGGAATGTACAGACTGGGACCTAAGGGAACGTTTCTCTATTATAAAGTACTTTTAATGATACCACAAACAAAAAGCCCTTCAACAAGCCACAAAATGTGGGGAAGGGGACATAGGGGAGAGATATTTCTCTGTAATCCGTTCTCTAGTTTTAATATTTTCTATCTTTTATATCAAATACTCCAAAATCTCAAATTAACTTTTTATAGGATATTGTATCATGTAGAGAAGAAAAACTGCAACTGAAATTACATTAGAGCTCACCAGTGATTTATAAAAAAATTATGCCATTAGCAGAGGTCATAAATCGGTAGCAGACAGAAATTTAGAAAAGAAACTGAATTGGAGATTTTATCACCATTATTAAAATCCTAAGGAATACTCTGGGTTATCTAAAATAAACTACTTATCATCTTATTTTTTACCACAGGTGTTCCACAGAGGACTTATAAATCATTGCAGTCCCTACACCTCTACTATTAGAGTTTCTCAAGTCCCACTTGTCATCCAAGTGTCTACTGCTATGAGTCCTACTTGTAAACAAGAATGAGGGTGAATGTTCACCAGTCCTGAGTGGAGCTGACAGTTCTGTAGGGGCTGCTGCTAGCTTTTGTATATCCCAAACTCATTCACTCACAATAGGTGCAATTTGAAGCCACTAACTACATTCTTTTTGAACACATTAGGTGCACAGAATCTACTATGACAATGAAAAATTAAAATTAAACTACTAAATTTAAATAACATCTTCAGGTAACATCAACGAGAACCAAAATGACCCTCAAAGAGAGTAAATACACAGTTATAATGGAAACTACCAGCTAATGTAACTGCCACAAAATGTGAAAATACAAATGTGTGTACACGTGCATGCAGACAGATGAAACCTGCTCTGCTCCTCTACAAAGAGATCGATCCTGACTAGATTTTTGGATTTTGTTATAGCTGATACGAAATGCAAAAATTATGTCAGATTCTGGCCTGTTTCCACATTAGTACAAAAGAGGGTATCTTGGGACACTTGGAGTTCAATTGCTAATCATCTCCCTCTTCTATTAATTTGGCAGTACATAAACAGTGCAATTACTATGAAAGAGAAGCTTTGGGGGTTTTGTGTTCTTGAAGTGATTTTCTGTTATTTCTTGCTGAACTCAAGAACTTAGTGCCACGGCACACAAGTGTGGAGATGTTCTGACAGTTTAATTCCCTTCACAGTAAAACTCTGTTAAACCAGCATCTATACTTGTAAAATGGAACAGTATGACACCAAGTAAATGGTATGTCTTATCTGAAGAAACAATTAATAGTAAGCAGAAGTAATAGACTGTCTTTGTAGGTTTATGTGGAGTAATAGCTTTTGATGGGCAGAAAGAGGAAGAAGTCCTATCTTAACGCTGTGATCATGTTGAGCAACACCCTGGTTTATACCAGTTTTCAGCTGCTAAAAATGAGCACCTCAGGCAATGTGATGGTGAGGGTTGATGGGAAAGACACCATGCAATTATGGGCCCTTGTAGAGCAGAAATGGGGCAATTGAAGGACAGCTAGATTTGATTGGAGATGAGGGGAGAATTCAATAGTTTGGTGGTATGGTAGCTAGCAAATTAATGAACTGGGGGGAAAGTAATTACTTCTTTGGTAGGGAAGCTGATGAAGGCAGAAAGTGGTGCCACAGCGTTCCTTTGGAACATAACTACATTTTACAACACTTAGATGCAAAGTGTTTCTGTATGAGCCGATATTTAAGAGCACTGGCTGGTTTATTTTCTTCCCACTAAGGATATTCATCTGGATGGCTGGTGGCTGTTATGTGGAAAGCAAATATATTGCTGGTTTATTTCTGAAATAATTTTGCATCATGTTTTCCATTTTCTCAGAGGGCCTCTGAGCCTCCAATAGGCATTCTGCTCCACTGTATTTATATCTCTACAACTTTTTTAAGCTGAAGTTAGTTTAACATAGTAATAAACAATTAAAAATGCTTCAGCTGTTTATCTACATTACTATGGCCCCTAAAATATTCTGTTTCTCTCTGAGGTTGTTATCAGCAATCAGGATTGAATTAGACAGCATATGCATTAGTTCACAGATTATTTAAGGGACACAATTTCCGTGTGTTTCTTCTGGGTTGTCTGACATGTTGACTTCTTGAAGTAACTTTTCAAGCTATAAATACAGCCAGCATCTCAACATACAAACTCTCTATGTGTATTCACTGTACAAATGTTCGAAAACTTGCACCTTGACATGTATTACCTCTATCCAGCAGCTTTTATAACAAAGTCAACTATATTAATTATTTTTGAAGATTAATTAAAAACAAATAGATGTTTCAGCACGTGCACATATAGAGACCTACCTTGAAAGCACAAATACTTTTTCTTAGTTTAAAAAATATGCACTCAATTGTTGGAGTAAATTTCACTATGCATTTACTTTTTAAAATAAATTGCATTTAAAGAGGCCAATCATGTTACAAAGAAACAGACAGTGGGATCAAGCAGCAAGACAGATCCCTACTGAAGAGTTTGAATGGAAAACTGAATTACAATCTGAGTTAGGAGATGCTCCATGATTTATTTGTTACTCTGTTCCTGTAGAACCAGGAAAACATTCAGCCTGAGGGAGAGATCATCTTACTCTCACCTCCACTGGGTCCAGAATGAATTGCTTGATTTTCACTTTAATGCACCTAACCCTAAAGGAGGGGGAAAGGCATTATTGATTACAAAGAGTCAGATACGATTGGATGCTGTCCAAATCCTCATACAGTTTAAACAGCCCTCTGTGTCTTAGCTTGCAATATCCTTTCTTTCCTCTTACATTACTGAAGCTCATAGTGATGCTGCAAATGATGAAGTATTAATGTAAAATTCAGTATTTTGAAACCCAGACAAAGGGCAGAGCAGTACAAGCAAGTTGCATGGGGCTCAGTCAATAACAGCTGTAGTTGTCAGTTTGCTGCACACAGCTCAGTGACATTACAAGATCTAGAATCTCCTGCCTCTTCCCCAAAATGCCTTTGTTTTTTCATTCCATAATAATAATGCTTGTTCTCCAGCAGTTTTCCTTCCATCTTCATATAGGAAGACTTCTGATGGGTCTTGGATATGTCCTTATTCTTCAGAAGTTCCTGGCAGCTCACTCTATTTCATATAAGTCAAGAAGCTCTTTCGAAATAAATTAGTTAAGGACCAATTGCTGCAGCATAATTCCCCTATCTCCTCCAGTACCACATGAGACCAGTAATGGCATGTTCCCGTTCCCAGAGCATCCAGTTCAATGAAACAGCTCTGATTACTAATATGTTCAAATAAATGCTTTCCTCGATACCTATAATTTTTAATGTTGAGTACTTCTCAGAGCGAATGAGCCCTAAAGCTACAAGACATTAACAAATATGTTTGTGTGGGAGAGATTTTTCCTGAATGAAGCTTTAAAATGTATGTTTTCCCCTGCTTATAATGTTCCTGGAGCTCCCCTGTCACTGTCCCTTTTGTTTAAAACAAAACCAAATTGTTTTCTAGCATCAGCTCTCACAGCACATACAGTCTGCAGATGAGCACCCCAAATGAATATGTAGCAACACCAGTTTCCCAGAAAAGGTTCATACAGGCAACAACTGTAATAAAAATAAGGCAACTAAAACAAATTTTAGAAATTATTCAGAAATAAAAGACATTTCTTCCTACAAATAGTATTTTCTTCCAGTGATAGTTTGCACTTTGCTTCAATGAAAAGCATTCGTACCACTGCCAAATACACCAAATATTTCCCTCTCAAGATCAATAGCATTTCTCCTGTTGGCTTTGGTGGCAGAGATTCTGAATGAAAAATGTTTAAATCATAGAATCATAGAATGCTTAGAGTTGGAAGGGACATTAAAGATCATCAAGTTCCAACCCCTCTGCCATGGGCAGGGACACCTCTCCCTAGAGAGGTGCAGGCTGATCTTTTACCATTAGACAATGTCATAATAACCAGTACCAAAGATATGATTTTTGCCTATGTATCATCACAGTTTTCTACAGAAGAACTGAAAGCTAACAAGAAAAGTCCTGCATTAATTTCAACTGTAAATTTGACTAGTTAATAAAGTGCAAGAACTAATGACTCAGTTGCAAAAAATAGCACAGGGGATGCCATAAGCTTAAACGTTAGCTGCTGTGGGGCTTTTATATGCAAAATCTGCATCCCATTCAGGAAATACTTTGACATTTGTAGGTGTCTAAGACCTTAGCAATACAGATCATCTCATTAGCAGCAGATGTAGCTACCCAAAGTGGAATTTCAGACTGTAAAAACTAGATCATATGAAAATTAAGAGCTTTTCTATGTTCAATGGAAGAGAAAATAAATTTTACTTCCCAGCTAAACAGTTCCTAAGTATTTAAACACATTCAAACCCAGTGGTGATCTCTACATTACAGAACTCTGTAAATGACATTGGAATCCTTCATAATGAGCCCTCCCTTGGTCATCTTGAGCTGAAGAATGCTAAATTTTGATGAAATAAATTATTTATCTCCAGAAGCATGACTCATACCAAACTTAGGATAATATTCAGCAAATGTCAGTTCGAGTTCAGGATGAGCTCATAAAACCAACTTCCAATTGCGCTGCCTCAGGAAGGACATGAATTTGTTTCTTGCAGCAAGAAGTGAGGGCACTGCTATTTTAATTTCTGTACCAGAAAGTTCTGTTTATCTGTCTAAATTATTGGAGCATGTTGTTTCAGAGCACAAAGGAGATTATTTGATTTATAAATGAAAGCTGGCAAGCTAAGGAGATACTGACAGAAACTATTGCTTTAGTTATCATGGAATATGACATTCTTGCATCTAGCACGTATTTTCTGGAAACAAATGTAGGACAAAATCCCACACGATTATGTAGGCTGAAAGCATTTTTAAAATATCATAACAAAAAAGTGGACAAAGTGGAACTGATTGACATAATTTATTTAACTGTTCAAAAGCTTTGGACAATATTGCTACCCAGATGCTATTAAATGAAACATAATTTTAGGGAAGCACTAAATAATATAATGGGTTTATTAAAAAAAAAAAGCAGGAGAAATGTCCAAGGGATGTGTTGCCAGTAAGTAGTACAGAAAATGGCCACCATATTGATCAAGGAAATAGAAAGAACAGATCAGAAAACTAGAGCAGCCAACTTACGCTGACTAGGGAAATGAAGTCTAAGAAGACATAGTGATATTGTCAAAAAAGGCACGTAATGGAATAATAGTGTATGTTACAGGAGAAAGATTAAAAAAACTAAGAAGGATCAAGATAAAGCGTCCACAATGTTTCTTTTAATACGATTTCATAACTTTACCTTTGGCTGTCCACTACCTGTTCATTTGAGCTAAGTAAATCCCAGAATACCCTCAACTCTAACACTTGAGGTCTAATACCATAGTATTGATATATTGTTGAGATATCAATAATTTATTGCAAAAGTAAGCCAAATGCCCTATATTATTTATACAACATTATCTATAAAAACTGTTATAAATGACCACTGCTTCAATTTACACAGAAAACTAGATACCCTAATTTGATACACTAAAGGAGAATCAACTACTTTACAGTTCCTAAACAGTGATTATTTAATAAACTGGTGGTTTTCTTTGTATTGAAGTAGCTTCTGGCTAGTATTCCCTATCACTGCAGCTCCTTCACCGTTTCTTTATTTTTCTGTTGGATGAGACTACATCATGGTTGTTTTCAATGTCATCTTGTGAAATAGCAGAAATATTGGTGAAGCTTCTACCTTTCCATTTGCTGCCTAGTGCTAGCATGGGGAGGTTTTGGGCTGTTTCAGACCCTGATTATTTTAGCAGAATAATCTCAGTCTTACAGCTGTACAGTGATAGTAATTTCTACTGGGATGCTGGCAAAACATGGATAGCAAATTACAAAATTATGTGTTTTCAAAGTGTCTGCTTTTGTAACATAAATCAGCTCAGGCTGTGCGGAAGGTGTACTTCTTTCTTTCAACCTTCACCCCTGTTGTATCACTTAGTAGAACTCAAACAGTTACTAGTAGCTATTTAGAACATTTAACAATTATCCATTGGTTTTTTTATTTACCTTAATATAATAAGTATTTTTTTTAGGTTTGCCTTTCTCATATCATTAACATGTTACTGTTGATAAAATTATTATTAAAACCATTCCTTTTATCCAGACAGAGTGAATGGCATAGGCTGTCGCACACTTACAGACCCTGGAAAATGTTTGGTTTGGATTCAGGATAGGCTTTAGGAAAAAACACAGATTTGATTGTATTTTCTGCTTCTAAACAATTAAGGAACAGCCTCACAATTTAAACTAAGAATTAATGCATGTTTATGTTAGAAATTGAAAATTAATCCAGTACAAGTTTATGGAAGCACTGTTAAAAGTGTAAACAGGTACTCTTGCATGCTTCTATCACACAAAAATAAAATAAATGAGATACATATGACAAATTTTAAAATTATCTGTCATTCATACTGGTCAAGATACTTTAAAAAGTTGCAATGTGAACTGGTATAAGCAATGTAATCTTTTTAAAAATATATTCAGCAATTGAAGGAAGCGCTAGGATGGAATTTATAAGGATAGAATAAATTTATTATAAGGTTTTGCGATGGCTACTTTCAATTCATTTGATACTAGTCTTAAAGATATCTTTTACTCCATTTTCTTCTCTTTAAGATTCTAGTTAAACAGATGACATTCAAGAAAATGAAGATTTCTTTACCTTTTTCAGATTATCTTAAGCCTGAACATGTTACATTAACCTATTTTTCAGGCATTCTTTGGATATCTGTCCCATTTTTAAGTAACACAATATAGGGCAATGCACTGTGCAGATAGTCAAATTGAGTTGGTGGGTCTCACCAAACATATCCTCATTACTAATCATTAATACAATTCCAGCTCTCTCCTTTTACATATCATAAATCTTATTAGATCTTCTCTCTCTTATGGAGTATCATGTCAAGGGTAAATTTTTTTTTTTTTCATTCTAAGGAACAGGCTTCTCCAAGGGGCGTGACAAATGTTAAGCAGGAGGTATTAACACTTAGACTCACCCTAAAAGTGGACTTGTGGGAATTAAAAGGACAAAACCAAGATTTCCAGAGTTTTCAAGACAGTTCAGATATGATAGTTCTTACAACTAGCTTTCAAAATCTTTAGTTGAAACAGTGACTGTATTCCACACAGTTATTATTGCTAAAGAGGAAATCAACATTTCCTTTAGCTAGAAATATAGTATTCTAGCTCCCAGAAATAACTGAAGTCACTGTTTGAACTTTCAGAAAACTGTAATCTCTTATCTGATTCTATTAGTTTTGAGAGCAGTCTACACTATCAAAAAGAAGAAAAATACTTTAGAGGCAGAACCTAATTATTTGTAAAGCTTACTCTGTATTAAAATTATGCCAAGGGAGTCAGGGAACTGACAAAATACAAATAGACCATCCAACAAAAGTTCATGGGGACCAGTCTACACTGAACAAACTAGATCTCATTTCCATAAAAAGCCCTCCATTGGGTCTTAGGGTGTTGTTGACCTCCCTCCTCCAGCGTGGAAAGAGAGCCTACAGAGGGCCCATTTATATATGCTGGCTCTGCAAGCAATTGTTTTGCACACCAGCTAATTTTTAACTGATTCCCTGAACTCAACACTCTCTTACCTCATGTAATGAAGATCCTGGGTACTTGTCTGTGACTTAATTTTCAGAAGGTTTCTTACATACTCTTCTCTCAGAGCTGTACAACTTGTAAATATGTAAATAGTCACTGAGGTAGAGTGACTCTACATACTCACGTCCCATCCTTACTCCAGTGAATAAATTATTGCAAGCTTCTAACCCTGCTTAAGATTTTTTATTTGTCCTTTTTCATTCCCCAAGCCAAATCGTGCGCTCAAAAAAGCTTAGATTTAGGTCTTGTCTCATGCCTCAAATGTCAGTCATTTTCTATTACATTTTTTGGGGGTCTTTCTGTTGGTTTTTTTTTTTTAATCAGCAAAGTCCACCACGCTTGTGCAATTAAAGGGAAAAAATGGAATTCTGCTATTTTGTTGAACTTTGCTGAATGTAAAATGAGCAACTGTAATCTTTAGCATTAAGACAGTATGTTATCAGAATGGGGTTATAACAAATTGTTGTGAGGCCTTAACAAGCAGCTATCAAGTAAATTCTATCAAAAGTTCTCTCTAACTGAAATGGTTGTTAAGCTAAGGGTTTTAGTAGAGTCTTTTCCAAGAAAGGCTGACATGGTTTCTGTTACCAAGTTCTAACCATATCCAGATATGTTTAACTTACTCTGCATAACATTTTTCCTACTAAATTTAGTGATTTTTCTGAGGAGAGGTCTCCTGGCTGTAGTTCAAGGATATAATGAATAGTTCTTAAAACCACACTCATTTCAGAATTCACATGGCTCCTGACCCTCTTTCTAAAGTTTGGGAGATATGAGAGAACATGAATTGCATAAATGAAGAAAAGCCTCTGTTCACAGTACTGGAATTGAGCTCATTTGTGTCTTTCACCCCATGAACAGGGTCAGAGATGAAAGCTAAAGTACCCACAAAACATTTAATGGCCATCACAGCAGACTGAGGCAACACACATAGCCTGAAGGACAGCAGAGAGAATGTTCTTGTAACAGAAACAGAAATGAGCTGCCTTGGGTTTATGTGAATCTGTATTATGTAGAACCTGTTTAGTGAAATTCTTGCAATAAGGTGCAGATACAAAGAGGATGACTGGGTATATTGTTTTCATTGTATTAAAGACTGATAAATTTAATAAGCAACTTAACTGAAAACTGTATTGGCCACATTCTAGGTTCCCTTTTAGTAAGGACTCCGCATTTATACAAAAGTCTGTTCTTTTCAGCAGAGCAAACCAAAAACTCACATAAGGCAGGACACAGTATGAAACTAGTGAAAAGTGTATTTTTAAATTGCCTAATTGGCATCTTGCAGTGGTAGGAGAAGGAGATGACCTCAGCATTACAAAAACTATATTATTACCAAAACACAATGGATGGTAAAATGCAAGAAAGACAAGATCTGTTAGACAGAGCAGGTAAATTTTGAAGTACTGAAAATGAGAATGTGAAGCTTCAATTTGACATTCCAGTTAAAGATGGGAGGAGAAATCCAGTGGAGGACACAATGAAAAATGTGAAGATTTGGCTAAAACCAACGTTTGAGCACACAGAAAATTACAGTGATAATTGTGATTACAGTGTTACGGTCATGTCCTGTGAGGCTTCTTTTCCTGTTCCATTATTTAAATAGACTACTGAATTGCAAAATGGGATATGGTGACAACAAAGTGAATGGATATTTATATTCACTGGCCATTATGGAAACTAACTGAAGTCCTCCATCAGACAGAAAGGTACAAATGTTAACCCTAGGAGTAGGAAGGATGGTAACTGTGCAAGAGGATAAAAGAAACATGCTCAAGTATAGCAAAGACAAACTGCAGAGGATTCACAAGAGAGTCTTTGATAATAAGATGCACAGATGTTTGTTCTAATGCTAAATGATGTACCACAGTTACAAGGAACAAAAAAGCCATATTAGTGGCTACTTAGTGTGTAAGTATCAGTGAATTTAAGAAGCAAGGATATATTACTTCAGAGAAGGACTGAGTTAACACAATAGCAATGTTTCCTAAATCTGAAGGAATTCCTAATTCAAAAGGATATTCTGCAAGGGGAAAAATGTATTAAGGGAAAGCTAGAGTTCTCACTTTAGTACTGTCTAGTGTGGAATGCTCCCTGAGTCATGCAACGGATGACTAGCTCTTCAGCTGTCTCAGCTCTCCACCAACACTGTAGTTAATGTCTAACCCTACCTTGCTGAGCCTGTGTGCTGAAATAAGACTCCAGAACACTATAGAAAAGTGCCAGAATAGGTTCACAAGAGTAACTGCATCAGACTTTGTGCTGACAGTCTGAGCGTCTCTTCTCTATTTTGACACTTAAATGGCTTCCATCCTAAAACTGAGTGTTCACAAATATGAATAAGTTTATGATGCACTAAAAAATAAGTAATATTTTGTGTCTCCCCTCTCTTTCATGCAGTACATCTACAGGAAAGGAGGAACAGCAGCAAATGCTCAAATAACTGTAGGGTAATACTGGATTGTATGACTAGAGGCAGGTCCACTCAGTCTCTTTTCACCCTTGTATGGTTGATATCAGAACAAACATCCAGTTGTCATGTGCATAAGGAAATAGAAATGTTTAACGATAGCTACTGACACAAACTTAGGATTCAGGAAATAACTACGCCAAATACTGGAACGAGCCACCAGATGTAGTAACATTTAATAGGACTTCAGAGTGAGAGCTGAAAGACTATTCTGATTTTACTAATGTAGCAACTTGCATAAGTTGATATCCAAAATTTTTGCATCAAATGACAGCAAAATGGTTTTGCCATAAAATCAGGAAGTCAGTGACTACAAACTTTTCACAGGGAAGATCCATCAGTGGTTATCAGAGCTGGAAATCACCAGCAGTACTTTCAGTAAGAAAGTGGTATTTTTAACATCTGCAACAAAGCGTGGCTGAAATGCAGTTTTGGTTCTTCTGCTGGATGTTCACAAGATCAGGTGTGGTTTAGGACAGGAAAGTTTGCTTATGACTGCCAAGTATTCCTGATTCAACACAATAGGACTTCCTAGAGACGAGGTATTTTTTCCAGGATGATTTCTTTCCTCTAAATAAGAAAATTTAATCTTCTTTAAGCCTCACTTTAACTACAAAAAGGCAATCAGAAGTTAATACTCACCCAAAGGACACAGCTTAATTACCTTAAGATGAACTGTTTAAAGTAACTTGAAGAATATGTAGGGCATGTTATTTTAAATATCTCTAACAGTTCATCTCTCTGCATGATAACTTGGCTTAATTACTTATCTCAGCTTTAGCTCCAGATCTGTAAAAAAAGCTCTGTTAATTTTAAACATGTATCAGCTTTCACGGGGCCAGAAATGGATAAATCTAGGATAGTATGGCTGCCAGAAACTGCATTCCTTCTTTCTTTCTGGAGTTCATCAATAAGCTTGGCCCATGCATTCATCAATGTCTAATTCTATAGCCAGACTTGTCAATGCTTGTTTCCTTTTTCAGCCTCTACTTACTTATTCAAACTACTGGGAGCACAGGGGACAGGGCAGATTTCAAAAAGCTGGTATTTATTTAAATCATCATGCTTCCAAAGGTAAAAAAGAACACAGTGTTGCCCCTGTGTTATTCACCTCAGCTAAGAATTTCCACCCTCAAGGTTTCTCTGGGCGCTTGCATGTATGCACAGACAGCAAGTTTCCAAGCTTGGTCATCCTCTGGCAGACATCAGTGTTTCTGATATACTTAACTTGTTGACATAAATCATACAATCAGAGGCTGAAAATATTTTGAAGCTTGGAAAGTGTATACAGTGCACATGCTTCCACATATGCACAAATTACTCATTTATCTTTCCCATATAAAATGTGCATGTATTTACAAACAGTTTGTTTAGACACATTTCTACATAAATTTCATTTATATACCTTCTTTTGTATGTTCTTTTGTATGGATCTCACAATGCAGTTAACACATAAATGCTGTTGAGACACAGTGTAAAAAGTAGCAGTGATGAGAGCATGCATAAACTTTCTCTGTTTCAGCAGTTCCACAGGAAACAGTTCCAGGTTCTTTCTCATATCCCATTTTTTTTCTGCAAAAAGAGCTTTCAAACATAGGAGAGATACAGAGACCCCTAATTTGCAATGACAGCTAGCTGACTTCCTGTGTCTGCAGAGACCTGGTTACCTGTTCTATATTTCAACTTACCTTTGATTGCTCTGAATCACTGAAAAATGAAAAAGTGATAGCAATTATTTCCCATCTCATATCTCATTTTCTCTCTATAAAAATGTTTCCCGTTATTACATAAGCATATACATTCATGGAGCCAGATAAAGATTTAGGAACCATACAGCAAAACAGAGGAAGGCTCATTAAACAAAACCTCCAGTCTTGAGGTTCCCACAAATAGCCGCCTACATTCCTCGTTCCACAAATAGCTGCCTACATTCCTTGTTTGATTTGAAAAGTTCCTAAAACATTGAAGTTTTGATCCAGTTGACATTCAAAGCTATCCGGGCTCTTCTTCACACCCTTACTTGGTCATGTCCAAGAGAACAGAACTGGGCCTATCAATGGGGAATCTCAGTTCAGTACCCTTCTACAAAGCAAAGCAACTTCAAATCCAAATCTATGACTTGTGGGGAGAAAGGCTATGCTCAGAAACAGACAGGCTAGATTCGAGTGAATCCACTCCTGCCAAGTCTGTATCACTTTGCAGCCAAAAATGCAAGATGCAAGCATCAGATGGCATGTAAATGAGATCCTCAGCCTGCAGCAGAGAAGTGAGAGCATGCGGGGGAGGTGGTGGCTAACAGTCTCTATTCCTAGCATTACTTCATGGAAGGGGGTGTGAAATTTTTTAAATTTTCTTTTAAAGGATTGTTTAATGCAAAACTGCATAGATGAGAGCAAGTATCATCACCTTAAAAACAAGAGCAGCCAGTCATTCTGCATTCTGCCAAACCAGACGCATGTTCCTCCACTGATGGAAAGATTCTTGGAGCCAGATTCTGGTTTGGGAGAGGTACCTGGCAGTGGCTGCCATCAGGACCTGGAAGTAGGGTGGAGGTTCAAATCATGCCTTTGTGTAACAGTTTGCTGTTAATAAGATCTGGATTAACCTTTAAGAGTTGCTGAAAGGACTGCAGGAATCACACTTCTCTGGGGAGCAGCCCAGAACCAAAGGAGTAACAAGCAATTAAAAGTCCTTTGGAATCCACATTCACAGCTACAAAAATAAACAAACAAATAAAAACCCCAACCCAAAACCCCAAGCTGCACAGCTATATTATAGCACAGGAACTTTGGAAATGGATTATAACTGATATTTTCATCAGCTATTGGTAAGTCACAGCCTGTAGCTAAAGTTCATGTCAGTGTGCAATGCTATAGGAAAATCCCTTTTTCAAGCAAATCCAGAGAAAAATTTATATAACGTGGTTCCGTGGGGAATTTTTCTGTGACAGTTGACAGCCATTAGGCTTGTTTGATGCTAATTAGGGCAGACAGCTATATAAGCTATTTCCCTTACCCGCGACTATTTAACTTCTAAATTTGTGCTCAAAATCCATTTCCAGCTTCATCTGCTTTTTCTGGGTTCCCTTTACTTCTCTGACTAATCTGAATGTCATTTTAATGTCTTGCACGGGCATGGTAAATTCCTTAAAAGGACAAGTGAGACAATGAAGATATCAGTGAAATCAGCATTTTATGCCACAGGATTCTTTCCCATCCTGGCTTTTTAAATAAGGTCCAGAGCCTTCTTTTAATGTTTACCATTTTTGTCTCACTAAAGCCAGTCTTTTTTTTTTTTAATATACACTTATTAACATAACAAGGTTGACAATGAAGCACTATGCCTACACAGAATTATGATAAGGCAGACAGGGCCTAATATTGTCTCCAGTAAGAAACTTCCATTGCCATAATGATAAGCTCTGTAAATTTATTTTTCTGTCTAGTCCAACGGATATGTTCTACAAAGAACAGCTAAGCCCTCTGAGAACAGCTTTAGCAACTGTGACTGAAAGATTTTTGTAACCCAATGACTATACCAATATCAGTACCAGATCAGAGTCCAAAGTGGAGATTAGAGACCCTTTCCGAAATAATCAATAGCTGGGTGATGGGCATCACTGGGGTGAGAATAGCAGAGACTTAAAATCCATCTGAACAAGGCAGAGCAGAGACTTGAAGTTTAATTGCCTTTTCCTTTCCACCCAACTTCTCCTCTATCCTACCACCTTCCCAGAATTAGTTCTGGTTTGATACAAATAACTAGTCTCTGAAATACAGGTTATCTGAAGATACAAATCCTGCACATTATCTTGACCTTTTCACCTCTGGTAGTTTTTTCTTCTGATAAAAGCATAACAGCAATAACCGTAGCATGGTTAAAATTTTTACTTTCCGGAATATGGCTGATTGCCATCAATGGCTTCATTTCATAAAAATAAGTAGCCATAATTTTTTTCTTGAATTTTCCCATGTGAATTAGCAGTAAAAAATTTACAACTCTGCTATTTTTCACTAAGTGGGCACCGTTTACTATCCTCTGAATTCTCATTCTTCTCTCTCCAGAACATAACTCACACCTATAACTGAGAACAAATTAACCAAGTCAGTTGAGTGGAAAAAACACTATTTCTTGTAAGCAAAGAGGCTGCTTTCGGGGGGAGGGGAGAGATTTTGCTTATGACTTAGAGTTAGGGACATTATGAAACAAGTGCTACCACCATTACGGTCTACTGTGCTGCACTGGTGTGTTCTTTAAATTTCCCTGCAGTAGGATGAATTACATCTGATGGGGTGTAAATGAAACAGCCCTAGTCAGAATAATTTTACATGGCGGTAATTTGTTCAAAGGTCAGTGAATGTGATTTTCTTAAGCTTTATCTGGTGGTTCTTAGTGGCTAGGTAGTCCACAGCAGCAGGTCTAATAATGATGAAACATCAATATAATGTCCAGAAGAGAAATGTATTTTGTAATTGACAAAACAATAAACCAGTTTGCAGTTTCATTTTCCAGCTGATTCTTCAGGAATTCTTGTAGCAGTAATCTCCTTTAACAGTAAGTTCTCACCAGACAACAAAGATTTGCTGGACTAGAACTTCAGCTAACACAAACCAGTCTTCGGAAAGACAGTTTATCCAGGCTAGGGTGCCAGGGGGAGAGAGAATTACTAACTTGTTACTATTTGTAACTCACAGTATATTTTTTGAGAACAAGCTAACTTCCTCTCAGGACAGCAACCACATTAAAAGCATTAAAGCACATTAGTTACATAGGGATTAGGGGTTTTTAATTTAAAAAGGAGGGGGGAAACCCCTATAAATCAGTGTTACCAACTGAAACAATACCATACTGTATCTCTAGGAGTACTGTAGCCAAAATAACAAAGTACCTAACAATGATTTTCATAGATGAACGTTATGAACCATCTTAGTATTTTTAACTGAACAGCAAGCACTGTCCAGAAATTTGCATACAGAGACCTTTTTATTTTGACATTCTCTATTCTTGATCACACCTCAGTAGCAGCCTTGGTTTATTGGGCATGGCTGTGTACACATCCCAATTGCCATGTCAGCACCTGACACAAAATATAACAATATTCTAATATCTGCTAGATGGCAGGAAGGATACGGCAACAGATTAAACTGTGTTCAGAAGTGAAGTCCTCTTGTAAACATTAGAGTACTTGCAGATCGTATAGGCATTTGCATTTTCTCCCTTTTATAATTTAATCTAACATCTTCCCCCTGGCTAATTTGTGGCATAGTTAGTGTCTAGATAAGCAACAGATAATACTGTAAGATTTTTAAAGTTAACGATACAATAAACACTAGCATTTGCACCTATTTATAATACCCCATGTCCAACATTGTGGTATCTATTACTATTGTCTTGATACTTTCTGAAATCAAATTTGACTTAGGGAAAGTCAGGTTTTGATTTTAGCCCTACTGACAGACTGCTAAAAAGAATTTATAACACAGATTGTGTGTCTTCAAGAAAATATCAGACATCTACTTCTGTTTCTTAACTATAATGAAGTTTACAGTTCTGTTCAACTTGAAAAACAATCCAAAATTTTGCATATTCCAAATTCATTATTCCAAAGAAGGAGTTTTTCAGAAAGGACAGAGTTATATCTTCCTGTCTCTTAGAAATACAGTAGTTAGGCCCTCACTTCCTTCCTTGAAAACAGAAACTAGGATCATACTCTTCCATGCATAGACTGAAAACATAAGGCACACAGAGCAGCAAACAAGTATAAGCTACGTAGCATATAAAATTATCAAAGAACAAGGAGGGGGGGGAAAGATGAAGGGAAAGAATTACACCTAAGCAACCTACAACCAGTAAGATCTAAAATGAAGAAGGTGGGTTTTTTTAATTCTATTAACCAGAGTATATTAAAACCAGTATGGAATAACTGTTGGAGCAGGAATTCTTTGGGAATTTAGATATTTTTTTTCTTGTTCATACAGTATATAACAGCAGACTATAATTATATCAAATGTCTGCTCATTAACCATATTTAGTTAGATTTCAATGAATTTTTCTTTTGTCCTTTAGTCTGTTTATTGATGAAAAACAACATTATTTAACTAGATGTTTAAAATTTGAGTCATGGTTCTAAAATTGTAACTCTCCATAAGACAAATGATTCTGTTTCTTCTCCCTGAGTAGAATCACGATGCTGGGTAAAAGAAATGTCCAAGATTTAGAGCTTTGAATAGTAGTGACAAGGTGCAGGTACGGATTTAAGAAAAATGTAGATTTTTTTTTTATCATCCTGGTCAACACTGACCTTGCCTAACCTTCCCTTATGGACTCACTCCTCTAGGAATTAGGCTAGTGTAATTCTATTTTATGTTATTCTAGTTCTTACATTGCTCTCATCCACAAAATATTTCAGTGCCTTCCGGGTTGAATGTAATAATCAGTGGGATAAATGTGATTTTCCTTCATGCTCCCTTCTTCTGTAGGTAAACAGCATGCAAAAGTGCATCAAGTATATATAGATGTCTTAATTTACATGTGCATTATGCAGATATGTACTAGTAAAGGCAAGCTGAAGATACGATACTTCCACCAGGAGAAGGTGGTGGTGAAGACTGCAATGGTTCTTGGATCCTCTTGCTTCCTAAGAAAACTCTTGTCTTTTCCACTGCTGGAAAGCTATGAAAAATTACATGATATGTGGGTTTTTTTCAAAACCAAAAGAAAGCTCAAGTTCATCAGTGAAGAAGACAATGGGATCAAAGCCATTTAGACTAAGAAAACATCTGTTATCTCCATTGATACTTGCTTAAAAGAATAGGACAGGAAATTGGCAGAAACAGATCTCCCATTGGACAAATGAATTTCCAACAAATGAACATATTAAAAGAAATTACGTTGTCAAAACTCCATAGATAATGCTGATCTATAAATTGAGTACTGAGAAAAGGAACAAATGGTGACAAAATAATAACAATTTTTTTAGAAACATTACTTTAGAATTTATAACTTGCTGTAGCGGTATGTAGTCTTCTACGTGGACTTAGCATATGTTTCTTCTGTTTCAGGATCATGTGGTTTTACAAAATGTCCTTTAGTAGAATTTTCAGTTCCTTACATGCTCTGGAGTACATATGCTTAATCTCTTTTTATGACTCCTTTTGCTCATTTATCCCCCATCAACTTAGTTATCCTAGGCAACTGCAAAATACATCTTCCATGTGCAATGAAATTCTATGGAAATGTGGTCTGCCATATGTGTTCTTTATCCTCTACAGAAAGGGATCCTTTTATCCACTGGCCATGAAATTATTAATGCATCGAAGTCCCAGGGCTTCGCTTTACTAATGCATCTGGTTTTGCAACACAGGAAACACAACTGCACTGTAGCAGCTCTAACAGCAGGTGAGCAACAGATGCTTCCCTCCAAAGTCTAATTCTCTTCACTTCTACACTGTTGTAAACCTAGAGTAATTTCTAGATCTCTATGAAACGATGTTAACACACTTTGAGTAGATACCATGTAGCCAAGGATTAGATTCAAATCTTACATATTAAGACATATTAAAGATCTTTTAGGTATGTTGCCAAGTCAGTGTTTTCTGCACATGCTCTTTCCTTCTCCTGCAGTGGACAGTAATATAATGTTCACATGCCATGTTACCATTTCCATACCCATCACAAACAAGAGGGTTTTTTTATTTACAAAGCAAAGAGATAGCTAAGGCGAACACTGCAATTTAAATTATATTTAGAACTCTACAGAAACAGAGCTAAAAATTAGAACACAAAACCTCAATTCAAAAAACATCCTCTGTTTTACAAGTCTCATCACAGAAAAGGAATTCTATCTGGATGCCCCACATTTTATCTACAAAGGCACATTTTCCCTGAAGAGCTAAGCACCCTTTCTATAGGAGAAGCACTTGTAAAGGCTATAGAAATGTCACAAAATAGACACTTCCTCAATAATGAAGAACAACTTCCAAGAATTCCAGTCCTCTCATCCTTCCAAACAGATTTAATCAAAAACCCCAAACAGAAAAGATACTCTCTAGAGAAAACAGTGTAATCATTTCCTGTGATTTCCATTTTTAAATTCAGAAAGATGTTGAAGTGCATTATTAAGGCTGCCAGCATCATCAGATGACTTTGCAATCAAGGGTGCTTTGGTCCTTCATGAATCTGACCAGCACAGAATTAGTCAGATTTGCCATGAGGAGAACTTAGCAATGTGAACTACCTAGGTTATTTAGGCTATCAAAAGAAACAAAATAAGCCATCTGTGCTCTCATGGTACCATATGTGGTAGCAAGTTCCATCCATTATTACAACCAAACACAGTCTGTAATTTAGAACATGTCAATAATGCAATCGTTGTCAATTGCTCATCGAATTTGTCATCATTAAGCACTTAAATATTTCAGCAGTACTTGCTAGCTCTACTTCTACAAAGTACTTCTGGCTTCATTTATGAATGCAACTTTTGGTATGTTCTGTGTTCCTCTTGCCCCAAATACTGCAGAAATCAATGTTCTTACTGACATCCAAGTGGTCAATGTACGTTGCAATTTTATTGTCATAAAAAAATTTATCTGAAATGTTAAAGGTTGTAGGAGACCACATAATAAGGTATATTTAACCCATGATAAAATAATCCATGGACTTTTTATTTACTGGGCTCCGTCAACAGCCAGGTATATTTATTCCTTCAAGAATCTGTATTCATTTAACCCACCTCATGATACACTTTCTGTTACAACGTGATTTTTTTCTTCTGCCTTCCTCCTCTCTTAGGACAGCCATGCAAAAGAACATGACTATTTACAAGGTATGAAACTGCTGGCACTGGAAAAGCAACTGGTGTTTCAAAGCAAGCTTTTTCATGCAAATAATTTGAGCAAAGGGTTTGCAACCAGTCGGCGGAGCAATTTATGTCTGTCGCAAAGAACTGACATGGTGCTTACCATGTCATCTACATGCACATGAATTTTTCTCTGTGTTACTGCATTTTGCAGGAAATAATCTCTCAGCAAAGGGAAAGTTTGCTTTCAATAACTATGGTATACACCTGAAACATAATTTGTCTCATCTAGCCTATCTTAAAGCAAAAGATCTAAGAAGCCAAGTATAACCACAACAATTAAGTTTTCAGAGGTATATACTAAAGAACTTACTGTGATGATTAGCCCTTTTTCCTGGAAATATTTAACCAATGGGACAGCATTCTGCTTGAAATTCATTAATCTTCTTTGAGTGGCTTTCAGGTTATCATCAGGTCTCCCTTGCTGTTCAGCACGCTTCAGTAACCTTTCTTTCAGCCTTTGACTGGAACATGCCAGAAATACCACCAAATCCGGGGTACAGATCTGTGGAAAGAGTAATTCGGTTAAATTTGTGATTAAGTTGACTATCCAGCGCTAAAGGACTCAGCAATTCCATTATTAGGTGAAGCTCAGATATGCTATTATTTGCTTAAATTGGAACTTGATGAAGTAATTCATTTTCTGTGGTTTTTTATGGGAAATTTGCAGGCTTAAGGAGAGGCTTGTTTGTCTTACGTAAAGGTTAGTCAATTTGTTTCACCTGAAATGCTAAGGAAAAAGTTTAATGACAAATTTTTGTTTCTCCACAGAAACCTTATCTAGACTATGTTCCTGGTTTGCATTACCAGAAGATTCCCCTAGCTAAAATTAAAATCTCTAAAAAGAGCAAAATATAAACGTCTCATATTCTGCAGGAAGATGGCTGCATGGTTTCCATCTAAAAAGCCTGTTAGTAAGGCGGTATTTAAAATTCAGCAGCCACTATGAAACTAACTGATGCCGAGGACTTCTAAGATGTTGCTCAGATACTTGAACTCACATGATTTTAAAAATGGGGCTACAAATGTGTATTAACCATACTAACAAGGTTTGATTTTGTTCTTTCCTCTATCTGGTTGTTACAAAGACACCTACTTCTCTTTAAACAATCACCCCAAAATCTTTTTCTAACTAGCTCAGTGTTGCCTTTTAAAATATATTAGAATTCTCTATAAGAAGCATTTGAGATAAAAAGAAGCCCTATCATACTGTGCACATTTTTATCTGACTGCAGATTAGAAAGGATTTATTTGTTCTCACATAAAAACACAAAGTCATTTCTGCTGTCTTTACTTACCTGAACAAAAAAAGTTCATACTTAAATTTTAAGTAATATTAGTGAAAAAAAATTATCTGCTATTCTAGAAATGACATCATCCAATTGCACTACAAATGACAGTGGGTGCTCAAGAATGCTAAATAGACATTTTTCTTGTGATGTTTCCTATCTAAAGAATAATTTTTTTTTGTTCAGCTAGATACTTTGTAAATTTGATAGTCAAATCTGAGCTATATGAAAGCATCACCAAAACACCTACAAGTATTCTACCTGCTACTGTGTAAAGGAGGAACTGATTTATATCTTTATATTCTTTATATAGTTTTTACCAGTATGTTGCTATTGAGGGCAGAACAAACCCATTCTGCTTCTGAATACTCTATCTAGGCCCTGTGACTCAAGGATGTTAAATTGCCTGAAGACAACCACATACCAGACCGAATACTCAAGACTTCACAGGTAGACAATCTGGAAAATTAATAACCAAGTTTAAAAAAAAAAAGTCCCGCCTAGCTGGGTTTCTGTCCTTTGGGAGAATACAACCTGAAGTATAGTCTGCCCTTTTCTCCTGGTGGTCTGAGCACAAAAAGGTTCTTCAGAAGTCAAAAGAAACAAATACAACTTTTCAAAACTGGGATGGTGGTCATTAACCTTTACAAGGGAGGTCACTGATAGAGTAGGATACGGAGATGAGGAATAGAAAGTGGCTAAAAAGCAGAGTCATTTTCAAGCAGTACAAGACAGTCTGATAATAAGCACTAGCAAGCAGGATGGTGGCCTCTTTATCATTACAGAAAATTAAATAGTGTTTTAAAGAAAATCAAATTACTTTTTATGCACATTGTAGATGATTGGAGACATGAGGACACAAACTACAAACCAAACACCCAAAATATGAATTCTGGTAATTTTTAGTAAGTATCTATTTGATTTTTAAAGAATCAACCTTGTAATCCTTTTTTTTTTTAATAACTGCCAGTGGGAGAGAAGTTCTGTCCTACCTCTAACATGTGTACCTCAATGTCAACAGAAAGAGTAACTATCTCCTCCTTTTTAGACTATTTGAAATACATAATTGACAGTTATTCTGTCCTTTCATGGGATGAATTAACTATAGCAGTTAATTTTACTACTACATAATAGATTTAAGGTATATAATTATTCATATGAAAGACTATCAAAGTAAGTTTCTGCATTAGATTTCCATGCAATACAGACATTATTAAAAGTAGCTGTATTAAATTCAGGTTGTGTCATTAGTAGTAGAAGCATAACGAGGAATCAGAAGTTGGGAATTCAAATTGCATACAGTAGAAAAGAAATCCAAAATACGATACAGATTCAGAAAAAAATGCTATATATTTTAAAGCCTTTTAGGTCCTTCAACTCTGTTTCGTAAAGGGAACACTATCTCTGGTGGACATGGCAGCAGGCTGAACACAGAGACATCTCAAGTTCCAGAGTGGACATCTGGCTGATCAGAGTTTCCTAACACACGTGACACAGGGACTCAGAAATTGTGACTGCAAATCAATATTCTACTAAAGTGAAGGACAAAAGGAGCAGTTTTGTTTAGTATTTCCATTTCTGTGGATCCTAATAATACTAAAGAAAGATGCTAAGAAATCTTCAGATGCTTTAAGCTATAGTTGGCCTTCTCCTCACTTTCAATGCTCAGTCCCAAACATTTTCAGGACTACTGCGTACCCAGATTTGTGAAGTCACACCAGACCTCCTCAAGCATAGGACCTAAGCTTTTGCATGTCACATAGCCTCACATATAGCATCACACCTTGCAAAGAGTACTTAGAATAAACAGATCTCTCATCAAATTATTAGCAACAACTGAAAAAGAGGAAGAAGACAAAAGGAAGGTCTCCTGTTTCACACAAATATGAGAGTGCAGCTTTCCACAGTCAATCTCAGTTCTTTAAAGAAACTGTCTGAGTCAGTGCAGCCCCACAGGAAGGGAAGGAACTGAAAGCCACCACGATGCCATCAGGTATGCAGGCTCTCATCTGCCTAGTTCCCACAAACTGCACTGGTTTCAGAGGTCGGTTCCTTTTTAAGAAAACAGGAAAGCATGCCCTGAGCATTTCTAGTTCTAAAATGAGGACACTAATGAGGTACAACACAGTAATTACTCTGGAAAATTAACTATGTTTTAATTATTTCCTTTTGCTTTTTAAAGTGGAAAATTATCTACAGGATCTGAGTAGTGGTAGTGGTCTTAATTTTTTGACTAGTAACAGCAATAACACAAAAGACAGTATCAGAATCCTGAGAACTAAAACTATTTTTTCTGACGCTGGCGTTTGTAGTTTGAAATACATTTCACCCACAGAAATAAAAAGTGAAAGCAATGGTTCAAAATTCTCAGTTCAGGAAGCCTAGTTTCAAACAAAGTATTGTCTAAAAGGTTTTTTGAAGTGGGAAAAAAAAGTAAATCAAGCATATTTGAGGTAGGAATACAAAGCAGATTCTGATTATGTGATGCCTCTGTGAATTCATTTTTTACCTGCAGAATACACATCTTTACTATCAGGAAGTAGCTGGAAACCATTTAATAAACACAAGCTTTTGCTTAGTTTTAGATGCACAAAAGGGCAACAGTCTCTTCTACATCCGTATGTATACAGATCTAGCAGTACTAAATATATTTCTCCTACTTGCATTTACAACCTTCAGGGTAACCCCTGAAATGCTATTGATATTTCACCCCTGTTTTCATGGAACTGCTCTCCTTCTACTTGCCTCAACTGCACCTGCCCGCAAGACATGCTTAGAAATACTTTAAATTGAAATATAACAGGCTAGTGTGAACATATGGGCATCTGGGATTACTTCTCTGGAAACATATCTTGTTCTCCTACATAAATATTAGTATAACTTGTTTTTTTCTAACAAAGGAAAAGGGGTTTTTTATGACTCATTTGAAAACAAACATTTTTTTAACTCAGCACTAATTGTTGTTGAGTTTTATGGTTACGGAATAAGTTTTATTCCAAGACTCAGCTTGTAGAAAAGGTGTAGAAAACCAGCACAGACAGAAAAAACGGATGCCTTCATGCTGATTTCCCATAACACGCTCATCTTGTGCTGAAGGTAGAGGGTCTTAGTCATGTACAGAAATGCATGTAAGGAAGTGCTGTGGGGCTTGGGGAAGTGAATTTGACTACTTACTAACTGCAACTCAGCAGAAAGGAGAATCTTTGCCTTAGGGAAGAGCCAGGTTTCTGGTAATTCACAACCTTCTGAATTTCAAATGAGACAAAGAGCATATGGCATCAACTCAGAATAAAATTGGTGGGTACATCCTCTCATTTTTTTTAGAATAGTATTTACTACTAAGCAAATCCTACTCTCTTTGGGTCTGAATCTCCCTCCTAAACTGGAGCAAGGAGTAAATGAGACTAATTCCATGCAAGTCAGTGGTGTTATTGACGTAAAGCAGCCTAAGGAGAAATATGCTCTCTTCTCTCTGGGTATATTTTCTACATCTCTTCTTGTTAGTGAGAGTAGTGTGGTTGTTTGCTAGAAATTAGATGATTACACTATCTCTCATTATTCCTCATTACGGAAAAGACAAAAATGCTCTGTTTCTTAATTCCTGATATGTTCTACTAGATACTCCTGAGAAAACTTAACTGACAGCTCATGAACAATTGTCATTAATTTAACAATGTATTTTATACAAATTGGTAAAGGTTACTAGCAAGCTAGTTTACATCCATTGTATGGGTGCCCTCCCTTGTAATTACTGATTTGCTTTCTACAGTTCCATCTCTGCTGGGTTACTGGACTGTCTACATATCTGCTTCTTGGTTTAGAAAAGCAAAATCACGAATTGTGTTGTCGAAGAATGAATCCTGCTGATAGATTTTTATTTTTTTTTCCTGGGAAGTGTTTTTGAACTGTATTCACACTGCCCAAGAAATAAGCTTCCAGCAAATTGCCCAGACTACATAATTAGGTCCCCTAATAATTGACTGAGAGGCAGGTGTCTTTAGGGAGAAATGATTCAGATTTTCACCTGCGTGGGGCAATGAGTTGATGGGAATCCCCAGCCTAAATACTAATGCTAATGCTACAAAGAAAGGCCTAAGCAGACCTGGTTCAGAACTGCTTAGCAAGCACCTCCGTCCACACTCAGTTCAGAACATCAGGTCCTCTCCTGAGGATTAAGGACCAGCAATATATGAGCCCTCCTCTGGTTAGTTTGGCTAGCAGAGAAGAGCCCTTGTGCAGCAACCCAGGAAACCTGAGGTCTCCTACCCACAAGTCATTTTTTCCCCAGCATCCTACACTGTTTCATCTACAGTTTGTTCTAGCACAATTAATTACTATAATAATTTTCATAAGGAATATACTTGGGAGTTAAAAAGTTAACTTGAATCACAGCCAAGATGAACTAATTATTCTTTGTAGGTGTAGTGCATTTAGGAATATTCTTAAGGACATTTTAAACAAAGAATCAGATAAAATTTACTGCCTCTGTTTATTATATAAATTATGATTTTACTTCTTCAAATATAGCCTTGTCACCCAGGTCATATAATGCAAAAATATTTTTAAGATAATTTCTACAAAAATAGTCTTTCTCTTTTATCATTGAATTCAATTATATTCACTAATGAATATTCATTAATTCTAATACCTGTTCCACGTTTCATTTCACTGTTAGCAAAACTTACAATTAATGTATTTAAAGCATATTTCATCTGTACTTACTCTATTGAAACTAATAGCGTTAGTGTTAGAGAAGGAATTACTGAAATCAGCAGGAATTTCATGCATAAATGACTGAAAAGTGGGAAAAAAACACCAAACCAAACCAGTCACTGAAATTAACTGGAAAATACTGAAGTAAGAACTTGTTTCTCCTGGGAAGGGTAAAAAGTTATTGCCATGTGAGATTACACAGAAAGTCTTCTTCACAAGTCATTTAAGTTCAATACACCAGTCAGAGGCATTTCATTACAGTGTTACTGGAGAAGAAGCTATTTAGCATGCTTGAGCATGCTGGTACTGTAGGTGACTTGCTGAATTTCAAGCTGACCGGTTAATGGTAAATAAACCATTTTCTCCTTGGCATTTTCGAACGTGTGCTTGGAATCTAAACACCTTTCTACTATTTGCAATCAGCAGAGATCATGGATGCCTTAGAAATTTGTGGTTTAGGATAGCTTAAAGCCTAGGCTCAAACTAAAAGGCTAAATAAATCAGTATTAAATCTGCACTACTGCACANTTCCAGCAAATTGCCCAGACTACATAATTAGGTCCCCTAATAATTGACTGAGAGGCAGGTGTCTTTACGGAGAAATGATTCAGATTTTCACCTGCGTGGGGCAATGAGTTGATGGGAATCCCCAGCCTAAATACTAATGCTAATGCTACAAAGAAAGGCCTAAGCAGACCTGGTTCAGAACTGCTTAGCAAGCACCTCCGTCCACACTCAGTTCAGAACATCAGGTCCTCTCCTGAGGATTAAGGACCAGCAATATATGAGCCCTCCTCTGGTTAGTTTGGCTAGCAGAGAAGAGCCCTTGTGCAGCAACCCAGGAAACCTGAGGTCTCCTACCCACAAGTCATTTTTTTCCCAGCATCCTACATTGTTTCATCTACAGTTTGTTCTAGCACAATTAATTACTATAATAATTTTCATAAGGAATATACTTGGGAGTTAAAAAGTTAACTTGAATCACAGCCAAGATGAACTAATTATTCTTTGTAGGTGTAGTGCATTTAGGAATATTCTTAAGGACATTTTAAACAAAGAATCAGATAAAATTTACTGCCTCTGTTTATTATATAAATTATGATTTTACTTCTTCAAATATAGCCTTGTCACCCAGGTCATATAATGCAAAAATATTTTTAAGATAATTTCTACAAAAATAGTCTTTCTCTTTTATCATTGAATTCAATTATATTCACTAATGAATATTCATTAATTCTAATACCTGTTCCACGTTTCATTTCACTGTTAGCAAAACTTACAATTAATGTATTTAAAGCATATTTCATCTGTACTTACTCTATTGAAACTAATAGCGTTAGTGTTAGAGAAGGAATTACTGAAATCAGCAGGAATTTCATGCATAAATGACTGAAAAGTGGGAAAAAAACACCAAACCAAACCAGTCACTGAAATTAACTGGAAAATACTGAAGTGAGAACTTGTTTCTCCTGGGAAGGGTAAAAAGTTATTGCCATGTGAGATTACACAGAAAGTCTTCTTCACAAGTCATTTAAGTTCAATACACCAGTCAGAGGCATTTCATTACAGTGTTACTGGAGAAGAAGCTATTTAGCATGCTTGAGCATGCTGGTACTGTAGGTGACTTGCTGAATTTCAAGCTGACCGGTTAATGGTAAATAAACCATTTTCTCCTTGGCATTTTCGAACGTGTGCTTGGAATCTAAACACCTTTCTACTATTTGCAATCAGCAGAGATCATGGATGCCTTAGAAATTTGTGGTTTAGGATAGCTTAAAGCCTAGGCTCAAACTAAAAGGCTAAATAAATCAGTATTAAATCTGCACTACTGCACAAACAGATTTCAAAACTGTAAAAATCCAGAAATTATCATATCTTTAAAACAAATATATTAACTGGAACTTCTCGTTACTTTTTAGACATTAAAAATCAACGTGGTTTGTTTTTTTCTCCACAAGCATGACTGCTTTAAAGTTTATTTCAAAGTGAGAGCTCTGATTCTCATCGTCACATGACTTCAGGGTTTCATTCAAAGTACCCCTATCAAAAGCATCAGCAGTACTGACTCTGCTGTCTGCAATTGAGACACGGGAGACTCAGGATTTGGCAACAGTCCAAATTTTCCAGTGGGAGAAGTTATATGTCATGTATTCATTCTTCAAAGAGAAAAACAACGGCTTTATGTCAACTTGGATCAGAATTTCAGAGAAAACTGAAAGAACCTCAGAGAAAGCTGCAGCGCTCATGGTTATGAGGGTGGAATGAGCAGCTGACCGTTAAGAAATGAAGCTGATGTAAGTAAGTGACTGGAATGGCAGAGCTGCTGCTGGTTGGCAAGCACTGCTGAAAATCTGTAAACATCACCGATGCCATCTTAAACACTTCTTTCCTGCTCTACATATATGGGTGAAAGGAACAGCGATATGAGCAAAACTCAACAATAGAGGGGAAAAAAGACTTAATAATTATGTAAAATTCCTCTCATGCATAAAGCGTTTTTCAATCCACTTGTTCCAGATTGACATTACTGCTTTGATGCAGTGTTTGTTATTTGTGGTTTCCAGATCTGACTAGAGAAATACAGTGAGTATTGCAAATGATACATTGCATTATCTTGGGCACTTTAGTCATTGAGATGCAATGTGTTTTAATAGAATTCTGCCTAGCAACACGTTGGGAACGTGCTGTCCACAAGAGAGTCTGGCAACATAGTAAGGAAGAAATCGTCATCTTTTAGCTATACCTATGTTTGGGAATGTTAGCATTAAGTTGGTTTGCTTCGGCTCATTTACTAAAAATAACTTTTTTTTCCCTGAGAAAAGTTCATCTTCTGGATTAGTCAAAGGGATAAAAATGTGCTGGTAGTACCAAGCGCAATTACAAGTGAAGTTCAACAAGAATTCATTATCATTGTGTGTTCCTATACTAGAACATTATGTGAGTGTCACGATTTAGCCTCGGCGGCAACAAAAGCACCACGTGGCAGTCCCTTGGCTCCGCCCCCCCCAGCGGCCGGGGGAGGGGGAAGGATGAGAAAGAAAAGGCAGACTCGTGGGTTGAGATAAAAACTGTTTACCAGAGCAACAGGTATGGCAGGGAAACGGCAACACAGATGTAGGAGACAAACATGAGTACAACACCGACCGCGCCACCCTGACCCGACTGCCACTGACGCCGCTAAGAGCACCCCGGCGCCGCCCGCCCATATATACGCCTACGCCGTGACGTCACCACGCCCACTCGCGGCTGTGGCCCCTCCCCTCCCCGGCTGGCTCCCTGCTGCCCCTGGGCCTGGCACACATGGGGTGGAATAGCTGGGCCGGATAGAGACAGGGGAGAATCAACCCCGTCCCTGCTGGAAACCAGGACAGTGGGACAGGCATTGTAACTAGGGTTCAGACATACATGAATGTATTTGATTTTTTCCCAAAATGAAGACACTCTGAAAGCTCAAATAGTGTCACGTCTCAGTGACAGCTATGTGAGACATGACACTGAAGGAATTGTTTTAGCATAAATAATCTGTTATGTTAATGTCTGCAAGCACAGCACAGTTGATTTTATGTGTGCTTGCAAGAGAAACCAGGCACCTTATCTGACCTTTTCCTTTTCCACTATTAATATGGTGAACCATTTCCAACATTAATTAGTTTATAATAGCTCAGCACAGTTCTTACTGGCGAAAGCCATGTAATAATTTATATTAAAAGGTTCAGTAAACGATGTTCAGGGAACTATAGTGTTAGTGTTTGTGAACAAAATGGATTTTATGCCTTTTATGCCTTGTCTTGTTCATCATCTACTGTCCACAACATGCACGGGTAAAGAAAGAGGAGATGATACGGTTTAGACCAAAAACCGTACAGGCTCTCTCCTGGTTCACCTTTCACTGGTCACTGTGGCCAGCTCTCACCTACTCCAAGCTTTGACTTTCTGGCCTTTCATGTGACATTGGGTCCAGATACTTTCTTGTGTCACAAAGAGGAACAACATATGGGTAACAAAACAATATAGAATTCTTACGATTAATAAAGACCAGACATGCTTTGTTGAACTATAATGACAGGTTTTTGCAGCCTGTTTTGTTTACAGACCTCTTATTTTCCTCACATTTATTCAGTCTTTGTTCCAGCCTTACCTGGTTTCTCGGTATCTTGTATTACTCATCTCTGTTTCCATTCAGTTTAATAAGTTGTCTTTCACATTACCCCCCCAATTTATTTTTGGTATTATTACATATATTCTTGGAATTTGTTTTTGTCTGCATAAACAAGGGCAAGGGAGAGAGGCTATAGAGTGGAAAATGCTACTTGTAAAGTGAATGCTTACTTTTTTATTTCAAGCTTCCATGGGATTACGGATAACTATCCACCCCAACACACTCAAATGACAAAGGACGAATGACAGTCACCCTTGTCCCTGCTGTTCATTTCTCCCACTGGCACCCACTCTATATTCTATATGGCTGAAAGAACTGAGAAAGCCAGCTTGTTCTATTTACCCTTATACACACTCACCATCATTTTAATTTGAATCATAAAATCCAAAAGTGCTCTAGCTGCTTTATGGAACAAATAATAACATAAAGTCACTGTTCAAAAGCACACTACTGCATTTTAGAACCTTTGTAATCAAAACTATTAACAGTTGTGAAGGGACCAAGAACAACGAAAACAGTTAAATAAATATTAACTCCTACTTCACGCATCTTTTGACAGTTCGCCTAAATGCAACCTTTAAAATGGCTTGTGTCCTACATTTGCTCCTGCTTTCAGGTACATAAGCATCTAATGGTCTTAAAGGGACCATCTATAAGAATAAGTATTCACCCATGACAAAATTAATGACAGTTCTTATTATTCTATGAATTAGTTCTTATCCAGAACATTTTATCAACTGATCTCAGTGTTCTATAAGAGATGTCTTTGTAAGAATAAGGCATATGTATTACAGAAGTGTCTAACTATTTAATCAAAACTTTCTTTGCCGAAATTTCAACTAATTATTTCTCATCTTGTCACTCTTGGTGAGCAAGAACAATTCTGCTCTGTTCCTCTACACACTGCTAGCAAGAAAGCAATAACATTTCTAAGCTGTGGAAAACACTCATGTAGCATCTTTAATTGCAGTCCTACACAAATTATCACAACAGTTAATTACGGAATTCTCCACAACTCAATTGCACTTCCCATCGAGGGATCTCTGAGTGCCTGACAAATGTTAGCATGTTTAAAGTAAATAACCTGACATGCCATGGATTACTGGCAGCCTCATCCTGTGAAGGAAGATGGGAACCACAGCTGCTCATAGTCCCCTTTCCTTACCATAAGACCTTCCTACTTATGTGTGTAGCATTATGGCTTGCCAAACAGAGCATTTTAAAGAAAGAAGAATCATATTTTATTTCTTTAAAAACACAGAATATATTCCACTGGGTTAAACAGATGTTCTATGTTAAAATATGTACATCCTTTGAACATTTATTTCCATGGCCTTAGATATGCTCCCGTAAGAGGTCAGCTGCAAAGAAAGGTGAAAAGGGGAAGGGAGCCTAAGTAGACCAAATTTTATTTCCTGTGCTCATACAAAAGCTCTGTGATTCCTTCTTTTCTTTCCCATATTTACTTTAGAACTGGGAAGATTGAAAGGTGGTGGCCCTATATGAAGTGCTCCAGGATTTTTTTAGAGACTCAACTAGTCTATCTTTCAGGCAGAGTCAGGCCTTGAGGATTACAGTTTAGCAAATCTCATTAGACTGAAAACAAAAGAAATCTCTGAGAATATAGTTAGGTCTAAAATGACTAAATCTATCCTCTCTTTTCTCTACATAAAAATAATAAAAATTACAAATTTTACAAATTTACACCATCCTTGAAGCAACAGCACATACTAAAAAGGAGCCACAGTTAGAATATCCATCACCTGTCATCCTGTCAGTCTTTTTGCCATGTAGTCTTCCATAGTGAACAAGAGTTAACCAGGCTAGCAGAGGGCAATAATTCAAGTTAAATGAGGAAATACTATAAAAGCATATTAGAAAGGTGCAAAGCTGGGGTCCAAACATATTTGAAACCCAGTGTCCATCTTTCTCCCCTTCTACAGCACAGTATTGCCTGAGCTTTTCCTATTACCTCCTGGATTCCATTTCTCAGTGATATTACACCCGTCCTATGATGGGTGTTCAAGTGCTGTTTAACTGGTTTTCCTTTGTAGAAGGAGAATCTGATCGTAGGATAACTGTAAGCACTTATTTTAACTCCTGTCAGTTGTCCCAGTTTCACATCCCTCATTCTTTCATGAAACAGAACAACAGCGCAAAATCACAGCACGTAGAAATGCACCTAAGTCACACTATTAAGTAATACACTGGACAAAAAAATGAGGCAAGGAAATGACCATTAAGTGTAAATTTCTGCTGTTTCATTTATAAAATAGTCAATCAGTCTCTTTGTTAATTATAAGGAGATACAGCTTGCAGTCATTGGCTATTTTCTGTAATAACTATTTTCTATATTTCCTTTAATTTCCTCAGTTCAGTCTTCTAAATTTTTTCCCAGAATAATACCTTACAAAATCACACTAGTCAAATGCTTCATTAGCTGTTTTCTTTTGTTACTTCTGCCTTGGCAATGCCACTTAAGAATTCAAAGTACAGAAAGGGTAGTGCACCAGCAACTGTGAAGGACTTTGAAACACTCTGCATGAAAGGCGCTCTAAAAATTCGGCTCTGAAACTGCAGCCTTTACTTGTGACCGTAACTGTGAGCAGTGCTAGATCAGAAAATGACATAAGCTGTTTGTTTTTCCACTGTATTTAAGTATTTTTAGATTAGTTTAAAATACACACATGAAAACATCACATGAATAGAACTCAGGAATACAGTTTTAGCTGACTAAACCGTACAATTGTAGGTTAGAATAACAGAATGATCTGAATTTCTAAAAAAAAGAGTGTAATTTCTGGTTTACAGAAACTTGCAAAACATGGGCAGTTTTAACCCTTGTTTTTTTTCTAGTCTTTTCAATGCACTGTGATAAATTTGGGATTGAAAGTATTGTGAAGATATACATTGATTTAAATATCTTTCTCTTACTGGAGATTAAATTGAACAAACAGATATGGCAAAATGTCTTCCCCCTTTCCAATCCACTAAGACCAAAAAAATATTAATTGTTAGATTTGGTGTTATTTTCTTCCTCATCTTGAGACGTTTTTCATTACTGAGACAAGAGGCTTAGATTATTGTTTATATTATCACATTGTATTTTTACAAAATACTGTCTTCAGACAGAATGTAACATAACGTAAACCAAAAGAATAACCTTTTGTGAATCTGTAATTATGTATTTGCAAAGATTTAAAGAGAAAAGAAACTTTTACTCTTTCTTGAAATCTTACTGATGATTTCAAGAAGCTTAACTATTGTAGAAATATGTAAGTTATTTTAAGAATAAAACCAATCTCTTACTTGGTCCTCAAAGGAGATTGCCTGGGCAACATCTCTGGGAAATCCATCGATCACTATACCCTCTTCATCGGGGATCTGCATTAATCTCTGCTTTATCTCAGTTATAGTTGTTTCCTTTCAAAGAGAAAATAAGTTATTTATTTAATATTGTAAAGTAGGTTTTCTTGATCGTGCATATTTATTCACACAGCATGTACAAATCCTTCAAAAGTAAACATTAATACAGGATACACCATACCTGAGGGGCCAGTTCTCCAGTAGTAATTATTTTGGCAATTAGACTCCATTTTCTATTACTGCTTGTGCTGTGGATCTTCTTCCTTAACAATTCACCAACTGATATGTAGTTAAATCCATAACGTTCCGCTATTTTCAAACTCTGTGTTCCTTTACCACTTCCTGGGCCACCTATTGGCAATTATAAGCAAAATACTAAATTAGTCTTTCATCTGAGCTACACAACTGCATGTGAAATCGTTACTATCAGCACCAACTTTCCAACCATTATTAGAGCAAATCTTGCAGTTGCATAACTTGTCACCAGACGTTTAGAAATGAGTCAGTTTGTAAAATGAAGTAAAAAAAAGGAAAACAAATCTACCTGCAAAATGAAAATTAACATGTTCTTTTAGGATTGACCTCCTTCCAAAGCTGTTCTGGAAGGGAATTTTTCTTGATTTGTAGTAGAGGAAGGAACAAATTAACTGGTCCCTTCCTGAATTCTGTGAATCCCAGGGTAGAGCCAGATAGTCTGAAGTGTATTCGTGTCAGAAAGAATCATATTTGGTTAAATAAACCAACGAAACCAACGGACTAGTCATGAAATGGAACTAATAAAATCTGTTTCTAAATGGGCTTGCATGAGTTTCTGAGGTTTTCTAATTTTAAAATACAGAAAAATATTAAATAATCAGCTGAGATGTTTCCATAGTGATTTGGTACAAGGACTTTTATTGAACCACACATACTCCTGGTATTGATGCTTGATGCATCTGATAGAGAAGCAATTTTTTAGGTTCAGTTCGCTGGACAACTTGAATATAGAGACCCTTCAATATGGCACAGGCAGGAGAGGTATCAAAATCACAGAAAACAGTTACTTTAAATAGCAGGGAATGCTGGAATGAAGGTCAGCTGGACAGCAGGAGCAAGAATGCGTGTAACAAAAATCAGACACTGTCTGAACCAAAATGATGTGAAGAGCAGAGAAACTGGAATCCAGTATGTAAAAATAGGGACTTTTTTCTGGTAAAAGAAATGTTTATATATAGAAACACATATGTTACTGAATAGCATAACAAAGCAAAACCAAAACAAATGTCTTTATATTCATTCCCAACACTGTATTTTGGGGAATTGTGTGTGAGAACACTGAATTTTATTTCAACAGACAAAGAACTAAGATTTATTTAAAATGTAATATAATTTTCCCATTAATTTTAAAATATACAGCAATGCAATGAAAGTAAATATAGATACAATGAGCTTCTTGTTAGTAATCATATAACTCCTTCTTATATTATCTGTATTATTCCCGTAAGTATCTTTTAGGCATTTATATAATACAGATTTGATTGTGAGATAAGCTTTGCAATATTTCTTCATATATAGTCATGAGACTCTCTGTGTAACCGGATAAAACCCCTGCCCCAATATTACATGTCAGAGAGCTCTCAGTGCCACCAGTCGTCACTAGGAACTCTTCTGTCCCCCCTGAGGCTGTGATGGTAACTCTTTTTCTAGCCTTCGGCCTTCGCAGATTGGGACCCAGATTGGGACCCATTTGCAGACAGTGCAGAAGCAAACTTGTGCACTGCCCAGGGGTTCCCATAACCCACCCACAGTTTAGTTATACCCTTGGGAAAAAAAAAGGCTTTATCATTATCTAACTAGTTTAAATAATGCTTAAATCAAGTCAGGTTAAGATAAATGCAAATATAAGCATTTATCTGTAACATCCAACTATTCAATACAGCTGCAGTTGTTCAAAAAACATAAGCATAAAATGAAAAAAACCTTGTATCTATCTCTGTACAATAAGGATACAACTGAAAAATATTTTTCCGTCATTCAGTTCACCTGCTGTTTCTTTCCTAAAAAGGCATGTGCTTTTTCTTCTTTCAGCAGATTACATTAGGTTTTACCGCTATTCTTCCATTTCGGTTCTTCTAGGTGATTTAGACAAGCTTAATACTTTCAGCTTGAACTCTTTCTTTCACAGACAGTTTAGCTACCCTCTTCGTTAGAATAAAGGATGTCTCCCTTTTGTAGATACACAAGCATATGATAGCCTCAGAATCATCTCCTCCACTGAAGTGCCTACAAAGCAATTCAGCTTCAGCTCTCCCCGGCTCCCTTTGACGGCACACTCAGCCTTCCCTTGACAAATGCATTTCACCAAACCTTACATTGTGTCTGATAAATGGCTGTGTATCAAAAATGTACCTAACACAAATGTTCAAGTAAGAGAATTCCATGTAGTTTACAGTTTATTAAAGGCTCTTGGTAATGTGGAATTATAGTAAATTTGGAGTAACTGATACCCAGTGTACATTTTCCTACACAGATGAAAACAGCAGCACAAAGAAGCACAGCTAATTGTTCAGTGATTGCTGCCAGTTTGTAGGGAGCAGACTTTGCCAGGTGAATGTATTGGATGCCACTCGTTACTGGAATGTCTACTCACTCTCTGTTAAAGATTTCCATAAGCAACCCTCTAACTACATATGAAGCCACATATGTAGATCTAATGAGCATAACAGATAAATAATATCTCTGATATATGCATGTGTTTACATATGTGTGTAATATTCATTAGTATGAATTTATGTGGCTCTACTTACGGGCAATAATCCTAACTACTGGAAAAAAGGGGCCGTAGGTTGTGACTGTGCTTCAGAGCAGAGGGTTTATAAAACATACTGAAGCCAAGGCTGTGCTTAATTCCTGCAGATATAAAACTTACAAGGAAGGAAATTAATTTAAATTCCCTGAAGACTGAAGACAAGTTTGAAACATACTATGTCATACCCCAGAAACAACGAAAATGCAAAACATATATAGGTGACGTGTAGGAAATTAGAAACAGAAAATCTGACAAGGAAAATAGTATCCATATTCCAGCAGAGACACAGAAGATGGCAGAAAAACAGATGCTTGAAAAAACATCAGTCTCTGTAAAAACAGAAAATAGCTGGGAAAGAACTTTTCTGCATCCGAGTAGATAGAATTTACGCTCCTGTTAGGGAAAGCTTTGCTTTGCCTAAAGAGAAGTAGAAAAAAAAAATGCGTAGTTTGGCGCTTCTGTTCTTTCGAGCTGCAAGCATCAAAATCTTAATAAAGCACTTGCTTTAATGTTCATAAACTTCTCATACATTTTGTTTTTCTCAGTCCAACAATAGCACTTTATAGCAAGCTGGGATTATCCACTTGCAATCTAAGGGGAAACATTCAGGTAATAATACAAGAGAAAAGTGATAGGACAAAATTACATCCCACTGCAAATCATTATAATTTATTGAACTATGCATCCATTCCTGACTCTTTGATAAATCATACTGACAAACTGTTCACAAGAAAGGAAAATCAAATCAGTTTTGTTTTTCATTCTTTTCACTTATTCTGAGATTATACATTATACAAGAAAAGCGTGATTGTTTTACATATTTCTTGGAAGACGTCTAGACTAGGAAACAGTTGTTGCATCTAAAATCATGTTTGCTAGCTGGTTCTAAGTGAAGATTTATATGCCCCAAAACGTTTACTACAGCAGTTGTTTTAATCTAGTTTTGTCAATGGGGTTCAAAATTTCAATTTAGTGTATGTGGTTGTAAATTCAAAATAAATTTGTCTAGTAAGATTTCTGAAAAGATGTGATTTTAAAACCTAGTTGTAGACTGGATTTAACAAATTAACAGGCCAGCCAACTGCTGAAAGCACTATCTTTGATGCATCCTTTAAACTTTGATTACAAAAGGAAAACATATTCTTTTTGTATTTACTTTTTTAAAAGGAAGTGCAGTTTAAAAACATACTGAACTGTGGGACTAATTACACCAAGTAATTAATTTTTTAAGATTTTTGTATTCAGGGTGTATCAACAGCAAAATTGCTTTTGTCAAAATATGGTAGGAAGCACATTTTTGAAAGCAATCTAGTTTCCTAGTGTCATAATGCCTTAAAAACTTAATTTTCCGGTGATTCAGATGTGTGCCATCCTGACTGGTTCCACATGATTTTTCTAAAATCCAGTCACACACTCACTTTGCAGGTTTGTAGCTTTACATTTCTCTAGAAATTATATCTTCCTGCAAACACAGGAAAAGAACGAATCCCTCCCCTTTATAAGTGAGTTCTCTTTTGCCTTGGAACTACCTGGCTCATTATAAGGATGAAAGATTTCATACAGCAAAGAAGTTGTAAAAACCTTTATGGAAGCATTAATAAGATCTCGGGTTAATGCATTATTAAATAAAAGTTCAACAAATATGCAAAGCAGAAGACAGGTCTTTATCTTCTATTCATTTCAGTCCCCAGCAACGAATGGGACTGGTACCATCTGAGCTAGGCAGTATGGTTGGTTATCTCTAGTTTGACATAAATAGCTTGCTTAACTGAAGCTTTCACTGGCAATTTAAGCAAACAGAAAAATATACAACACATTTTTTGTGCACAATATTTGTATCTTGAAATTAATAACACACTTTTTTCTTTTAATTTTTTCTCTTTCATTCACAACATTAGATATTCTTTTATTCTTTCCAGAATGCATTTTTATGTGCTTTCTCAATAGAAATTTGGAATAAATTTTCTTGATAGTGTACAGAATTAGACAAGTGCTGCTAAGCTACATATAGTGCTGTGCTTTCATCAGATGACACCGTAATAGACTGATTCAGAGAAACTCAGGTGGAAAATAAACCTGAAATAGCACTTGTGGAATGTTTACAGTGTTCCCTATATAAATGGGGGAAAAGAAAATCACTGTAAAATCCATGGTCTATTCACTATATGCTGGTGTTCAAGGATTTCACTTAAAATACCCCTGCACTCAGTTCCAGAGGTGAAAGCCAATCTCTTTTTATTTCACCTAGTTCAAAGCTTCATTCATCACTCTGCTGCAGCAGAGCTACATGGATTTCAACACATTAAGAGCCTTCTGTGGTCACTGAAAAGGAGCCAGTTTTTCTCTTTTATTAAAAGGAAGGCTAGCTAATTAATTAAGAGGAAAGAAAGGCATGTGTTATTTCTCCATCTAACGCAAGCTTTATAGTCCAACGATGCATGGAAAGGTTTGCATGTTGAGATTTGTAATTCCAAAACAAGAGATTAAGAATGTTCAAATGCCTAAGCAATTCTTTTGGCATGCCACAAATATCTGTAAAAATGCCTGGGTTTCCGTTTGCAATATATTCCAGCAACACATTTCTGAGAATTGCTAGATGCAGAGCATAGAGGACATGCTGTTCTTAAAGATCCCACTCTATAACACAGAGAAGACATTTCTACTCTCTTTTACTATACTACATTCTATTCCCTGTTATGGAAGCAATATCTCTCTTTAATATAAATAAGGCTTTATAGCCTAAAAATGTGATTCTCCATCACCTGGCACCTGTGTTGTAACTATTTGAACAGTCCAGAGAACCAGGGAATTACGCCTGGTGGTAAAACTTCAAAAGACAACTATCCCACATGACAAGGAAACTAATTCAAAGAATTTAAGTTAGAAACAGAATAAAGCATTTAGACTTAAACTGCAGCTATTTCTTAATATTGTCTGAGGCTGGAAAGTACGAGTTGCTTAGAAAGGACACTTAACAGCACCCAAGAGACAACCTGAGGAGAGAACGCAACTAGCTGATGCCAACTGATCACTCACTCTCCCTGAAGATGGCACAGGATTCATTTGCCAAAGAGAGCCAGGGATGGATTTATCAGTGCAATGGACTAGCAACCACGTGCACTCACCACAGCTGGACGTACCCATCAGTTTTCTGAATACAGAGGACAACAGCTCCCTATCACCTTTCTGAGTGGGCTTATCCAATTTTTTTAAACACCCTTTTTTGTCAGCAACTTTGAGTGCATCTACAATAGTGTTTTATTTCAGATCCAGAGCAGGCTTTGGAAGAGCACTTTGGTTCACATGGTGGGGCTGTTTTGAAATGCGTGAGCTGGGTTTGTTTCAGACTAAATCAAACCAGCAGATGTGCTCCATAAACAAACCAGCAGCTCTCCAGCTGCTAACAGGCATCGGGTCTACAGAACGTGACCACAGGTGCTCACTGTAACCCCAAAAATGCTTCCAGTTGGGACACTTTATCCCCAGCACTAATAATTCAGCTTTCTGATATGCTCTCACTGGGCTGCACCACTTGCTACAGCACATGGAAAAATTGTACTTAAATACATACAGGCATTCAATGTATTTACAATACAAATAAAAAGGCGAAGTAACAAAGACAAAATCTTGCCAAAATGACTCAGCCTTCATACCTATGACAAGGATAATTTTTGGTCGAGGTCTTGCAGGGTCAAATACATCATACTCCTCAATTAGCTCAGCAGTTTCAGAGAGATCAGTGTCGCTTTCTATCGAAAACTGTTGGATTGGAGGGAGTCGGTCATACCGCCGGTACGGGAAGTTAGAATTATCAGGCATCACTGTAAAATAGTAAGATAAACTAGTATTTGTGGAAATACACAGAAAGCTCAAAATCTATTGTATAGACAGATTTAAGTAATTACAATAAATAAAGTGTAAGTATCTCCTAACTTTACAATGTGCTCGCTGTTACTACATGAAATATTCCTTGCCTCTATTTAGCTGATTTATTAAATTGGAACCACCAGGCAGCAGCCAGTTTTCTTTGGTGTTTTTTAACAAGCACATCCACTTTTCTGTGAAAACCTGTCCTTAGCACCCAGACTTCAGCAGTGGCCCCTGAGAAGAAAAGCATCATATTGTGCAGATAACCTGTACTATTAAGCAGAACTCTTCTGGTGATACATCTTGTACACAGAGATAGTATTCGTGCTAATTAGTTTAATGAAATGCTGGATGGCAAGGAAGAATAACTATGGCAACGGGAAGATGAGCTAATTACTCTTTGTTAACATTACAAATAAAATAATTACAGGTATTGGTATGACATTTGCTTAGATTTTATGAGATACGCTTTTTTTCTAAGTGTTTATAATTTACATTGTGTTTAATAAATTAGCATACAGCTCCAACGTAAACTAGAAAAACAACCTAGTGTAACTTCATTGAAGTCATTACGTACATTATCCATAAGGACCAACTGAAAATACAAACCAAGTGCACTGAGTCAACTTTGCCCCCATCTTTGCAAATGTTTTAGGTAACACAGGAGAAATCCCCACGCTATGGAGTGTTTTAGACATTTAGACAGCGAACAACCGACACCAAGCTGCAAAATGATCACAATTTTCCCTCCTGCATAACATCCATTTTGGGAAAAGGAAAACAAATACCAAAATGCTAGGAAACTGAATCCTTGAGTCCTTTACTTAAGGGAAACCAGAATGATGCACAATCTGCTACAGAAGCAAGCATAAAATGATTCAGTAGTGGATATAAAACCACCCACAGCACAAGAAATACAATCCTTTTTGTACTTAATACATTACCATTCCTGAAAAAAGACCTCCTGGATTGTCCTCCATTGAGTGGAGGTAGGGTCTTCTTTTCTGGGCTGACAAAAGTGTCCCATTTCACTTTTTCTATCCCTCCAAGCTCTTTTACTTTCTGCAAGCAGCTCTCCAAATACTCAATTGGGTCATCAGGTTTGTAACACATTAATCCATTCAACAGACTCTGCAACGTAAGATCACAAACGCACACTGTAACGAGAGATGCCAGGAAAAAACAAACACTTTTACTTCACACAGAGAAACCCCATATTCCTTGTGTGTTCAGACTCTCCTTTGCAAGCCAGTGTGTGAGAGTGAGGCCTACAAAAATTGCAAGATTTTGGTTTGACAGTGTCACAAAAATTATTCAGATCAGAAAGCTCGTGGCTATGTCTTTGTATTTGTCTGCTTGCACTGTAATAAGAACTGAAAATAATAAAAAGTTCCCTACATTTTTCTTAGAGCTACCCCTACCAAATATAGACAGAGCAACGCACAAGCTAGATAACCCCCAATTCCGTGTAGCCTGAAACGTATGTTTTCTTAAAGAGAGGTGCCCCCACAAGTACCTTCTCTTGAGTCAATATGTAACCAAATAATGAAAAAAAAAAAAAAAAGATTTTTATAGTCAAGTATCATCTGGATCAGCATTGGAAAAAACATCCAAAGCCAAAGTTCACAGGTACTTTCAGATTTAGTTGACCAGAAATTCCCGGCCCGTAGAAAACCCCTGTCTCCGGGATTAATTCTGCACCCACTGCACGACGGGAATCATGGGGAGCGTGGAAGAAGAAAAGCCAGGCCCTCCCCTGACGCATGGGAATTGATTTTCCTTGACAAAGTGATACGTAAGTCATCATCTCACCTCTCCACAAGATAACTGCACCCAACCTTCTCTTAACAGTAAATGTCTTTCAGGATGATTTCTCTTCCTTTGTACTTTTACTAATTGCTGTGCAAATAAACTTGAGGGTCACAGTTGGTATCAGCAATAAACATAAATTGCTCCAGTTCAGGATTTGCTCAGTTAGTTGTTAGCTACAGTTTATACAATAACTATTATTTACACACATTTGTGTTTCTAAAACAGGAGACAATTCACATGCGTCTATGCCCTTACACTACGCAGCTGATGACAGCTGCTAGCCATATATTTTTGCAGAAGATACGCACCATGTTTTATACACTGCCAGCTCAAGCTTCGAGCCTCTACACAAAAACAGTTCTGTTTGCATCTCTTGTTAAACCATCCACCTTCTAAATGTGTTAGTAAAAGGTTAGCATGCTCTATGTCCTGTGATTTCCAAATGCATTAAAAAACCCCTAGCTTCAGGATAGACCCGGGAAAATACATGTCTGTGTGTTTTATATAGATGGCAGGATGTCTGATTCGGGGAAAAAAAAANCAGCCTCCCCGCGCAAGGTACGCGCTCCGCAGCCTCCTTGGGGCTGCTCCGTCCTTCCAGCCACCTTGCCGCCCGCCGCAGGGTCCCAGCGCGGAGCATCCCCCCGACGGGGCACGGAAAACCCGTCTGTGTGTGTGTGTGCGCGCATCCCCGCCTCGCCTACCTCGAAAAGCTGCGGGATCTCCCTGCGGGCCAGGTACTCCTTGGTCTCGCTGGCGCTCATGCCGCCAGCCGGGGACGAGGGCAGCGCCGAGCCCCGGCGCGCCGGTGCAATGCAGGAGCCTCAGCGAGGCTTCCGCGGGCGGGCGACCCAGCGCGCCGGGGCGGNCAGTTCTGTTTGCATCTCTTGTTAAACCATCCACCTTCTAAATGTGTTAGTAAAAGGTTAGCATGCTCTATGTCCTGTGATTTCCAAATGCATTAAAAAACCCCTAGCTTCAGGATAGACCCGGGAAAATACATGTCTGTGTGTTTTATATAGATGGCAGGATGTCTGATTCGGGGAAAAAAAAAGAAAAACACCAACAAAAAACCCCACCACATTTCACAGAGAAGTAATTACCAACCCCTAGCAGCAGGTAACTTGTAGGAAGAAAAATTAAACCTCACTAAACAACTGGCGTGGCTTTTCGCCTCCCAGACCAATGCAAATCTGGAGAAAGCCCGAATTCCCGGGCAGCGCGGCAGCGGGGGTGCTCTGCCCTGCGGACACCCAAGTTCGCTCCCTCCCCGGGCGGCAGCAGGAGGGCTGCGCGGCCGCCCGCAGCGCGGCAGCGGAGGGGTGCGGCCGCCCGCGG
>VXBW01003242.1:2157117-2181030 GCA_013400375.1 Thinocorus orbignyianus | reverse complement strand
CTCCCGGCGGGGAGGAAGAGCGGCGTGAGGAGGCTGCCGGGGAAAGTTTCGGGGGATGCCTGCGGGGAGGCACCCGAGGGGAGGCGGGGCGGGGGGTGAGGGGGCTGTGCCTGGCGCTGAGCCCCGGGAGAGGTTGGACCCCGGCTCTCCGGGAGGCACCGGCTGCTTTTGCCGTCCTCGCAACGCTGGGAGGGCTGTGGCAGCCGGGGATGGGGGGTTTGGGGAGGGCTGTTGCGCGGGTGTAGCGCAGAGGTGGTGGGAGCTTCTCAGTGTACCGCGGGCTCTGCCCTTGGCATCGTTTTTTGGCGTTTCGTATGCTTTTGGCTGGTGAAAGGCAATGAACTACGGTCACTCGTGAGTATCTGTGATCGTGGGGTGGCAGGAAGAGACCCGAAGGCATCTCCGTCCCAACCTCCTGCTCAGAGCAAAGGCAGCTCTTGGGGTCACAACAGGTTGCTCGGTCTCGTCTTACTGAGTCTCATCTTGCAAAACCTCCGAGGATGGAGACTGCGTAGCCTCACCAGGCAACCTGTGCTTGCCTGGTCTTGTGGTGAAAGAGGGTTGTCTTCTATTCAACATCTCTCTTGTCTTAATTTTGTTGTGAAGAGCCTGGCTCCATCTTAATGATAACCTCCTCATGAGCAGTGAAGAGCTGCTATTATGTCCCCTCTAAGCCTGCCATGGGCTGAAGAAGCCCATTTCCCTCAACCTCTTCTCAAGGGCAATCGCTCTCATCCCTGACCATCCTTGTAGCCGTCTACTCCACTCACTCCAGTTTATTAACATCTCTCTTTTACTGGGGAGCCCCGAATGGGATGCGTTATTCTCAATGTGCTCTGAGGAGTGTGAAGGAGGACATAGTCTTTGGGGTATTCTGTAGCACACTTAAAGTCAGAGTAGATTACTTCAGTTGCTTAACTGTCCTATATCAAGCCGAATGTTCCAACTATACGGGGTTTTTTTTGTTATCTTTTCTAACATAACATCCATGTAGTTTCACTGATGCACACCCTAACAGGAATAGGTTGTGTACATTGCAAGCTTATGAACAACAGTGAGCAAGTGCTTTTTCCATATCTCAGGTTTTTTCAAGATGCAGGATAGGTCTTCTCAGGAGTTTTTTAAGAAGCTTCTTCCCCTTGTGTGTGATTTGTGGATCAATATCAGTTCGACAAGCCTCTCCTCTCAGCTGGAGCCATATTCCTTGTTTTGCTGCTTCTGTGGGTAAACTGCCCTCTTTTTCCTCTGCCCTGTCTCTAGCTTTTAATGTAGACACTTTCCTTTCTCCCAGAGGGATTTCTAGTCCTTGTTCATTCCCCAAACTGCTAAATGCTGCCCCAGGGGGACTGCCATGATCTTCTGGCAAACAGGACGTGAACATTTTCTGAGTTAGCCAGTTACTCCCAGCAACTTCCACTTGTAGGGCATCCGTAAATGTCCCTTCACAGCAGCCCACTGATGGATGGTCTATTCTCCACTTCAGCTGAAGTACCTCTGGAAAGAAGTTTGGATTAAACAGCTTAAGATCCTTTCCAGCTCCATTTTCTTTGAATCCAGTGGTGCCACTTAGGGAAGCTGCAGTAATGTCACTGAATTGCCACTTCTCATACGTTTAAGGAAGACCTTAGTCTTCGCTGGAGAGTTCAATCAGCATTCATCTGCAGCCCCGCTCATCCCCCTCCATGAACTCTGGATGTGGCTCTAACCCTACTTTCTCTTGCTGAGATTTTAGTACAACCAAATGTAAATTCGTGGAAAAGCACAGCATCTTAATTTTGATTGAGTAAAAAATAGAGTAGGCTCAAATGTCCTAATCAAAAAGATATGAAATATAATTGCTTTTAAAATACTTTAAATGAAGCTTGACAAAAGGAAGAGTGAATTAAATAGACATTTTTTTAAATAAGGTCTTTCCTAAGGAGGGCTAATGGAAGATGCCATTCAACTTAGGAAGACAGAACTGTGGTTTTGGCATTTTGTGGGTTTAATTTTTTCTTTTTTTTACTTTATTAAAAAAAAAATAATTCAGCTATATTATCATTGTCTCAGACAAATTCCATATATAGGCTTTCAGAATATATATTTTTATATTTTCAACATTTATGGGTAAATTAGTTTCTCATCCAATGTCTTGGACTGATGCAGAAAAACATTTGTTTTCACATGCTTTCCATAGCACCTTCCTCAGGAATGTGAAAAATCTTTGAGTAAAGTCTTGTCTGAGATGTTTGGTTTTTACTGTAGGCTCCCAGGCATTTTGCTCAGTTAGATAATGCTAGCAGAAAATACAAATTCTGACTGTTCTGCCATAAAACTATTATCATTATGCACATCTAAATTATTGTTCAAAAAAAGAGTAATTTCAAGCTAACCTGATTTTTGTTGCAGAAAATCAAATTCTATGTTGCAGAAATTACCACCTAAAAAACCCCATACAGCTATTTAGGAAATCTGTCAGTCTGAATGTGTGAAATGAATCTGGAAAGGGTATTTTTGGATCTAATAGTATGGTACTTTCTTCTAGAAGTAATTTGTTATGCGTTTGCCTTTGGCAAAATCCCTGTATTGAAACAGGGTCACAGGTGGATGCTTCTCAAAGGCTCGGAAGAACATGGGCAACAAAGGATTAAGAATATATTAACTAAACACAAAGCTGGGTTATTTGTCATTTTGGGTACACAGGTAACATAAAGGCAGCTGTTAGAAGGTTAGCTGTTTGTCATTTAACAGTATCTGATCAAGAGTGTGGACGGAAATGAAGTGGTCTTACTGCCTTAGAAAATAACACAGGATGCAAAAACTTCTCAGAAATAGGAACACGGATTTGAACTCCAGAGCACGGCCTGTTCCCAAGGGTCTGGGCAGCTCTTTGTGGTGCTGAGGTGAGCCTGAAGGATCACTTCGGTTATACCACTTCCTACCTCTTCTGGAAGGGAAGAAGCTACAGTAGAAAGAATAAAATTTTGCTATCAAAATGATAACTGTTCCAGAAATTCATCTTAGAAACTTCTTATGGATCCTATACCACTGGGCTGATTCCATTCTCATCCTTGCTGGTTCCTCCAGTAAATACGCGAAGCTGAACTAATATAAAATTAGTACGGGATCAGCTGGAATATGCTGGTCTGGGCCTTCTCTTCTCCTTGGCTAAACCAATTACCTACCACCCATAGCCTTCAGTCAAAGCTTGATTAGGTTCTATGTTTTCACAAATCACTTCAGAATCCCCCAGTATTTTATGAGTCTTCCAGTTTTTTGTCTAGGGCCTGTTCAGGCACTAGCGACTGTCATTTTTCACATCAGCTGCTGCTCTGCTAGATGTCTTTATTAAATCAGAACTGATGTCCTTGGATTGATGTGCTTATATAGGCTGGTGCGAGACGTGGACAGTTTGAATTTGTAGATTCTTTAAGTAAACCATTACTCGCAGCCTTTTTTATAGAATACACTGAATTATATGCTACTGATCCAGAAATAATACGCATTTTAATGTAAATGCAGAACTTATTTGCATCCTCGTATTGTGCCTAGTGTGGTGTAAACTAATGGAAGATTGCTAGACAATCTTTTCATTTTAATGAGGAACCTGTTCCTGGATTTTTTTGCTACAACATTGTTAATGTTTTTGTTTTTGTTTTTGTTTTTGTTTTTTTTTTTAAATCTGCTATTTTCCCTCCCCTTTCTTTCCCACTTTGCTAAATCTTTTTTCTTTTCTACTGATATCTAAACAGGTTACTTAAGTGAATTAAATCACTAACTGAAAAGTAGTGAATATTCTACCTAGAAAAATCTCATCTCTGGATCTAATTTTCACTAAGTCCAGCACTGACGTTTTATGTAACTTTTGGACACCAAGATACATAAAACCTTGGAGGGAAGAAAGAAGGTTAAATTTTTAAAAGTTCGAGGATGCACATTTCAGTCGGCTGAGAAAAATAAATAAAAATGCTATGATCAAATCACTCCTTAACCTTTGTTTCGAAAAACTAAAGAGCTGTAGCTTTTATTTTCCAATTACAGTGTAATCATTCTTGTGACCCTCCCCTGAACTCTCTCCAATTTATCAACAGGCATCTTCAGCGAAGGCATCAAACAGGGGACACTGTTCCAGAAACGGTCACACGGGCACCAGGTGCTGGTGTGCTTCAGCTTGCTCGTAACATCCTCGCTGCCCTTGGTCTGGTGTTTTCACACGAGTGGATTGAATTTATGCCCTGCCCTCGGTGTTGTGTTGAGGTTCACCTTTAGCTACTTTAGTCTCAGGAGGCTCCCAGTGGCCCCACTTTTCCACTCTGTTTTCTCACCTAGATTCCCCCGCTCTAGGATCAACACCTGCTCTTGGTTCTTTGATGGATAACTTCATATACTGGCTTGCAGCCAATGTACCAAGAAATCAGCTTGCTCAGTACCAATGAGCTGACCCTTTGGTGAGTTATGGCTTCCCTGGTCTTTGTTATCTGCCAGTGGTACCAGGTATTTTTTGGTTGGTTGGTTGGTTTGTTTGTTTGTTTGTTTGTTTTTCTTTTGTTTTGTTTTTCTGATATTCATAAAAGCATTATACAGCATGTGGCCAAAACACAGTTCCTGAGGGACCAAGCCAGAAACTCACTTAATATTTCCCATTTACACTTCACTTTTGAGACCAGTCAATTAGTCGTTAAATACATGTGCATTAATTTTCATTCATGCAGGTTTCCTAAGCAAAATCCCCTGCAGCACTAAATAAATACCTTCAGATCAGCACCTTCTTTTTCACCAGCCTGAACAAGTATCTGTGGGTATATCTGAGAAGATCTGTTTTTCAAAAACTGGCATTTACTAGCATTAATTAACTTTCATATGAACTATATTTGGTATGTTCTTATCAGTTCTGTTTTTTTACGAAGTTCCATGTTAGATGGACAGGCCTATAATTTCCTCTACCACCACCCTTTTATAGTACTGGTCTAGCGTATTCCCAGAATGCAAATATTTCAAGGGTTTTCAGAGGCTGGAAATGTCCTTTCCAGCTGTTTTAAAGCTCTAATACAAGTTACCTAAATATGCAGATTTACTTATTTGTTTTTTGTGGTTACTATTTATAAGACTTACCTGACTGCAGTTGTAATGGAGAAGGTTTCGTCCTTCTCCTAGGGTATAATTACATGATCTGATTATTTCTCTATATACAGAACAGAACTATTTAGTGAAAGCCTCCAATTGCTGCTGTTGTATTTTTGCAAGCATCTTCCGATACTATTGCTGGAATCCTTTTCTTTCTTCTGGTCAGAAAAACAGCTCTTTTAAATGCTGTTCCACCTGTCTGACCACTGGGGTTTATGTTGTTTCGTTTCCCTTCTCCTTTTTTTTTTCTTCTTCACATTTCATAAACCTCTCACGTATATTTCTTGCAGCTTCTAGTATTTGTTATAGATGGGGTTCTTTTTATTCTTATGTATCTTTATTTTCAAGCCAAATTGCTTTTTAATCAGCACTGTCTTTTTTTCTTCTTTTAATTAAGAGGCTAGTGTTAGTGTTTTGGCTCTTTTGTTAGCATTTCTTAAATAATTCCCAATTATCGTGCGGATTTGCCTATTTAAGTCCTTATCCTCGATCTGGCTCATAGTAATTAGATCGTATGAAGACATTGTGCAGGCATTATGTAACTTAATAAATCCAAGGTTACCACCTCAGGAGATCCTTAAGCCTGAGTGAGATGGAAAGCAGGAGATCCTATAGATGTTTTCCTTGTTCTTCACTCAGTCCCTGAGGTGGCTGCTCACTGCTGGTGAGAGCACAGACCGGGGGCTTATGTGAACTTTCAGTCTGATCCATTACAGATTCTGGATGCTTTTTGCTTTTATTTTATGCCACTTAAATGGAAATTCCCTCTTCCCCCCAGTGTTATAGAAATTGCTTTTTGGGAGGATTCTTTTATTTCCCTCAGCTACCATTTTTCAGTAACTGATTAATATACACTCCAAATAATTTGATACTGCATTTTCAATGACTTAGAAATGCTGTGCCATTTTTTTTCCCCAATAAAATCTTAATTTCCTTTGCCTTTTTGTCCTAAGGATCAAACCACAAAATTTAAGGTTCTCATCTATGAATTGCCTCCAAATAGATAACTGAGAATAAAGCAATTTTAGTTCGCCTTGTTTACTCTTTGTGAACTAAGGAAATTCAGGTAGATGTAGAAAAAAAAAGCTAAACACAAAGATAACACATCTAAATTCAGTTAATAAAATAGGCTGTAACTGAATAATGAGTTGTGGGTAGTGGTGGTGGGAACAGAAAAGAATTCAAGCAGAGCGAATGTTATGGAGCATAAGATTGTTAGGAAGTGTAAGTCCCTGCTACTTACCATTTGGGGTTTATTTCAGTGGTAGAATGGACCAGTGCCTTACAGCATTATTTCTGTAACCTGTTATTCAGTCATACAGTGAAAATCTTCCCTACTTGAAAATCACCTTGATACAAACTACAACTCTTGAAAAGATAAGCCTCTTGAATTTTTTTTTTCAATGGAAAGCTAAATGAATTGAAAATAATGCCAACTTCCTAAATGAAGGGCTTAGAAGGGTCGTATCATGATTTCAGGGATTGCTCACACTAAGAAACCTGCAACATGTTGTAATACTTATATTTTAAGGTGGCACATCACATTGTGATGTCAAGTCACGGGAAACCAAGTGCAAGTTAGTTTGATATAATTTTTTTTAACCTTCAGTCTAAAAGGATTCCCAACTGGGCATTCTTGAAGTGCGGAAGAGCCCATAGGACATTTGCAAATAAAGAGTATGGAATAATGTTGGCAAGTGCTCATTGAGAGTGTTCATGGCAGCAACTGTAGCTTTCTGGTAAAAAGCGAAGAGTCACCTATTTCCATATTCATTGTGGATCCGGTATTCTCCTCAAAGCAGCACCTGTCAAAATGTCGGTCAGCCACTGGTGGTGTTTCGTTGTTAAAGAAAGAACTTAGTTTCTTTAGAGCTAAAGCTCTGTTTTTCATATTACATAAGAAAGTGGGAAATGACTGTCCAAACCCTCTTTTCTAAACCCAGGAAGGCTGTAGCAGGTATTAGCTCATAACTCTGAATTCTACTGTAACGAACATTTTTTTTGGGGGGGAGGGAGATGTTGATTGAGGTAAGTAATTTCTTAATGATCTCAAGTTCTTGAACTCATCTATTTAACTTTTTGGTCTTGTATCACAATTAATAGAATGCAATATATAGAGATTAAAATATGCACATTACATAATAATTAAACAAAAGTCAGAATATAGAACAAGGACAAGATAAAGAAATTGCATCTTAAGATACAATGAGATGAATTGAGAGACAACATGAGAGAAGCTGCTGAATGTTTTAACCATGGAAATGTTTTAATGTTAATTCGAAATTCATTCTGACTTTCTGCTGACGTACAAGAACATTGCCTGAATTTAGTCACCAACTTCAGTGAGTGCTTTCTTGACAGTATAACAAATGAGAATTAGATCAAACACCTGTTTTCAGTGGAAGATGACACCCTGCCAGATGGCTTACTAGCAAAGATAACAGAACAGTTGATGAAACTGTCATATGATGGTTGAACTTGAACTCAGAATCATCAAAGCATGGGTTGAAAACTTTCGGCTAAATAGAATAAAAGAGTTTAACTTGATACTGGATAGAGCCTGATACCGAATAGTTTCTAGCAGCTGAAATTACTAATAATCATCAGCACTTCTTGAATCACCAAGACTTCCCCCTCCCCCCCCTCCTTCCATGCTATCTAATAAAGCTAAGTAGTTGTTCAGCTGCAGTGCTGAGCAGGACTCTTGGCCCTGTCTTACTAATACCTTTTAACAGATGAGGCATTTGTGTTCTGGAAAGCAAATACACCCTGGCTGGGTGTTGGGGTCATGGCACGAGGCAGGATTCCGGAGACGCTTGTTAAGGATAGCTGTTTCCAGGATCACTCCTTACGAAATTCTGATCCTGAGTGAGCTCTCTTCAAGAGGCAGGTTACTATAAAATGACACAGCTGTGAAAGTGACAAGCTCTGTGGCTGCAGCTTTCATATTTCTTAATAAATGTTCAGGAAAAAAAAATTAAAATATTATTTTGACTCTTACATATTTGAAAAAGTGATCATCTGCTTCAAATGTTTTTCCTTGTATATTCTGGATCTTAGTGGGTTCATGAAACAAGCCTTGTCTGTATCTTTTATTTCCTTTTATTCAAGTTACCTTATAAAACTGGAATCACTAATATATTTCTTGTCCTGATTTATTAAAAAAATTGTGCGTATAGCTGTCTTGAAGTTTGAGTCTTAAAATGTCTTTCACAGCTCTGGCTTCACTGGGACAGTGAGGAACTAAGTTGATACTAACTTTATGATGTGTTTGAATACTTCGTATCTCACAAACCAGAAATGAATTCGCTAGGAATAACACCTATTAAGTAATTCTTTCTTCCTTTTCTTTTTTTTCCCCCTTCAGTGGGTGTATTCTGTTTAAGAAATGGATCAGGTTCAGGTGTTTTGTTACAGTCTTTACTGTTTCTTTTGTTGCTGCCTTGCAGCTGAATTGGTACTATTTGGAAAAGATTTGAATATTCAAAGATCTCTTAAGTTACTTCTTTCTCTACATTATACAGCTAAATCACCTCTGCATCAGTTTTGGACAGAATTTTAAAAATTGCCGTGTAGTGTAGCTCACATTTTATTGTTCTATATAAGTTCATTGACAGGTAATGATATTCTACTGCATTTTCCAGGCTTTCTGCTGAAACTTTTTATTCCCTCAACCTCTGAGCTAGGGAAAAAGAGAAACAGGACTTGTAGAGGTAGACTTCACAGCTCTCCTAGCTGTTTTCTTCTACGGAAATATTGATATGAGCGATGTCTGGGAAAATGACTGATTTTACCATTTAATATTAGTAATACACAAACAGATATACTCCCTGTCCAAAACAAAATTTTCCTGTTAAACCTAGGCAGGTCTCCTCTGAGAGAGAAAATTCTGAACAAATAAATAGCCTGATGGATTACTTTATTTTGCAAAGAATTTGAAAACCAATATGGTAATTTTAGATTATCATAACCCAATATAGAATCCCTGAAGGAAATGGAAAAGATGGTTTATACTGTTTTCATTCCTAGATGAGTATATAAGGCAGGTAAAGTATGTGTCCTGGTTTCCAGCAGGGATGGGGTTGATTCTCCCCTGTCTCTATCCAGCCCAGCTATTCCACCCCATGTGTGCCAGGCCCAGGGGCAGCAGGGAGCCAGCCGGGGAGGGGAGGGGCCACAACCGGGAGTGGGCGTGGTGACGTCATGGCGTAGGCGTATATATGGGCGGGCGGCGCCAGGGTGCGTCTCAGCGGCGTCGGTGGCGGTCGGGCCGGGGCGGCGCGGCGCGGGGTGCGGTCAGTATTGTACTCATGTTTGTCTCCTCCATCTGTGTTGCTGTTTCCCTGCAATACCTGCTGCTCTGGTAAACAGTTTTTATCTCAACCCATGAGTCTGCCTTTTCTTTCTCATCCTCTCCACACCGCTGGGGGGCGGAGCCAAGGGACTGCCACGTGGCGCTTTTGTAGCCGCCGAGGCTAAACTGTGACAGTATGTTCAGCCTTCTTAATTTTAAGTAATCTTCTAAAATCTTGTGATAAAAATCCATCCATGAAAAAGAAAATGCTTCTCATAATATGGCAGTATGTAACAATCAAAAAAATGAAATTGTTTTCCTTATCTTGTGGAAATATATAGCCAAACAAAATCAGATAAAAGAGCAAAATTGAATATAAAGTACCAACTTGCAAAAGTTTTGAATAGGGTTTGAAGTATCCTGGTTCCAAGATGACATCAAATTAACCCTGAATGCTGTGAGAAATCCTTCAGTAGAGGTGCTGTACAGATGCAAAGCATTTATTATTTTTATATTTAGCAAAGTCAAATGATCATCATCTTTACTTCAAAGCTAAGGAGCAAGTTAAAGTTATGTACCCTTGACCTCATAATCATGATTTTGATGTCATTATTCTAAAAAGGCTGATCTTAATTTTTTTTTTTTTTAAGGCACTGTTTGTGAAACTTCAATCTTGAATTCTTACAGTACATAAATATCTGCACCTGCTAAGTATATATATTGTTTTCTTGACATATGTGTATATATATCTCCTCTGAAGATGTAGGCAATAGACTACATAGCAAATAATATGTACTTGACATGCTTACACTTGCAATCTTTTATTAAAACTTGGGTTGAATGATTTGAGAATTCCAACAGAATTCTTTTTTTCCCCCATTGATTAATCCATTGTCAGAATGTCACATCTTCCAACCCACAAAGCTAATCATCTGTAAAAAAATGAAAAGAGGATATCAGAAATGCAGATTTAAATCACCTTTATAATCTCTAGAATGCAAGACAAGCATGTATCGATTAATCCTTAGTCTGTTTTGACTTAGTTTGTGCTTTTTGGGTTTTTGGGCCACTGAACTAGCAGGCAGTCTGGCTATTTTACTGACCCTGAACTTAAACCTTTGGGCTGGGTCTGGGCAGTGAGGCAAAGACCTGCCAGAATCACCACACTGAACAGTCTACACAATCGGGACACATAGGAGGCTCTGGTGCTTTAAATATTTCATATATACACACATAATGGTTATTTTTTAATAAAATATTGTTAGTAATCTTTTTTTTTTTTTTCCGAAGTGCAAGATTTTTTTCCCCAGTGTTCCCATAATGCCATAATGAGAGAAAATTTGTTTAAGGAAATCCTTGATAACTATCAGAGAGTTAAAGTGCAGGAAGATGATTTTCGCTGAGATAATACTTTTGCAAATGAATCCATTAAGGCACTGATCATTTGAAACTGATTGACTGATTGGTGTCTTTTCTCTCAATCACCTTGAAAGAACATGTAAATTCGAATGCCTGTCTTAAAACTTAAAAGGTCATTAACTGCAGTAAATGTAGCTTTTACATTTTCATGTAATATATATTTGGCAGCTGAAACAATTAGTTCAGGTCATAGAACAGGACAGATACACAGAAACAGCAGGCACACATTCATGTAATAATAATTCCTGTAATACTAATTCCTGTTATTGCTAGAACTTTTTCTTGATGGTCTCTTTCAGCTAGAAAAGTCTCATGAGGATACACTCCTTAACACAGAGACAGGTAAAGAGAAAGTTTCATTTTTTTTTAAATTCATGAGGGAGTTGCAGATCAATATAGAAAAACTTGGATAGATTTCATCCCTGAATGCATTCTCATGCGGGCAGTTCTCTTCAGTTTGCACAATATCCCGATCATAAAATCATGATCAACTTAGGCCACACTATTTGGCTTTTAAGAAAATAAGTGTTCGGGGGGTTGCCTACTCACCAGTTCACTTTCTTGCTGAATGTGTCATTTGGTTTCATCCAGACTTTCTGCTTAGTAATAGCTCATTTAATTTTTTAAGTAAAATTCCACCTCACACTGAGTGCCAGCACTGTAATGGTGAAAAGGCCTTTTACTGACCTTCTGCACAGAAGGAAATTTCAACAAGATTACATTTTGATAAATCATAGCAAAATCTGGCTCCCAAGCATTATGATTTCAATTTATGAAATCATTCTAGCATTTCTACTTGGGAACAGCTTCCAGTAAATATGCCTAGAGACACAGGTACTTTTAATTTCAAAGAGCGTGGAGTTACATTTTATAGTATATTGAAGGATATTCCATGCTTAGTTCAGCACCAATACTCCCCACTGTAGCAGCTTTCACATTATCTTGCTACAAGAAGCTAATCTTAAAACCAAACACTCTGCGTTTGAATAGTCAGGGAAATTATTAAGGTTTGCTGATCCACTGCCACTTTTGTTCACAGCCTAGCAGGTACTCTAAAAGTGCAAGTTAGCTTTTGTCTACAAATTTTTTGGGCTGTTTTGGTCTACTCCACCTCCTAACTCTTGGAAAAACAGAAATAATCATGCATATTTACACTTTAAAAAATTAAATTGGAATAGGTTACCCATGGAAGTTGTGGGTGCCCCATCCCTGGAAGTGTTTAAGGCCAGGCTGGATGGGGCTTTGAGCAACTTGGTCTAATGGGAAATGGGGGGTTGGAACTGGATGATCTTTAAGGTCCCTTCCAACTCTAACCATTCGATGATTCTGTGAAATTATTCCTTCTGTTGAGAACATTTATTTAAATTTCCTAATGGTCTATTTTTGGGTTTATCTTAAATTTTGCCTCTTGAGTGCAATCTTCCACTAATCAGTTCTAATAACATTTCAGTATTCATCACACAGTGATCTACATGACCTTTCCTAGCAATTTACTGGGTTCAGTTTTAGTCACTGTTCAAATATTTAATGTTCATCAATGTTATTGTACTTGGTGTATGAATAACCTTTTTTAAAGTTGACTCAGTGCTCACTGTATATCTTATTTTTTAATACGATTTTCATAATATTGTTTACTTTTTTTTTTTTTTAGGTAAAGCTGACATGCATTCAGCCTTTAACTTTCAAAACTTGTGTTTGTTTTCTCATACAGCTGATAAGTAGTCTTCATAGAGTTAGAAAAAACACCCTTGCTGCAAATGAGGACTGTAACTTGGGAGACAGAAAGGACATATTTAGATTGCAGGCTGTAGAGTTGTCTAAGAATGCACACAATAGCTTTAAGTAAAGGTTTGGGAGCTAGAATGAGTCCATCAGCTGCACAGCCCTTTACTCAGGGAAATCTGAACAGCAGAGCTGAGACCACTTCAGCTCAGACACCACAGGGAGGACTTCCCTGAGACATTCAGACACTTGCTGTGTTTGGGACACAGGATGGATTTATCACTGAGATGTAAGGATTAGCAGTGGAATACAAATCATGACTTTATGATTCTAAGACATGATGTGTTATATCCACTGCTCGAAATCAAGAGTAAAACTGTGGTTATAAACCTAGCTTCATTTAGGGCAATTTAATTAGGATTCTTATCTTGCTCCCAGTTGTCTATTTGAGAATGAACCCTTTTGAAATATTAATGGAAAATACAATGGAAAGGGCAATTTTAAAAAGATGAAGGCATTTGTATTTTTTCACATATTATGTTATTTTAATAAATGAGGATGTTTTGATAAAAGTTTTCAGCATTGTTTTCTATTGAGAAAAACACTGATGCACTGAGACCAAGTGTAATGTGCGTTCATATTTCATGACTGCCTTACACCTAACAAACCATGTACACAAATTGCCACTGTTTTTTATATTTGGTTTTCTCGTGTTTTACTGTCTTATTTTACCAATGGGATAACCTGTTGGAATTGTCTGTAACCTCATGTCTTCTGAAGATGATATACTGGATTATTGCACAATTCAGCATTCTGGAAACTCCATGCCTGGTGATAATTGTGTCATTAATGACAGAACAGAACTGATGACAAGGTAGATGGTTAATTCATGAAGAACAAATGTCAACTGAATTTCATTGTAGGTTTCAAGGTTTCTGTCTGCGTTCTAGTTTGATCTCAAAAGGCCCTGTACATAATAATGTTTATAATCTCACTTTGTAAGTAACAGTGAAAAATATTGTCTAGTTTGATTCCGATGTAGAGGTAAGCAACTTGATGCTGTGAATGGACAACAGTGTACATTCCAATGTGTTTAACCGGTGTCCATAAAGAATCTACTGCTAAGCACATTTCAGTACAATTGTTTCAGTTTGATAATATTAGAAGCAAGGCTTCTTTCAAGTTATTTTCCCTTGGAAGTTCTCTATTACTCTCACCTTATTCTTTATGCATATTACTTTGCTATTGTAAATCTTTTTAAAGTACAAACATTCTGTAGCCAAGCCAGTTTTCCACTAACAGAAATCGATAAAACCTCAAATTAATAAGATCAAGCAATAATTTGATTACTGCTGTTTCATTCAGGCTCCATATTTGAAGGCAGCCATTTTATCAGCTCAGACACTGTAGTAGATTTGTTTGGTCGGTACAAACTTTTTCATGTATTGTAGTGACAGTCAAAATGAAGAAAGTAATACATATGCATTTTTTTAGTGAGATAGCACTGTTGAGCTATTATTGATGATTCCTTGAGGATCGGTCTTGTTGACTTACTTCATTGCAAGAGTGCTTTTTCATTTTTCTTTTGGAAGCATAATAAATACAGCCAAAGATATATATCTTCTACCGTAGAAAATTATCAGGCAGTATGTGCAATACTGATAAAAACTGGAAAAGAAATACAGGACAAGGATCAAGAGTATAGAAGAAGAGAAACACTATGATACATAAAGGTAATATGATCAAGGTTAATACCAACAAAATTAAAGATATTTAATTACTATTTTTGGTACAGAAAACAGAGTTTGTGGTGAAAAAGTCTCAAGTGAACTCTAGTAGGCACAAACTCAGAGGTCTTGGGGTTATATGTGGGATTGCTGCCTCTCCTCAGTGGAAGGCTGGGTCGGTTTGCCCCATGCTGGACAGGAGCAAACTGACAGATGGCTCTTAGAGGGCACTTTGTAGAGGGTATAGATTAGAGGATTAGGGACCGAGCAACCTGCTGGAGGAGGAAAGAATCTGGAAGGGCACCAAGATGTGCACCAATGTGAATACCAGCTGCAGTCACAGCAGCTTTTAAAACAGCAGTTTTAATTACAAATCATTTTGGGATACACATTTGGTGTCCTCCTAATTACTCAGCATGAGGTACAAGAAACATTGTGGCAAAGGTCAAGCTAAAGAGACTCAAGAGCATATAAAATACTGTGATTAGCATGAAAACAAAGCAGAATGAAGAAACAGAAGCAGACAGCATAAAGCTTAATTTCTAGACAAAAAAAATAATCCTGTACAGGCACAGAAGCAAACACCAAGTCTGCACTGAGAGCTGCCNGGGGGGGGGGGGGGAAAGAGTGATACCACCTCCAGGAATAATGCCTGAAGCACTGGCACACTCATGCGTGACTGATGAATGCTAAAGCCCATGGGAGACAGAGGCTGTAAAGAAATAAAAGCCAGAAGTAGAAGAAATAGATTCATTACAAAATAACACTCAAGAAGCTTAAGAGAATCCAGAAGGCAAACTACAGACAGATCTAAAAAAAATGGACTGTGCACTGCATTAGGTGGTATATAAATCAGGGGGAATAATGGCCATTCTTTTGGAATATTCCAATGAGCTTGTGCCCTGACTCAGTGCTGTCTCTGCCCTGGGATGGAAAGGCAGCAGTATGTCCTGAACACCTACAATCAAAGAGCAACACCTGCAGTGGAACTGCAGTTGATCCAAACATTGCTCACGCTGCAGCAGACAGCATGTGACACCAGGCTGATGACTTTGCATACATCAAGAGCCAGCTCAACCTTCCGGTATATTGCAGGACCAATTACATATAACCAACCCATGAGAAATAGCAGCAATATTGACTGGACAAATGTGCTTGAACTATTCTGACTGTTGATGAAACCTAGTATTTTAAATGTCTCATCCCCTGCAAGAGATCTTTCACATAAGGAAAATTTGCTACAGTTCTTAATTGCTCAGCAAAAGGAGCAAATGTCTGCCTGTACAGTTCATAGGCAATGGCCTATGTTTGCATCATTCCAATACTACATGACAGAAATTGGGACACCTTTTTCTATTTCCCTTTTTAATTATGTAGCAAATCATACACAGTGACCTTAAAAGAATGATCTTAAAACTACAAAGTGAGGTATTCCAGAAAATGACAAAATTAAGGTCACCCGTGATATAAACTCCAGAAGGTTCAGGAGTTTTTAATGAATAGGATGTTTTTAAGTTTTATTTGCAGAAAAGATGCTTGTTACTTCTCGTGTCAGGAATGTTTCTTGGTAAGCTGAAGTTATCTTTAGGTAACATTTGACCTAACTTTTCTTTTGTTATGAATGTCAGGATTTATCCCTGGTTCAAAGATGCATCATCAGGGTACAGCTGATGACTTTATTTCCATGGGAAAAGCCATTGACTAGTCTGCACGATACTAAAAGATGAATATTTGTAATAAATGGAAAGAACAAAGCACTAAGCTTAACAGAAAGAAGTTAAGTCAAAGGTTGAGACCTTCTGCCACATGTTATCTGACTGACTCCACATGGAAGATGAAAGGCAATGCGCAGCTACCGGAGTCAAAGCCCATGACATCAACTCACCAGTTTATAAAACTGCATGAGTAGATGCTCTGAAATATAGCTGCCTGTCCTTTAGAATTACTGATGCACCTTGAACACATGCAAGACTGATGAGAGACCTAAGTGGAAGCATTTGAAAGGGCAAGGAAAAAGCTTTAGCTTGGCCCTAGTCTTAAATTAATTTAGTTTTCTGGAGCAAGAAGATAAACAGTGCAGCTTACAAGCAGAGGGGACAAGCGAGGGGACACAGAGAACCATAGCACTTCTCAGTAGATTCCTAAAAGGTTCACTCAGGAGACATGTTCGGGCACAATGGGAGCTGCTGGCTACAGTCTTCGAAAGGGAGTAAGTTCATTAGCTTTAATCACAAAAAGTGATCTAATCACAGATTATTATTTTTATCAAGGAAACCTGTGATGCTTTCAAAGAGAAAACATTATTGAAATTCCAACATCAATACATGGAAATATGCTCCTGTCTGAGAATGTCATTACTGATGACAAGTGCAGAGAGCAGGAAATAGTTTCCATGGTTCAGGGCAGATTCTGAATGTCCACTAATGGAAGGCATCAGGCAATTGAACAAAGGTGGTGACAGGATGAGTTAGTGGAAATGAAAGAATCACACCAAGTGGTTCAATAGACTGAAATAAAAATCTGATGATTCATCGGCTCTGAGGGATGTACGTGCCACAGGCAAAGTATCTTCACACAACATATACTTCCAGATTCCCCTCTCCTGCCCAACAAAAAGCAGTCCCTCTCCCCAGCTCTTTGCCCTCTGTGGCAGTTCTGCCCTGTGGCCACCAAGTCCTCAGGCCACCCTTAACCCACAGGCCATGGTGCCCACTGCCCTGCCCTTGCCGTAACTTCAACAAAGTCGATTTGAGTGTATTTTTGTTGGAAGGCTGAGACAAACGTCTCCCCCAGGAGAAGTTTGAAGGCTAGGTGGGAGGCCACAGCGTTTTCTGCCACCAGCCTGGCCTGTCCAAGCGCCGGGCTGTGTTACACCTCACACCCTGCCTCGGCAACGCCGACATTCGCTACCATTACTGCCTCGGCTCTGTGAGAACCCCACTCTACAGCAAGCCCCCCAGGGGCTGGCAAAGTCGGAGCAGATTTGACAGGCAGCTAAGAACAGGGTCACCGCTCCTGCCAAACGGCCTTTACCCAGGGAAGGCGGGGCCGGCGGCAGCGCTCCCCGCCCTGAGGCGGCGCCTGCGCAGAGGCCTCTCTCGGGCCTGGCGGAGGAGGCGGGGTAAGATGGCGGCCGCCTTGCCGGCCCTTGGCCGGGTGGGAGACGCTGTCGTCCTGCTCCTGGCCTGCTGCGGGGCAGCGCTCGCCAGCGGCGTCCAGGTACGGAGCGGCCGGAAGAGAGAGAAAGAAGAGAGAAAGTGCTTGCTGTGTCTTCCCCTCTCCTCCTCTCCGCAGGCACAGCCTGCCCCGCCGCCGCCGCTCTGGGGGCCGAGCCGGTGCAGCCGCCCCGGGTTGTTTGGGCTTCGGTGGGCGCAGTCCTCCGGAGCAGAGGGTGCTCCAGCGCGGTGCTGCCTGCCCCAGGGGTACCCTCCCCCGGGCTTGTTCACCGCCCGGCTCGGCGCTGCCCCGGGGGCAGGGGGTCTGGCGGTGCCCGGGGCGGAGCTGGGCCGGGCGGGCAGGCTGGCCGCTTTCAAAGTTAAAAAACACCCCCCGCCCTGCTTTTTAACGCGTTTGAAGTTCCATTGCTGCACGGGGAGCTGTCAGAAGTCGGTGCTCTACCTTCTGGACGCTTTCTGGCTGAATTCTGTGGGAATCGGTTAAAAACAAGGGGGTGGGCGCTGCCCGGGGCCGGGCTGCCCCGTCCCCTTTGCACAGGTGCCAGGCACTTAAACACAGAATATGCTAATATATATATTTTGTGGTTTTGTTTTCTTTTTCTTTTTTTTCCCTTTCTTTCCAGTGGGAGTAATTTTGTGTTTCAGTAATTAAGGCTTTTTGCACAGTGCCAACACTGCATCTGGGGTGGTGTTTGCATTTGAGCTCCGCTTTATTATCAAATTGTTATACTCCGAATTAACCACAAATAGGACAAAAGAGCCAGTGGAAATATTTTTTAGAGTATTTTGATCACTAATTAAACTGCAGATTGTTTGCTACTTGAAAGTACGATATCCTTTACGTATATTTTTTGCAAGCACTTTTTCTTGTTACTTTGAGTTCTGTGTGAGACCTCAGGCAGGAGCCCAGCGCCCCTCAGGGAGTTGATGGAATTCGATTGACAGCCAGCGGGGCTGGGTTCTTGACCTGTGCCAGGCTTGTTCCCTTACCTCTGGGAAGTCACCCCCTTCCCATGTCCCTGCTCATGCTCTCTGTTAAAGGACCCTCTCTGCAAAGCGTGGTGGGAGCCATGGGTAGCACAGGTCACAGAAAAAGTGGTTGTTGTCACCACAGCTCCTGATTTTGGAAGATGAGTGTAGCCACCTCGGATTTAAAATGAGTTGAAATTGCAGAGTCACTTACCTGCTTTTGAAAAAATGAGAGTAACAGTGAAAATTAATCCAATTCCCTTTTCTCATTAGGGAAGAAACTGTAGGTCGATAAATCATTTTATTTTGTTCTTGGAGTATACTTTGGAATAGAGATGTGTGGGCTTTTTTTTTAACTAGGCTGAAAGTGACTAATAGTTCTTTTTCCTTTGTTACTTAGTGAGTTTCAGGGAAAGATTTGGAGCAATTAGCTTGCATGAAATGTGTGAAACGGAATAAGGAAAATTACCTCTCTTGAAGCTTTTGTTAGGTTTATTCAATGTAAATGTATGCACTGAACACTGTTTCGTGGAAACAATGAAAATATGAGCAGTTGTTTCTTCCTTATTGCTGAAAAACATCTAGTATTTTCTCATCTTTCAGGAACAAGCAGAACAGTTCTTTAGAAGTGGACATACAAATAACTGGGCAGTTTTGGTAAGTGTGACCTGGGTTGTCTTCTTTCAATAAAGTTGACAATTTTTCATCAGGAACTGTATTTACAACAGTGACCCAGGAATTCTGTTCATTTGAAAGAAGTGGGAAGACTTGGAAATGAATAAATTGGAAATTGCGCCTGCAAATTTATTACACTAGAATAAAACTGTCTTTTCAGTGTGATTGCATTTCAAGCACTAAAATCGCCTACCTACATGGCAGGATTCATAAAACAACAGTTCTGACAGCATTAAAACAATTAAATTACCGTACTACATGTTAAAAAAAAGTGTGATTCCGATACCAGAAATGTATATCTCTTTGACTAGAAAGAACAAAAATCAGAAACAAATTGTACCTTACTCAGCCTGTTAACTTGGGTAACGGGCTTAGAATGAAATAAACTCAGGCAACATGATGTTTAGATCAATTGTTCTTATCCTAGTCTAGCTTTCTTTGACATGAATCTTTTATTAGCTTTGAATCATGGTGCACAATTGGTTCTTAATCGCAATTCAGGTCTTAATGACTAATTTGTTTTCAGAACACTATTGTAATTACTCAGCAGCAGCTGTTTGTTTTCCAGATACTAAAATTGAGCAATATAAAAGGAACGTTAGCAGTAATTAATTGATTTAGAAGGAATAATTTCTATATTCTACAATGTACAAACTTGAAACTGTTAAAACATCATGTACTTTAACAAATAGATGCTTTTATTATAGATGCTTTTATAAAAACACACAAAGAAGATGGAAAATTATGTCCAAGGAGCGATACTTTCCAGCCTCAACAGATTCTCTGCTTGTTACATTTTTTTCAGTAGTTCATGATTAATCTTTATAACAATTGCTGCTAATTTTTAAGCGATCACAATCAGGAGGGTTTTACTGCTATTAGGCACTTAAGACCTGGGATCAGACTGCACCTCATCAGTAGTTCGAGTTGCAGAATAGCTGCAGTGTGAGTAGCTGTATTTAAGGCATAGACGCATTTTCCACTGTGTTTTAAGGGAGGTGACGAAGGAAAGGGGCAGGTGACAGTCTCTTGAAACGTCACAGCTAGATTGGCCGGTTAGTTTTCAGAGCTCTTGCAGAAAGGCAAATGCTCTCGTGAACGGATTCTTGTGGGCTTTTTTCAATTTCCTAACTGACAGTACCATCGAGACTCAAGGGGATACTTTCAGGTTGAATTTTTATTATTATTTAAGCTACTGCTCTTTTCTTTTTAAGAAAAACCCCAGAGAAAAAGATGTTTCTTTTCAGAACCATACATTTCAAGCTGAAAAATTAAAAAACTTTTTAAAATGCTTGTTCCTGCTTCTCTATTTTTGTGGTTTTAAAGTCACCTTTTCTGAAATGCTTTTTCCTTTGTTGAAAGACTTGTAAAAGCGAAGGAAATTTGTCTCCAAAGGAGACTTGCTGTCCTTGGTGCAGAACAAACTAAAAGTAGTGAACTTAAGTTAAACACAATGACAATGATAAGGCTACTAAGGAATTACAATGTATTGCCTCTTGAGTTTTTTGGAATCTCACTGGTTTGAGGTTTTTGAGGACAGATTAAATTCCTGACCTAGGGAATAGTTCAAGTACAAAAATGTCTGATCCCCAACTGTTTTCCTGTTAGAACAGTAGAACCTGAATTCCTTTGAGGTTTTCTGCGAGTTTGCATTCAGATTTTGGTTAGAGCTCACTTGGTTCTTACTTTATTATATTTGACTCCTTAAGTGCAAATATAAATGCATTCCTCAGTGCATTTTCCCTTATATGTGGCTTCTACATGAATTTACTTATGCTTTTGTGCAAGAAAGCTCCTGAAATGTGTTTGCTGTTGAGATGAGAACTCTTCCTTTGGTCTTTCTTCCACTTGATATAGAAGAGCAACTGGAAAAATTTAGCTTACCACTTACTATTGCTGAATTATTCCCCGAAGTTCCACTTTCTATTCTTAGTTGGGTTTTGTGACAGTTTTTTCATGACTCAGTATGTTAAGAACATTTTTTAAACTTTTATATTCAGCATTTGTTGCTTTGGTACAACAAAGATTCATGTAGCTTATATCATGAGTTTCTTGGTGTTCGTTCTGATTTGTTACTGGTTTGTTGATACTCCTGTAATCACAGTCTTCTGATGTAATGTGACAGGCCAATTTGTATCTTTTATGTTATTTAATATGCTTTCTTTTTTTTTTTTTTTTTTTCTTAAAAATTCAAGGTGTGCACATCTCGGTTCTGGTTCAATTATCGTCATGTGGCAAATACTCTTTCGGTGTACAGAAGTGTCAAGAGGCTGGGCATTCCCGATAGGTGAGGGAATCTTGATGAATACAATTCCTTGCAAATGTGCTGTTAAAGGTCTCTTGTTGTCTGAAGCAGTATAAAAGAATCTCATTGCAGTTTAGCTGGATAAAAGTGAAAAGGGTGGGATCACATCAGTGTATTGAGAAGTACGGCAATATTGTTGAAAAGGAAAAGTAACAACTTGCATAATAAAACTTCTGGTTGGAATAGGCCAATTAGATTTTACACATGAGGAGCTATTTGGCAACTAAAACGTACCATTTAGCAAATTGGTGAAAGCGTGATGTGAAAATGGATAAATGCATTCAGCGGGACAATACTACTCCGAGATACGGTTCTTGCTGTACTTTAATTTCCTTCCAGTGTGGGGATGTCAGCAACCCTAACCATACTCAAAAGTACAAATTCCATATCTGCAGCTACACTAACAGTCTCTAAACTAAAGGAGCTGCTTTGTTCAGGACCTACATATTGAATGTAGCCTTGAAAAATACATTTTTAGAGAAAGCAGAAGCTTTGTCCATGTGCATTGTGCTTCTCTAGCAGTAGCACAATGGTTGACAACAGGTTTAGGAGGGTGAACAAACTACTCTGAAATGTCTTTTAGTTCTGTTCATACTGGTAGTTCCGAAGGTATTGGCAGAGTTCCACCCAGCTGTTTTGGAATGCAATTTACTTGCACAAGAACCATGGAGGCAAGTTTTAGGTGCCAGCATCCATTGAATAGTAGACTATCCATTATCAATGGATAATATAGGCCACTATGATTTTATGAAATCCCAGTGGTCCTGGTTTTTAATGTCAGTTTAAAGTACTGGTAGTTTTTCCAACATGTCTGCCTAAAGGGGCATGGTGTGCTTTATCATTGCATAATGCACGTTCTGCTGGATTAAATTTGTATGGTATGTTTTTGTCCCAGTCCAAAACTCTAGTAGTTCGAGTCCCTACTTAGCTTCCAGTCAGCTGTGAATGCAGTGGTAGATCATCCTGTTTCATGGGCTTATTTTTAAAAAGAGGAGAGTGACTTCTCAGTTTTTGAAAGAGGAGATGTTGAAACCTAATTTTTAGAAACCTTTGGGGGCTATAAATCCAAGGGAGCGTACTGCCTAAGCACTGTGGGTGTTTTATTTTTTTGCACATCTCCTTTGGAATATGTCTTCTCTTTAGTCTTTGAGGCACTACCTTAGAAATTCCTTCACTAGTTCTAACCTTACCTGAGGACTTTCATCTTCTCTGCATCTATCCATTTTCACCATTAATGTCAAAATAAATGGCAGTTCTAGAAATACTGCAAAAGCTACAGCATGGCTGGCGGTTTCTGTTGCTGAATAGCCTGATCTGCTTCTTACCCATATCCAAGGATTTGGAAATGAATCTCAAAAAGTCAGCAATGCTTGACTAAGGTCAAGAGTAAGACATTGTTGTACTGAAATAAAGCAAAGCCAGAAACGCTTTGGGATTCCTGGAATCGTTACGCAGTCTAAGTTTTATGACATGAAAATAGAGTCAATATAATATATGGTTGGTTTACTTTGGTTTAACAGTTCAGCTGCAAGTTAACACCTGTATTGTTTTGCTACACATATGAATCACTTGTACACAGTGGTTCTGTTTCACTGAAGGATATTTCATATGCCTTTAAGAATGTTGTACAGTTTACAAACTCTGCATGTTTGTGCTCGCCTCTGTAATGCTGCTATGCAGAGCTTTTTACTCAGTGACGTGTGATTATTAATTCTCTTTTTTTAAATAGACACATTCCTAGCAAAAATGCAGTGCTAAACTGTAGGCCTAGTGATGGCTGAATCTGGAATATTCTCTTCTGACTGTACTATAAAAATTGGGCACACACCTGGCCATCTCAGTAACTTTGCAAGGCATATATTCAACACTTCCAACTAATTTGCTTTTAATGATACTCTTTTACAAAAACAGTGGTTTTATAAAAGTCTTCACACTGCTATGCATGTGTGGAGGAAAAAACCTCACCTTTATTTTCTGTAGTTGTCCTTCTCTGGATTCTGTCATTATAGCTTTATATTTATGTCAACATTTTTTTCATGTTGAAATAATTTACTTTGATTATTTTTGAGGATTTATGCTTATGTTAATCTGGAGAGCATTTCTCTCTCCTTTGGTAGTGGTTGGTTTAGTAGAGTAACTTTTAGTAGAGTGCTCATGCAGCCATACAGGTGAATGATGACAAGCACAGGAATAGTGTTTAAATAGTAGGACAAAATTTAATTTATAACTGTGTGCCTGAGAACCTGAATTGGCTGCGTTCTTTGCAGGATACAGAGCTTTCTCTTTGTAAACATTGTTTGGGAGAACACAGAGATCATAATCCAGGAGACACTATACCCAACCCAGAGTTATCCAAGGACAGGACGGACTTTTGTTCCAGACATCTCTGGCACAAATTCCTAGTGTGAACAGTCTCCAGTGTCTACTTGTTATTTCGTGTATTGACCCAAACCTGACCCTGTCAGGTGAAATACAGTTCTTGGCTGTCTTGGCTTTATAATGTGCTGTTTTTGTTTTGTTTTG
>VXBW01003242.1:2012573-2154269 GCA_013400375.1 Thinocorus orbignyianus | reverse complement strand
GAAAAAAAAAAAAAGGCAAAGTATGTATATGTTGTTTCAGTTTAAAGAGAGATGGGTTAGGAGGCTGTTTTATTTCTTTCAGGTACAATGAATTGTTGTTTATTATCGATACTTGTCAAGGAGCATCCATGTACGAACGATTTTATTCACCCAATATAATGGCCTTGGCTAGCAGTCAAGTTGGAGAAGATTCTTTATCAGTAAGTAGATTTCTGTGATCCTGAAGACAGTTTTCAGAATGCCTGTCTTAAAAGCACAGGTCCTATTCACTTGTGACTAAAACTTTCCCTTCTTGCTGCTGAATGTGTAAGGCATTTAATTACGAAGTGTGGTTTTGACAAAACTTGCAAGTGTACTTCTCCTGCTTGTTTTTGTGCACTGTCCCAAGGAACTGGGATAATGACAGATTCCTGTGCTGGCTGTCCAATTTATGCATTGCATAGGGTGGGAAGAAATTTTATGGGAAGAGTACTGAGAGATACGTGTGATCTGTGATACTGAATATTTGATCAAATATTCTTACACTTCATAGATATAAAAAAAAAAAAAGAAAAAAGCTGCTACCTTTCACCTGCTGTAATTATATCCCAGCTGAATTACAGAAGGAGTGATAGGAGGGAGATCCCAGTCAGACCAAAACCAACTGGTCAGGATTGCCTGCACCCACACAATGCTGTAAGATCAGCTGTCTCTCCCAGCCCTGTTTTTCAAGTCCTAAGCAGCTCAGGGCATCCTACAAATCTGTACTGGACTATTAAGAAGGGGTTCCCTGCTTTTTGGTGAACATGGATGTTACCAGGATATAGTCTAAAAAAAATGAAGATACACAGTATTTATTATTATCATCCTCTCAACAATATGTTTCTTCATGACTAGTCATTTTCTTTGTGTAATTTGCCTGAGATAAAAAAAACCAAAAAACATTATGCTTAACTTTTGTAACATGTTATTACATTCTGTTCCCTCTCCTAAACATTGAACTCTCTCCCACAAATATCCAATAACTGCTCGGTGTTCTTTTTAAGCATCAGCCTGATCTTGGGATTGGCGTTCATCTTATGGACCGGTACACATTCTATGTGCTGGAGTTCTTAGAAGAAATTCATCCGGCCAGTCAGACAAATATGAATGACCTAGTAAGTAGAATACTCAACATTCATGAATATGCTAATGACTTTAACAGTTTCAAAACTAATTTATTTTGTCCATAGCGTTCTCCAAATGCTTCTTGTTCCCCTGCTGTTTCTCTCAGAAGCAGCTTTGGGAGGAGGGTCTTTTTGCCGTTATGAAATGCAATCCTACTGTAACACTTCAAGGATTGTAGCCAGAAAACCGCTTTCATACTGAGAACAAAGTTAGTATTATGTTTTTAATTCATTGAAAAATGAATAAAGTATTCATCTAATATTCATTTCAATAGAATGAAGTAGTTGCATGTGAAAAAATCATAGTAGGAAGCTTCTAAAATCAGCTTAATGGATAGGGGACACTTGCAGGTGTGGAAAGGCAGTCATTGGTATTGTTTTGCAAAGGTGATTAAACCATTCAAATTATAACCGTGCACTTGCAAATGCCTGCAGAGATTAATTTCTCTGCATATCAGCTTAGATTCCAGAGCAAGATATGTCCAAATCCAACAACTTCTAGAGTTAATTATATCTTAGGTAAATATTAGTTGTAGCTTTTAGGTATGAGGCAGAAGAGGAAAAACCAACGCAGTCAGATAACCTGTGACAAAATTTATGAAAATGCCTCTATACACTGGTGAGATGACTTAAAAAGTGACCAAATTTTATTTACTCTATTAAACCTTTATACCTGTTGCAAGACTAGTTTTATTGTAGTATTCCACTGTGCTTTGGTGCCTTGTAGCTGTAAATCCTGGCATGCTGTGTCAGTGATCTAAGAGCCACCACTTGCAGAACACATTGTCTTCATTTCTGTAAAAGGCACAGCTGCTCAAAAGTTTTCTGCCACCTTCTGTCTACAGAGGATGGTGTTATCCTGGCTGCTAGATGTGTAGTAGAATTCACTCTAAACAGCCCACACTTGACAGATTTTATGTTGATACAGAATTGATTCAGTGACTAAGATTCAAGACTCTTTCACTACCGTGGGAATGAAATTCAGTCCTGTAATTTAATACCTGCTGATCATGGGATACAGATAACTTTAAAATAAATCCTGTCAAAGAAGAATATGCAGGCTTTTTATTGATGAAGTGTCTGCTAGCCGGTTCATTCAAACAGCCCTGTAGAACTCTGTTCTGTAAACCAGAAAATGAAGGGATGTTAAAAAGTAATGGAAAATGAACAGTGATTTCTTCTGTATAAGACACCGTCTAGGAAGTGGTGTAACTCGTCTAGTCAGGTAGTTACTAATCCAGTTGTTGGGAGGAGTATAGAAAATTTGTTAGCTGGTGAAGTAGTTTACATTTTGAGCGCTTTGTTGAAGATAACTAGACAGTAGACCTCCTCCCTTGTGTTTTTGTTTTTGCTTATATGACAAATGCTCAGGAAGAGCAGTGGGAAGTTACCCCATACTGGTAAATTCCTTACGTCACATAAGTCATATTATCATATGTCATCAGTCTACTTGTTGTTTTGGGAATTGAAAAGAATGGACCCAAATGCATCATAATTTGTGCTGATCATGTGCTGAGTCCTCATATGCACATATTTCAGAAAATGTAACCTCTTGATTTTGAGTTGGTGCTTTTCAGGCTTTCATCTTAGCATTCCCAAATGACATGGTGTTAGTCCATGGTAAGGATGTAAGCCCATTTATTGCCAACAGTTGTAGTGGATCCTTTGGCACTGGAATGCACTGTTAACATTGTGTTGGTTTTAGAAGAAAGCTACGCTGCTTATCCAAGTCTAATTTTGTTTAAAGTTAATGCTTTCAGAACTCAGGATAACATATTAAATGACCGGCTAACTAGCTTTAAAATTATTAGCTAATATTTAGTTTTCTGCTCTTTTGCTGTCAGATGTCTGCTCTTATAGAAGAGTACAGTGTATTTGTTACACTGCTTCTGTCACATCACCTTTTTGCTTTTCTTCAACCACTCCTAAACCAGCTTTTTTCCACATCCACCTAGGATTTGGATATTGCATTCCTGCAAGGGATGAGACATCTTTTTTCATAATCCACTCCACCTACTCCCCACCTGCTCCATCTGTGTTGCTAAGGGATAGAAAAAAGCTCTGCAAATGACTGACTTTCCGTTTGATCACAATTCCAAAGAAGTAAAGTCTAAATTGAAATGTCACACATCTGAACTTTTAAAATAATATTCAAATAAATTTCTGAGAGAGAGATCATTTGTCATAAAATAGCTAAAAATGTTAAGAAAATTCAAGATAAAAAAGATCCTATTCTGTGGAAGTGTTTAGCTTGGTTTGAATAGTAACTTTTTTAAAAAAATTGGCAAAATCAGCAAAGGAGCAAATGTGTTTCATCTAGCCAGTGTCTGCCTTTTCCTTCTTTGTCAGAAGACTTTGGTTATTAGTGTTAATCTACTGTGATATAATTGCTTTGTGGCCTTTCTTTTCTTGCACTGAATAGATTCTTAATACTGAAGTCTTCTCAGTACTGTTGCAGGTTTCTGTTTGAGATTCATCTCAACATCTTAGAGTAATAAATTGTTGTGGGAGAGGTTAGAAATAGTTAGGTACAGTATAAATTTCCCGCTTTGAGTGCTGATGCAGTTGTTTTGGGACATTTACACTCTTGAGAGCTTAGAAGAGAGGCTTAAAGGTTTAACTGCGGCATAGATTTATGCGTCAAATAGCAGAATTAAAACAAATACTTAGCTTTTATAGCTTACTTCAGAGACTCTTTTTTTTTTAATGTTTGTGCCCTTCATTGGAGCAGAGTTGAAGAAAATTGATTGCACTTTGGTGAAACTGAAACTTAAGAGGGTTTTTGCACATTGACAAGTGGCTCCGAGAAGCGTGGTGTTGATGAGTCTAGTTCATTTTCACTTCACAGGGAGGATAACAGAAAGGTTTGATCTGCCCCTATCTTTTCTTTAGCAGCTGTGTGATACTCTGCCAAGAGAGTTGGGAATCATTAAAAAAGAGCTCAGTGGGTATGTGTGCTTGTATGCTTCAATTAAGGTAAAGGTGAAAGTGAGCTGAAGTCTCCCTAGACCAGCAGCCTCATGCAGTCTGCTTCCAGGCTTAGATGAAAAAGACAAGGTATGAAAGAAACTGTAACAGAGCAGAAAGCAGGAATGAGGAGATTCTCTATGAAGAAAAGCTAGGTATATTGTTTCCTCTCTGGGATGCTTTTTGAAATGTGGGGCTCTTGTCCTAAGAGAAGGAGCTGCCCAAGTCCATGAATTCCATGTCAAGGTGAGCATAGAATTTCTGCTGGGAGCTGGGGCTTGAAACTCATAGGTTTTGTCAGTTATAGTCTGAGATAATTGAGACTACATCTGCATTGACCTAATTAGGATCTGTTGTTTTTTCCTGAGTGCAACCTTCTAAGAGCTGGCCCATGATGTAATTAAGTGTATGAGCTCTAGATGCAGTCACTGATGGACTGTTTGTGAAAATCACTTAGAATGGACAGTAATAAGTTGAATGGACAGCAGCATTTGCTCATGAAACCATCCAGAGCTTGTAGAGCCAGTGCCTCTGTAGCAGGGCTGTGTGTGTGTTTTTGAAGTGCCTTCTGAGGACTGAGACATGAACTAAGCTTTCCGAGCTCGTCAAGGAGGCGAGAAAGAGCGAGGCCTTGGGCTGCATTTCATGGCACTTCAAACTATGTAGCATTATTAATAAAAATGCAAAATGGAGTATTATTTATTGCATTACATCGTGTGCATTACAAGATCGTTTGAAAGAAGGAATCTCTCCAGATGGAAAATAAGACTTTTGTGGCAAGTGTGGTGGGACTTGTGCAAAAAAGGCACTGTGTCCAAAATGTGTTGGTTTTGCCATGAATATCTGCTGGGTACATACCAATCTTGTTATTTACTAGGCGTGCTGTTTTGTGAGATACTGTAAATGCTACAACAAATCTGTCACTGTTAAACATACTAATTTTCTGCAAATGTACCTTGATACAGTATTGAGTCCATTGAAAACAGTTTGTTAGTGCTGGTTTTGTCTTCCCGGTGTTGCAGTGTGTGCTGGATATAGTGGATCTGATATGTAGACAAAATACATAGGTAAAGTAAATAATAAGATATATACCTAATATACAAGTTTTACAGGATGTCTCTATGAACTTAATATACATAAACACACCTTTGGTATTTGAAGATCCTAATTCTGCATTAATATGCAGGCTATAAAATAGAAATAAGGCCATGAGACTTTTTCTTTTCAATCAATATGTAAATTCTTCTTTATGAAGCCTTTACTATTGGCTACTTATCAAAGCTTATTTAATCTTGCCTGCCTCCCTTTGGTAAACACGAAGAATTTCTAGCCACTTGCATTTTTTGGAAGGTTATAGTAGCATTGCTGCATCTCTATTCAGAAATACATTTGTGCATTTAATCAATTAGATGTAATTGATGTTGGGCTTTCACAGCAGCATTTCTAAATTCAAACAGCATAATTGTGAGGGTAAAGGTTTTCTGAAATGCATAATCAAGATGTTTATGCCTTTTGTTCAGTCATTTTTTTCAGCTGCCAGTCTTGTACTGAAACTAATGCAGGTTGTGTGTGACATTTATCTTTCTTTTTATAGCAATTCCATTTTGGAACGTGTATGTAGAGACTGTTGATGAACAAGGGACAGGATGTAATTGTCCATCTTGATTTTCAGTTTCAGGTCTGTCCAAAAAGTTTGTGCGTTTCCACACCTGGGCACCGAACTGATCTGTTTCAGCGGGACCCTCAAAATGTTCTGATAACGGACTTCTTCGGCAGTGTGAGAAAGGTGGAAATTACAACAGAGACAATTTCTTTGGATCGTGACTTACCTGGTTTTGAAAGAAAGTAAGTAGTCACTATTTAGACTTGATTTATATAGCTCTGTCCCAAAGAAACAAGTAAATTGTGTAACTGTCAAGGAAAGAACTCTGATTTCCTGTAATTGTCAAAGAATCAGGTCATTAGTATGGACCTGCTACTACTGATAAAGTTGGGTTTATCAGCTGAAAAGCTTCTGTTTAAAAATTCTTACTACTTTATTCAGTCTTGTAAATAAATACCGCTAAAGACCAAGGTGTGAGTGTCAGCAACAAAAATTAGTCTAAAATTCTTTCTTCCTTAGCATTTCTTCTTTAATGTGCAGAAACGTTTTGTTACTGTCAATTCCTGCTTGTAATAGTTTACTCCCTCACTTAGGCTCTGAAAATAAGCCAATAGTTAGTTGTTTCATAACCACTAGCATTTTAATAAATGCTTTGTTCCTGCTCTGTGAATTCCGTGGCTTTTGACATTAACTGTTCTGAGAATTTCCATGGCTGAAATGCAGTGATTCATTTGAATAGAATTGCTGGTGGAAGTTCATTGATGGAAGTTGTGACAGGGCTTCCATTACTTTGTGGATGAAGAAAGAATTATAAACTGTGTATTTTTGGTATTCTGTTGCCACCTATTGGGAACATGTGAAGGAAGATGTGCTTGTAGAGTTTATTTAGCATTGTACCTCCATCTCTGTTGCATCTTTTATGTTTCATGATACAGTCGTTTGGGAGGGGAAAAGAAAAAAAGGATTGAAACAGTCTGCTATAACAGGGATGAAATATTTTTCAACATAAAAAATTATGTAAATTATTGTCTGTCTTTTTGTTTACTGTTGCTCAAATCAAAAAACAAGTTAGTGGATAGCAGTTCTATTAATTTTAATGATAACAGTAGCTCTGGTCATCGTAATTAAAAATACCCTACATGGTTCAGTGTGTTTCATATTTTATTTTCATATTGTATTTTTATCTGTATCATGCACATTAGTACTATATATTTTAAGCTAACTTGTGACTCCCTAGTTTGGAACAGTAGTTAGTGATGCTAAATTTGTTTTTTCTCTGAAAAATAACAAAGTTTTTGGCAAATAACAGATGTTTTGCTGGTCAAAAACCATGATGAAAACACACCAATGTGGGTTTATAATTTGTGGACAAATAAAGGGAGAAATAGGTTTTGGATGACTCTACTGTTCTGAACCGGGAAATGACTGTTTTTATTTTTTAGTTAGTTGGGAGCTAGTGTGTGAGGGGTTTTTAGGTGTCTGACAGTACAGAATCGGGCACATGGAAGCAATGCTGAGCAATGGGCTCTTGGTGCAGAGAAGAATACTGTCTTTGTGAGATGTTCTGATGTTTTGAAAGCTGGATAACATGATCATGGCAGTTCTGGTTAACTTCAATCTGTGAAATTGGAGGGGATGGGAACATGCTGGTTTAATAGCCAAATAGTTCTCCTTTAGCTTGAGAGAATCTTTGAGAGTGTGTACGCATGGGAGCAGAAGCAAACAGCAGCAGCCTATGGAATACTGCCTCACGTCTGTAATGTGTATGACCATTTTTAAGGGGTCTTGTCTAAAACAGTAAGTTATTCATTGCTCTCTCTCCAGATACAATTTTCTGAAAAAAGCACTTCAGTTCTCATTTTCTTGTTACTGCTTTGGAAGAGTTTATAGGGAACGTGTTTTTAATGAAGACAGAGTATTTTTCCAGCACTTTTCTACGAAGTCCATGTATTACAGCTGTGTAGACAGTGATGCGGGGTGCTTAATAAATTTCTTAAACAGATTTCTGAGGTCAGTACCTCTTGGTATGACAGGTCTGTTTTGCTACAGTAAATTTAAGAATTGTAGCTTGAATTTAACGTTTTTTAAAAATGCAGTTTTTGGAAGGTTTGGTCTACAACTACTAGTTACTCTGGTTTTAATTAAAGAATACTGTAAATGTTACACACATCTATTTATGAGGGTGTTAAGAAGTCAGAACACTTCACAAATAATGTGATCTTTGAATATCTATTGCCCAGACTGTCCCAAATTAATATAAGAATGACCCTTCAATGAAAGAATGTGAGTACGTATTCTTAACCTCCTTAATTAAACCATTCTGTGCCTTTTTGGAATGTGGTGGCTGTTGACACCCCAGATTGTACTGTTACCTAAAATAGCTAAGGAAAGATAGCACAGCCTGGTTTATTCTTTTGGGTATCATTGGGAGAGATCAAAACCAAGCTTATTAAATATTAATAACCCTTCCAAATAAGCCATGAATAATCTTGTTCGTGCCTAGTATTTTAAAAGTCTTTGAGAAGAAGGAAAAAAAGTCAACTAGACTTGAACTTGTGCCCCTTAAGGGTTTGCATGAATTTGCCAGGAAATATCTGATAGATCACTAGTGCAGATCTTTACGTATTACATTAGTTGCTGAATGTGCTGATCTTCCTTTTTTATTCTGACAAAATCTATGCGGAATCATGTTTTGAGCTTTTTTCTGTATTGCATGCCAGTTACTATTTGGGGGAGAGTGAGGGGAAGAGATAATTTACAGACGTTCTATTGGCTTAATACTTGATAAAGTCTCTTGGCTTCATTCCTTTATGAATAATTTCCTTATTGTTTTATTCTTTCCTCAATGCTAGCTTGATACCGTTTTTCTTTTACACACTGGTGGCAGTAGAATGCCACAAAATATTTGTGGTACAGCACATAACCAGATAATGAAATACAGACCTCAGCTCTGACACAGTGTTAAGTGGTCCACATTAGGTTTGATTTGTTTGTTGAAAGTTGCAAGTGTCATATAAGGGCATTAAAGAGCAAACAAGCAAAAGGGGCAAACCACTGATTACGCAGATAATGAGTAAAGAAGATGCTGTCATGTGGGGTGGGACCGTGTATCTGGATGGTGGTGCTGGGAGGCTCTTCAAGTTTTCATCTGAACCCCCTGCTGTGACTTTGCCAAATCTTTTCAAGAGAACTTTGTTCTGTTGTTACACAATTGCTTAGCAGTTACTTCGTACTCTGGATCCACTCCTGGGCTCAGCATGAGCTGTAGCTGCGCAGCCAGATGAGAGCTGGCAGTTTCGCGTTGAGCACCAGCCGTGACATTTGACAAGTGAGACCTTTGAAGTTTCCTTTGGCTTTGGCTGAGACTCATACAAAGAAACAACTAGTAATTAACCAAAAGAAGAGGCTTTCCTTCCATCCCCATAGTATTAGGTGAATATTTGTGAGTTAAAACTTTAAAAAAATAAAAAGAAGAATCCTCGGCTCTTCCTGTCTTTTATAGCAGTTTCAATCTAAGCCATGTTCACTTCAAAGGGCTGATTCTGCAGCTGCCGCGATCCTTACTGGGTTTGTAGCTGCCAATTTTAGCACAAAACCTGACAGTCTAGGGGTTCTGGGGCTTCAGCTGATTATATTTTGTCTAAATCCGCATGAAAAAGCAAAAGGTAAACATTAAGGAGTAGAAGAAATCCTGCATCCTTGGAGGAGCCTTGCAGAGTTTAGTCCATCTAATAAATTAGGAGCCTGTCTCTTAAACTTGGATTATAACTCTACAGCCAGTTGGAACACTTTCCCCTTTTCAGCTCCTGTCATGAGGAAAAGATGTGTATCAGCGGAAAGCGTTGGTTAAAATTGGGATGAATATTTCTCTTGAGGGCAGTAAGAAGTGGATTAAAGACAGCTTCGTATAAAACCATCCTAGTTTCATTGCTTTTGAGAATTGGGCTTCATATTTAATACTTCTGTAAGGAGAATTGTGCTGCTACAGGCAGCGATTCTTTTCCTAAAAATAAATAAATTGGCCACTTGTTAGAAAGGATGCTTGTGTAGCAGAGAATAATTGTCAGTAATTGGTTCATTTGCAGGATGTTACTAGCTGATGTTCTCTCAATCTATCAATCTTTTTTTTGTGTTAGTGTCTCTTTTCTGTTTGCTGCTTATCCTTTCTTCTTTTCCGCCACTCATTTTCAGTTTGTGCTTAATAAGTAAAGCTCCTGTTGTGTGTCCTCAAATCCATGGGGATCCAGTTTGTAAACCAGTAGGTAATACTTTTTTTTGGCTAGTAAATGCTGTTCAGCTCAGCCTTTTCTTAAAGGAAAAAAGGCTGGGTTTTGGTTTTTGGGTTTCTTTCTGAGATCACACTCATTTTTTACCAGATGCCTCAGGTTTGTCAGACTTGAAAGAATTCCAGAGCATTTTTAGGACTAATTCTGAAAGCTCTTGTTCTCGGAGAACTCCCCAGCTCTCATTTGCATCTATTTATTTATTCATTTATTTATTTATCCTCCTCTTTGCGCCAAGGCTTTGAAGGACAGCAGCCGCTGCATCACTTGTGGCGGCAGGAATTGGCGGGAGCGGGTTCGGGGCGGCCGTGCCCTGGGGCGGTGGCTCTGGCGGGCAGTNGGTGTGTGTGTGTGAGGGGTTTGTTCATCCCACACCCCCTTTATATGATCGTTTGAAATAGCTTCAGGGACACGAGGAGTTGAACTTTCAACCTGGAGAAGATGTAGCGTGTGTCAGGGCAATGCATGAATAGGAAAAGCAGTTCTAAATTCACAGGTCTTTACTAATCCCTCTTGAATTGACAGTGGGATTATGAGGATGCTAGTTCCAGGTAGTACTGTTTTTCTGGAAACATCTTCAGATGGATTTAATAAGTTGTTTTGGTGTTGTTCTTTTTTTAATAAAACACACTGATCAATTCCACATCTGGTATATTTTCCTCTAATGCCATACCATTATAGCAGAAAAATTTTATAAGTGTGGATTTTTTGATCCCTATGTGTTTTAATAACCTACAAGTAATGCAAAAGGATGGGGAACTAATACTTGCTGTTAAATATTATTGCCGTATTTCTTAAAGGATCTTGTAAATATCTGCTTTTTCTTTGCTCACCTACATAGATGAATATATGCATATACTCCTATACCTGTTAGTGTAAAAGAAATTTTCAAGGTAATGCAGCTAAAATTAATATGAAGTCTACAGTAGGAGAAAGTGTGTAGAAGGGTACAATTGCACTAGTATAATGTCAATAGAAAATAAATAAGGATGGCTAACAATATCAGAAGGAACTGCAGGTATAAATTGTGTTGGGAAGACTTTAAATATGCTAAAGTGTTATACTTGGTAATTATAGTCCCCATTTAGCACACTTTTTAAAGCGTCTTTGAACAATATATTATTTGGTCATTTGAAAACTTTTTGACAGTTCTTTGCCAGATCTTGGGGTTTTTTTGTAACAAAATGTTTTGTTGCAAAACTGTATAGTTCTTGAATCAGATATTCTTTGGTCTTGGGTGATTATTTTTTTTCCCTCTTCCTCCAACTTCTGGTGGTATTTTTTGTGGCTGCCTGATCTATTTGGAGGAATCTTTGACTGTTAGAATCAAGTTCTGCTTCTATCATGTCATGTTGTTTTCAGTAGAATGCTACTTTGCTGAACCTACATACAATTATTCCTATGTAAAATTTAATAGACATTGACATTGAAACAAGCCTTTTGTCTGTACAGGTGCTGTGAAGCACATGATAGTCAACAGCAACATTTTTGTTTAGATTTTGAATCAAGTCCAGAAGCTCCATGTTCTCAGTTAGTGACTTGCCTGTGCCAGTTGACCTAGTAATATTCCATGATAAACAAGTAATGTCTAAAATTGTTGCATAGCAGTTTCAGAGGGAGGTCTTAAGTAAGTAGATTGACATCATCTACATAGCTGAGAGTATCCAGAAGTCATAGGATATTCATTCTAGGGTTTTAATTTAATTTTCTTTACCCACTCATTTTTACATTTTTCCTGTATAGCATTCTTATTTTGTTTCATTATCTCTTCTTCATCTCTTCTGTCTTGTGTGATATTTACCTGCTATTATTTTTGCAGTTGAGTAGTCTTCTCTATAATTCTAGTTTCCTGAAGAACTTACTAGTCTTTCTACTGTTCATTATGTGGAGGTCCTGGCTTCATCATCTTCTTTTGCTGGCCAGATGCTAAATACAAATCAATGCCTGTTCTTAGAGGTGCTTTTGTAGTTGTGCACTGTATGTCCGCTCAAGGCAAGCACACAAACAGTTGTACTATTTGGCCTAAGTCTGATCAGGAGGTATTCTAATGTCATTTTTGGCACTTTTTCAGCACTTTGAGATAGCATGACAATGTAAGTGAAATTCTATTACTATTACTTACTTCCTGTCAAAAGTCCCGGAGGTGCTGCTGTTTGTCAGGATACGCTTTTTGTAAGATTAAGCAGAAAATTTCTAGAAGGTAGAAAAATGGGGGGCAAAGAGCAAACAGGCAGCTTGAAGCAGTGATTATGGGATTGTTAGGTCTTCGGAATTTAGTGGACAAGAGTATGTTAGCATTCCTTGTGGCCCAGAAATTAATCTGGACACATAACTATTAAGTCTCTGGAGCTCAAGCAACATTACTGGGTTTTTTTGTTTTTAAATATGGTGTTAAAGTATATGCAAATGTGCTTAGTCTTTCCCTGTTTTGGTATTGTGAAAAAGCTTACACTTGGTTGTTTTTTTTGAGTGCCTGAGGGATTACCTTCCAGATGGTCAGAGATTTCTGTCACTGAAAATTCATGTCTTGTCCAAAGCTGTGGGGGAGAAAGGGGTGTTCTGCCTTCACAACACATTTATATAACTGATGGCTAAAAGACCATAAAATGATCTCTATCTGCATCTCCCAGCCCTCCCAGTAGGAGAGACTCTTCTCAAGTCAGGTGTTTGGTGGACCAGAGCTCTTGTCATAGAGCTATTAAATTTACTACTTAAACACACAAGTCCTTGAAGCTCTATTGATTTTGGTAAGCTGCATGATGGTGTGGAAGATAGCGAGGTGTTTCCCTGCATGCTTATTTCTGAAGGCTCTACTACACTCAGAGAAGCTGTGCTTTGTAGTGAGCATACACTAGTTCTTTAGCAAAAGAGAGCCCGAGTTCTTTAGCAAAAGAGTGAAGTGTGAGTTGGGAGAAGAGAAAAGCTGAACTCCAAAAGCAGCATTGCATTATTGTTAGGCATGTCTTTTCTATCCAGTTAGGTGTTTGAATAGACCAGTGTGAATTTCTGGCAATAGGAGAGCAAGAAAGTCACAATTGCATCAAAGGATTGAAAGAAAACTGGAGGTGATTACAAAAGGCAATTCTGATCACATAAAGAAGATGATTTACAGATGGCTTGCTGAACAGTGTTTAATATGACTTTACAAAATGAGATTGTTTTATGTGCTTGGTCAAGGGTATCTGAAATCTATAGAAACTGTGGGAGGGGAAATAACAGATGCTGAATATGTCTACCAAAGTGCCCAAGCTACTGCTAAGATTATTGTATGAAATTTGTAGGACAGCAGAGTATTATCTATGTGGTAAGATTGATCTTTCAGGAAAATAAAGTAATCCTATAAACAAAGAATTTACTGGAAAATTAGATTTATTCAGCGTCTTTGCAGGCAGGAGGCCATGATTGCATGAAAAGTTGGTATTGTTGAATACCAGGAGAAACAAACAAAAAGTGATGAAACACAGCAGAGTGCTTCGCGTTCCCTGAAACAGAAAAAGGAAAAAAGAGGAAAGTGGGATACAAAAGAAGTTGAAGGAATAGCTGTTTAAGGGTTGGATACATAGTACTGTCTTTTCAGTCCTAGCAAACTTAAAAGTTAGCTGGAGCCAATTGAATTTAGAGGTTCCTGGGGCTGCAAGGGAAGGTAGTTGCAACTGTGGATGTTCAGCTTTCCTAGGATGGTGACAGCCCATCTCTGTTGTGTCAGTTACCGTTAAAAAAGCAGGACTAAATTGGCCACAACTTTATGTAATATTGAAGAAGAACTAAAAAGCATGAAAACCTGCTAGTCATCTGCCTAGAGGTCTAATCTAACTTTGAATATAAAGACAAGTAGGATTTCTTCCACAAAATAACCTGGAATTTCCTACTGTGTATATACAGAGGCAAGTTCATGTTTTGTAATATAGCAGCAGAATTTATTACCACTGAAGGTAGTATATTTTTGTATCATAAATGGAACAAACCTATTTTCGTTGCAAATTGGAATTCCTTGTTTTTATCTAATCGAACAGTGTTCCTTATGGATGCAGGAATGATTCAAATCATGGGACTTCCAGAAAATATGAATTGAAACTATCAGTATTGTTTAGGGAGTTCTGCTTTCACTCTCTATGTGCTATACAGAATCAGAGTGCAGCGTTACCTGAATAGCATCCTGGTGACTGGCAGGGATGAGGAATTAGAAACACATTCGGAGAAGGAGAGTGTTTCTCCCTCGCGCCCATGCCAAGTCTTCAGGTGTGAGCAGTTCAATGCAGTAGTTGCCAACAGAAGGTAAGAGCACAGTGGAGGGTAGGATTTCCTTTCTTGCAGGGAAAGGAAGAAAAAATGTTGAATATTGATATTCACAGTTGCTTTAGCACAAGTTCCTTGAATTATAAGATAGCTATTTTAAGTTTCTGTTCCTACTGGTTAAAAAAAAATTGCCGCTGAAGTCTAGCTGACATACAAATTTGTTCCAATGCTAAGGGCATGGTTGATCAAAACTGAAACAATTAACTATGTTGGACCTTCCTCCTGCCTCCTGTTGCTGGATTCTTAATTTTACAGTGGTATTTTCTGTGTAATTCTCTGTGTAATTGCTATGTAAAAAATATGAAGAAATCAATTCTGCAGGGACTAGATGCAGAGGAAAAGACTGGCCATGTATTCATCCATTTTTAGAGAGGAATGGAAGCATAAGGAAAAATTCTGCTAATCTTTCAGAAAAATCTTCTACAGATTATAGTATGTTTTCACTCTTTTCTTTTTGTTTCTTATCAATGCTTAAAAATGTTTATTAGATTATTGGTTTTTTTTCTGTGATGAATGGTAACTGGCAGACATTTGGATTCATACAGCTTTAGAAGGTGTTGTGGAAGGGCACTTTGCAGAAGTGAGCTACCTCTCGTACTTAAATCTGCGAAAAGTTTGAATTCATATTTAGCATTTGGAATCCAAGTATCCTCATCAAGTCAACCATTACTGGAAGTGGGTTTGCTGGCCTGGGACACTGCATGTTCTTAACCCAAAACTGGGCTCATTTTACTCTGTTTAGGAAAACCAAATTGGGTATCAGAGTAAACCACTGAAATGCACATCCCACTTTACGCATCCTTACTGTAGCTGGTCCCAGGTAGTTTGTTAGACTGTTCAACTGGAACTCTGCTGGGATGGCAGAGCCTGCTGCCCTCCCTGGGAGGGAGATTAACTGCAAGGAGAGAACAGATGGTCTTTCTGCTCCTCACTGAGGGCACTATATCATGGAAGGGGCAGAGTTAATCTGTGGCAAGGATGTTGTAGCCAGAGTGGCCGAAGGCATTCTGCTGGACAGCAGGACTTGCTTTTTGGTTTGCACGGACCCCATATGGGCTCTTAGAAGGACAGGAGGGCTGGGGCTGTTTGGTGCCAATATGTTTTCCCCATGGCTGCCTTCCTGGAACTGCGGTCCAGGGCAATGGTTCTGCTGGCAGAAGCTTTCCTAAACTAGGGACAAATCTGGCTTGGAGATTATACATCTGAATTTCCTCCTGTGCAGCATGGCACTTTGAAGGATAGGAATGGTTAGATATTTTATGCAATTGGAAAGATTACTTGAGTGTAAACTGTGAAAGAAGCAGATAAGAGTATGTTTTTCCTGCAGTACCACAGTAGTTGTTTAAATTTGACGGGTGGGGTAGTGCCTATAGTATTATAATTGTATTAAACAATTCAAATGAGGTAGAAAGGGTTACTTGTATTCCTGAATGATTTCTGGTCCTGTGTTACTTCCAAGTGAGACATTTTGCCATAGGTGTGTTTCAGCTGCTCTAAAATTTCAGTAATATTTTTCTGTTTGAATAGTAGGACAAAAGTTACATCTCTACCTATTTAGCAATTTATGACTCCTTTTAGATTGTGAGAATATAATGAACCCTATAGTTACTGTAAGGTTTATCTCAATTTAACTGTAACATAATATTTAAGCTTCATAGTTCCCTGCTGACTAGTATTATTTTTTTCTGTTGGTTACTTAAGAGTCTGAACCATGACTTCCCGCTAGAATAAAATAGGAATGAAGACTGCTTGCTGTAGGTCTAAATTTTATCTGGGGAATTGGAGCAGAACAGCCACTAAGTGAAACTGCTCTAAATCTCAGCCATAGAGGACGTAACCTCTGTTTCTTCCTTAGCTGTCAAATAGAGTGCCCTGGTTCCTTTTTCCTTTGTGTGTGGTTTCCCTCTGATACAGTTTTTACTAATATGTACTTTATTACAAAATGTTCTGAGCTGACTTCTATATTATTAGGTGCTTAGAATTTTTTACAAATGTCTCCATAAAAATATATGGTGTATCTGTAAAATAGATAAATCTGCACTCTACTGTAATGTTTTAAAACTGGAAACTATGTATGTGCACAAAAAATGTGGTTAGATGGAAAATTGTCCTTAAAACAGAGTATTTCTATGTGGTTTGTGAATCTAAAGGCACTATTGAAAAATGTTAGCCTTCATATTAATCTGTGGTTTGTAAAGTAATTTAAGGAGGACAGGAGAAAGTATTACGCCAGCTGTGGCAGGAAGACTTTTCATGCCATAGATTCAAAGGTGGTTTATGTCAGTGGTTGTTCTAAATATTTTATGGCAATAATTGCTGTATTTAAAGGGATGTGTGTTTGTCTGCTCAGTTACTAATGAGCAAGCATCTAAGAAGCACCATGAAAATAGCTTTCCCAGTTGCCATTCTTGGGGATGCTTCCAGCAGCACTGGTGGCTGCTAAAAGGTTATGGAGTGGGACACAGTTCCAGTTTGGTGATGGAATGTGGGGAAGAGAAATGTATTCATAGAATCATAGAATAGAATCATAGAATGGTTAGAGTTGGAAGGGACCTTCAAGAACATCCAGTTCCAACCCCCCTGCCATGGGCAGGGACACCTCTCCCTAGAGCAGGTTGCTCAAAGCCCCGTCCAGCCTGGCCTTAAACACTTCCAGGGATAGGGCATCAACAATTTCCCTGGGCAAACCTGTTCCAGTGCCTCACCACCCTCACAGTAAAGAACTTCTTCCTAATATGTAATCTAAATCTCCCCTCTTCCAATTTAAAACCATTCCCCCTTGTCCTGTCACTACACTTCCTGACAAAGAGTCCCTCCCCAGCTCTCCTGTAGCTCCCTTCAGATACTGGAAGGCTGCTCTCAGGTCTCCCCGGAGCCTTCTCTTCTCCAGGCTGAACAGTCCCAGCTCTCTCAGCCTGTCCTCATAGGAGAGGTGCTCCATCCCTCTAGTCATCTTGGTGGCCCTGCGCTGGACCTGTTCCAACAGTTCAATGTCCTTTCTATGTTGAGGACTCCAGAACTGAACACAGTACTCCAGGTGGGGTCTCGGTACTCCAGGTGGGGTATTGGTGGTGTATGTATTCTGTAAACAGAGGGCTTCCGTTACTGGTCACAAAATTCTTACTATATTGCACTACCAGGGTTTTATGCAAACATAATCATTTCTTTAACACCATGAGAGAGTATACATGAGCCATTTGGTAATTATGTGCCAAATTATGACTGTTCTTAAATTCAGCTAATACTAAATATAAAGCATTTAAAATTATAGTGCAGTTCTTAAAAGATTATCATTATCGCTGTGTTGAATTTTGTGTACACATATGTGAGTTTTATGGCTGGTAATAATCAATGCTAGAGATGCCTTAGAATAATAGTGATTAGCAGTGTGACATTGAATTTATTTATGGTAGTACGTCACCCAAGAGGTACTTAGATGAGTTTTTAGATGTCCTAGATAATTGTTTCTTACTGGTTTCTAACTATTTCTTTCTACTTTTTCTGAATGTAAAATGAAGTGCTTTACAAGACGTATTGAGAATATGTAAAGAAAGAGGGATGGAAGGGAAAGCTCATTTTACATGTCAGTGATTATATCATGAAATGCAGTTATGGAACACACCTAATCACTGTGCGACTGGTGCCTCTGTCTGAACATCAGAGAAAGCTGCACAATCTATGACTGATACAAATATCATTAGAAAGGAAACCCCACCTACTGAGGAAATCCCACCATCTTTTAGTGTGCCAGATGAATATGCAACTTGCACATGGTAACAAACTGAAGTCTCAGTAACGCTAGTGTAACATAAATTGAAACAAGGAATAATTAATGCATTAATGCATTTTGTGCCTACTGTGCTTGTCTAGCAGTTAGATTATTTTCATAATTGTAATCAGAATTGTACAAAAGAATTGTATAATAAAGCTAACTTCACAATAAATTTGAAAAGAAAAAATTTCTGAAATGAAGTGTAGCAAATTGTAGATTGTTTTTTCTCACTGGCAATTGGCCTTGTAAAACAAAAGAGTCATTTCTAGGTGTGCTTCTTTTCAAACTGAATCGGAAAAAATAATGGGAGAGGAGGGAATCGGGAAATCAATGTAATCAGAAATAACAGCAATATACATGTTAGTTGTCTACCCAAGTCAATAAACATCATGTGTTTCTGGTTATAAAACCTGAAATTAAGGAAAATTTCCATATTCATAATACATGACAAGAAGGTGAATTATTATTGTTGAGGCAAATGGATATTGAATGCAACCCATCCCCAAACAAACTAATGCAAAATCAATCTCAGGGTTCAATTCCATGAAATAGTAATTTTCTTAGTTCGTAAATCCTTTCTATTTTTTGCTCATGTTATTGACATTGCTTAAGAGGACGACAGCATTAAAGGTGAATTAATTTTACCAGAGGTTGTTTCAACAGCCTACTCTACTCTGCGGGACCAAGCACAGCCCTACCTGTTTGTGTTACAGAGGAAGATTAGGGGCCAGATGCACTAAACCAAACTCATGTAAAACTTTAGTTCAGGAATGCTACTTTAGGACCTGATTTAGCGAGTGAAGTAGTTAATCTGTTGGTTGCTAATAGCTTGGTGTGGATTTATGTTTTTATTGCTCAGTCCTGTATGTTGGGTGGATTTTGTGTGATTGTTTAATCGACTTGGTCTCATTGAATCCCTGTGTTTGAGTTACTTTTCCTGAGTAAGGTGGTAAGTGCTCATGAGAGACGTTTCCTATCCAGAGTAAAGAAATATGACATTGTCCTGTAGAAAACACCAAGAAGGAACATCTCCTTTGATTAATTCAAGAAAAAGCAAAACTTCAAGAACAGATGTGCATTGAAGAATTTAGTGCTAAACTTCAATATTCTAGGAAAAAGTAGATTTCAAATAGTATCTTAGTGAAGAGTCTTTGGAAATGGCTCAGACCTTTGCGCATACTTCATCTGTTTGTTGGCATATGCAGTTTGTTTCCTGTAGGTTATAGATCAACTTGGTAACAGACTATGTGCTGATCTTAAGAAGTATTTCATTAAACTGACCAGAAGTATTTTTTCTGTGACAGGGAGATTTGAACTGGTGTTTATCTGCAGTGGGAGCGCAGAAACTGGCAGTTCTCACTTTGTTTAGTTGTGTCCTGCTTAGTCTACATGAAACAGCAGCGATGAATTTTCTTTGAAAATAAACTTACCAAGCAAGATCTTTTGCTTCTTAAGAGTTACTGTTTTTAAGGACTGCTTTCTCTTACATTTACTGTTTTATTGATCAGTATATTTTACCTGAAAAGTACTCAAACTAAAAGAAAGGAATGTACTCAGACATTTAAAAAACAAGTAAGGAAAACCTCTAAAAAAAGCCCCACTCAGTTTGCTAGTTTTCAGAATTTAGCAAAACTTACCGTTTTTCCAGTTACTGCTGTGAAATACCAGGATTCTCATCTGGTACAGTATATAGCACCTTAGTCAAGGAACTATTGTTATAGAGCAGATAAGATTAAAAAAAGTCATTGGATTTGATGAAAACCTGCATGAACAGTGGGGAAAAAAGCCAAAGTTGCCATAGCAACCACCAGTGCTTTAGACAGAAGCTAAGTAGAAAGAGAAGAAATGTAACAAAATATGAGGGCCATTTCATAAAGCGTTAAAAAATAAAAAAAATTACTTTTAAAGGCAAATATTATTAATACTCCACTTTTATCGCTTAGAAATTCCTGATAAGCAGCATATTGTCTTTAAAATAAAAATGGGGACCACTATTAATAAAGAAGTTTTAGTGTAGGAGTCTGTTAGACCCTATTAAAGAGATACTTTAGTGAATTTGATGAAAAATGGGTGAAAGTTTTATGAGTTTCTGGCTGTGTTTTTTTTTTTTCTTATTTTCTTCTTTGCAGATAGTTTTCTGAGTAACTGTGGTCTTAGCCAGCATGATAAAATGGGTTGTGAGAATGCCTTTCATGATACAAATGCAGTATTCCCACCGTGAGACCATAAGTTCTTCATGGGGTGGTATCTGGGTTGAGTGGCCACATAGTGCTCCCTTTAGTACAGGAGTGGCAAAGGCAGTTTTAAAACTCTTGGAAACTAAAATTTCAAGAAAGAGCAGTGTTGGTAAGTTTAGGGGTGCGAGTTACCCATGCGTAACATGTTTATCAAAAGCAGTGTGACCAGCAGGTCACGGGCCGTGATTCTGATTCTGTCCCTCTGCTCTGCACTCGTGAGACCCCACCTGGAGAACTGTGTCCAGCTCTGGAGTTGTTGNTTCCAACTCTAACCATTCTAAAATTATGTCTGTAGTCAGTTGCTGTGCCTTTGTGTCTGAACCTATGTTCTGATAGCAGCGCTAAATTTAAAGTTTGCTACTTTTTTGGGGTCCTTTTTGTCTTTTTGAGAGGAGTCAGCATTCTGCAGTGATTTGATACTGGGTATGAAGTCTAGTGTTTTGCCTGTATATTTCTTCACAGTTGTGCAGAGTTAGATTTTATGTGGGTGAATGTTAAATGTACATGGGAATTAAATTGCAAGCATCATTTCTTTTCAACTTCCTATGTAGCTATTAAGTCTTAAATTTGATCCCAGTCCTCACAGAGCAAAATGGCCCGTGTTGGAGCCTTAAGCAAATAAGAAAACTATGAAAAATGCGCTTTAATGTTCTGTCCTGAAAGAGTTCTTTGTTTCAATATTCAGACAATCTACAAGTTTGAGTACAAGAAGGGAAACAAAACCCACTTCATCCTTTCTTCAAAATACAGTCTCACTCACTTCTTGCCTTTTCAAAGGACTGTGTTGATGTCTGCTTGATTGCGGCACAGTTATTCTCTGATATTGTTAGAATATGATTCTCGTCATATACTAGTAAGATCGTATTTAACTGTCCTAGATAATATTATAGCCAGGGGCTTTGCATACGTGTCAGTGCAGTTGTTACTAGTGTTAGTTTCTTCTGGAAAAAGCATTGTTTCTGAATAAGCAGAATTTTGGTTATTTTATAAACTACTGTGAAATGAACACGTTTTTCTTTCCTTTGATACTGAAGTTTGTAGAAGGGTAAAACATTTTGCATTATTCCCTAAAGTCTTTCTGCAAACCCAAATGAAACATTTGTGATGAGTTAGTTACTGTAAAGTGGGCATAGTTTTTTCTCCTCTGATAGCGTATGAGTTACAAATATCTGTCTATACTAAAGTGAGAACTGAAACTGTTTGAGCTGAAATCATGAAGTAATAAATGTTATAAAAAATAAAGGTGAAGTGAATTTCTGTAAATGCTTAAGGTCCCTACTCTGGAAACTTCAGGTGGGAGATGTAGCACTTTGACACAGATCTCTTTGTTTATTGCCCCATCTAAAAAACATTCTATAGTGCCTCTATAGCATGTTTTCTGCTCCAGATTAAGTGTAACAGACGTCTTACCACAGTGTGTCAATTTTTCTTAGGAACAACTATGACAAAAATGTATTTTGAATTAGTTCACTGTTTAAATACAAGGCCTACATGGCATATTTCAATGATTTCTTGTTTGTTACCAGGTTGGGGTTTGACCTAAGAACTTTTCCATTGTGGCTTCATATAGTGAAGTTTTGTGCTGGGGCAGTGCATTATAAACTAAACTAGCCAGTTTATAAGCACAAACTGGAGAGGAACAACCAGGAACCCCTCTGACAAAGGCAATGTAAGTCCTCATTCCTGCCGCAGTTAGACTTTATCACAGGAGGATGCTGCTCCTGATGAACCCTCTTTCCTGCAGGCAGAGCCCTTTGCTCCCTGTGCCTGCCTCTGACAGAAGTTTGATGCAAAAGTCCTGTAGAAATCTTCCAGATCTCAGTGTGCGGCCTTGTTATCATGTAACATGATCTATGAAGACTGTTGAGGTTATGTACAGAATGCTCTGACAAGGTATTGTTGACATGTGCTTCAAATTAGGAACTCAGAAACATTACATTGTGAAACAGTTTTTTGCAACATCTCTGTTAAGTTCGTGCAAAACTCAACACAGGCAAATTTGGTATTGTTTTCTAGAGATTTTTTGGTGGTGTTTTTATAGGTACGTGGAAACTTAGAAGTGTAGTGCTGTTAGTGAGTTGTGCAGGCTTGAAATACTAATCTTGTGGAAAAATGCAGTCTGTTACTAATGTGACAAAGCAGGAACACGACGGAGCTCTGACTGTTTTGGTAGATTAAACTAAACCCCACTAGGTGGTGCAAGCAAATAAATCACCTTGCAAAAATATTTCTCTCCAGATGAATAGATTTGGGCAAAAAGTGTCTCTCACTAAATTAAACTATAGTCTTGGAGGTTTTTTGTTTGTGATTATGTACAATAGTTACTAAAATTTAACGTTTAACTCTGTCTTAGACTGCTCTTGCCACATACAAGAAAGTGCATTCTGGTTTTGATTTAGACTTGCGTATCTGCCTTTCTTATCGTGTAGGCTGGTGGCACGATGCTGCATTCGTAGCTGGGGTGATGGCTCAGAGAGAAAGTAGCAGAGGACTTCCACTGCGTTTCTCTGTGCTATCAGAAGTGGCTGCTGTAAAATAATATCCTTCCTAGGGGCTTACTGAGGTGTTTTCAGACTGAGCATCTGCTTGGAGCATTCTCTCTTAGGATCTCTCTTGTTGTGGTTTATCCTCTGCAAGTTTCGCTTTGGATTCACTTACCTTTACAGCAGAATTGAGTACGTACAATTGAAACTATTTGTTTAAGAGAAAAACAGCTTTCAAACAGTAAGTTACAATAGCGTACTGTCAACTTGCTGTTCTGATGGAAGTAGAGTGAATAGAAAATAATTTTTGAAATACAATGTATGCGGTTGATCTGTAAGGGTTAATGTAGTATGTCTAATAGATCAGTGGTTCTGATATGTTTTTTTTAAAAAAACACCACCGAAACCAAACAGAAAATGAAAAAACAAAACCCCAAGCCTAGAAACACCCCTTTGTTGTACTGCTAGGGATGGTTATAATATAACACTGTTTGCATTGCACTGGCTATACCTTTGTCTTGAATTCAGCCTATATAATCTCTAAGTAGCTCATTTTTAAACTATTTTTCTTTTCCCCCGTCTCCTCCTCCCTATTGAAAAGACCCCCTTGTGCAATGATAGTTTTACTAAAGGTGCACTGGCTGATGGTTGGTCAACATCTTTTTGTAGCCATAAGATCAGTAGCAAAACTATTTGAATAACAAAAGAAACCAAATCTACGTTCTTGAGATAAGTAGAAATTCTTGAGATCTTCTAGTTACGGAGAGCCATCAGCACTGCCCTTTTCTTGTCATAAGTCCTGTTTCACCGGAGTTTGTATGGCTTCCCAGTGGACCTCAGGCTGCCAACTCTTCTGGAAAGGCAATAGCACTGTGGTTCTGCCCTGATCCTGAGGAAACTTCTGCCTGTGCCAGAGGGCGAATGCTGCAGTGAAAATGTTGTCGGCTGCTTAGGAACCAGCTTGAGATAGCAGGGGTTCTTCTTATTGCTGTTTTCCCTGCTGTATCTGTCCTTCAGGCCCTTCTCTCTCGATGAATACAGTGCATCAGTTTCAGCCCAGGATTGCATAATAAGACAATAACTGCAGTCACTAAGCAGCTCTCTAGTGAAAGTTCAGTACTTCACAGCGCAGTATATTTACTGAAATGGAAATTTTTCATTTCAAAGTGACTTATATATTCATCGGTGGAGATGGGTGTGTTTGCCGCATTTATCCTAGTCTTGATAAATGCAGCAGAAGCAGGTTTTTGGTTTGGTGTTTCTTTATTTTGGTGGAGTTTTTTAGGAAATAAGGTAGGGAGACGTTAATGTATAAAAAGTCTTTGCCCGTGAAATCTCAATTGACAGGGAGCCATAAAGAATACATATACTAGCCACAAAATAGTCTACACATACTCTGTTTTACAGTAAGATTTTGTTAGAATGTACAACCTCTATAGGGTAGACATAGAAAAATTGTTGTGAAGTATTGGACTTAAAATGCAGAAAGAAAATGCTTTTTTCCCTCTTTTAGTTTCCTTGGGTAGAGGACCAGCATACTCGATTGCCATCATACATGTTTGGTTATCATTTACTCAAAAACCAGGGTAGAATTTTATGATGATGCATGTAGAAGGACTTAATAGTATGTATATTAAAATACTTTGACATTTTTGCTGAAAAAAAAAATTGGTACCTATTGTTTTGGTTACTTATATTGCAATAGTATGTGGGAGTCACGAGCAATGAACATGCATTCAAGAAAGATTCACACCTGCCACCATGGTGCTTACATTCAAAGTGCAGGTTTGGTTACAGGTACGTTGAACATTCATGAAAACAGGAGGGAAGGCAGGTGATTTAGAAATCAAGTTTGTTTTTCACAAAACATTTAAAATAGGAAGTTAAAAGGTGCAGGACAACGTAAACTCTTTACTAGACTTCATTTATTTCATGTGTAGCGTGCAAAATTTTGTAGAAAGAAATATTTTTTTGGCTATTGCAAGTCTTTACTTGACTCACAATGTGGACTTTTTTTCTTGAGCATATATTACTGTGCAATTGGAGTTGTTCCACTGTTTCTGTAACAGTTATTCCACAGGCAGGTGGTGAAAAAGAAATCTGGCCTCATTATCTGTACTAAATGAACCAAGAAACATCTAATTCTTGCTTTAGTTTCATAGTTGCCTTGTACATATGTACACACACTTAGAGACACATATATATTTGTATATGGGATTGTGAAGAATCTTAGCAGCAATGGAGATTTTATTCTTTTATGTAAGATGTATGAGAGCCTGAAATTCTGCAAGCTGACTGGCAGGTAGGCATTGTGATGTTTTCTGCTTTACACCGTCTCTTCCTAGTAGTATATACTGATAACTTAACACACAGATTTGCTGATACAATGTTCCATAGATAGTAAACGTTTGCAGAAAATTACTTTTAAATAATGAAAGAACCTGCCATTGGAATGAGATAAAGGCCGAGGTTAGGTTAGTAATACCAGGGCTTCAATCTTATTTAAAATTACATATAATTTTTATGTAAACCCTTACATTTTTTTAAAAAACCCCAACCTTGAACAATCTTCTGACAAAAGAGTAAAGTGGGTATTTGTTTTCTGTGTTTTGATTTTGTTTGGGAAAGTAAAACGAGATAACCCATTTAATGTATGTACTGTACTGCCATTAGGCAGTCTTGGAAGGTTATGGCAAACTTAAGTTTGGGCATGTTCTGACTGGATACTGAAGGCTTAATTTTAAAAATTAAGGTCCCATTAAAAAAAAAAAAGTATTTAATATTAGTCTTTGTTAGAAATTTTTGTTAGCATAATAATTCTGCTGTCTCCTAAACTATTTTTATTGTGGGGAAGGTCCAACCCATATAGGTGTTCTTGAAAAATGTAATACTTGATTTTTTGGCAGATTAACATTTCAGAGAAGTAGCTTTTGTTTTATTACATTATAAAAAAGATCTTTGATTGCTTAAACGTTGCTTAGCATTTACCGTGTTGATTAAGATGTTACGGAATTCATGTCAACATAAGTATGGAAATAAACTGAGCCTTCTGTAAGAAAGCTTTTTCACGTTAGATGGTTTTATCTCTTTACTGTTGCAGTAAGACAAATAAAGTACTGCAGAGAATTTAAGGTAACTGAGAAGGAAAGATGGGGAAGGACATTCCTGTAGCCCTCAGAGCTGCTTCTGTTCCTGCTTTAGCCTTGTCCCTTGGAGACTGCAGAGAGGAAGGCAGCTGATAGCTTGTGGCACACTCTGAACTACTGCATCTGTCTGTGCCTAGCAAGAGAAGGGTGAGGTAAGCAGAAATCTGGATTTGGCAGGTGTCTGAGATGCTGGATTCCTTGTCAAGAGTTTGGATTAGAAATCACCTTGGAATATGAGGAATCTGGCTTGTCCAGCCTACTGGTTTGCAACTAGGAATAGCTTGCAGATCCAGGCGATGTCTTGTACAGGGTGGAGCTGGCAAATCCTGGAACTACTACAGCAGTGAATGGAGCGGAAAGTGATACTGTCCCTCTGTCTCTCATGGACCTTAGACCTGGTGGCTTTCCTGGATGGGCAGGGGAATTCCCAAGTTTGTGTGCTTGTTGGGTGATTGGCAAGTGGTGTGCTGTGCACCTGACCCGGGAAAAGTAAGACTTGCTACCGCTGCTTTTGTTCCTGGGAGCAGACCACTAAAATTGTTCAGGCTTAAAAGCTGTGAAGTTTGTAAAGTCACTGAACTTATTATAGAATGCTCCGTTTAATATGCAGTGGTCTGTGGTGGGACAGGAGATGAGTCCTTTCTGGTCCTAATACTATGAAATATGCAAGGACAGGAAGGCAGACCATAAAATACCAGTATAACGACAAAGGACTGCTTTACAGGGTCAAACATTAATAGATTCATTTTTCAACACCAGCAGACTCAGTAACCTGCAGTTACTGGTCTTTTGGCCTCAAAGCCTGTAATCTAGTTAAGTGTATCTGAACTTGAGGTTTCGTTTGCCATTAACAAGAACAAACAAAACCAGAATCCAGACAAAAATGTGGACAAGTCATCTATTGAAAAAACAGAAAATCATGGTCCAGAAGATAAGACTGATAAAAAGCTTAAGAGCTGCATGCATTCTGTGCAGCTTTCTGTGAAGAAAAGCCCTCCTAATGTGCTTAGCAATATAATGTTACCTATGTACGTGCCTTGGCAAGAGATCGAAAGCGTTTGCTGCCAACTGACTGGAATGATACTCAGTTCTGGCTGCCATCACCACTCTTAAGACTTCTAGAGTTGGCTGCAGAGAGCAGCACTACTGGTGAGAGAAGGTGTCCTGGTTTCCAGCAGGGACGGGGTTGACTCTCCCCTGGCTCTATCAAGCCCAGCTATTCCACCCCATATGCGCCACGCCCAGGGGGCAGCAGGGAGCTGGCCCGGAAGGGGAGGGGTGCCAACCGGAAGTGGGTGTGGCGACAGCACGGCGTAGGGGTATATCGGGGCAGGTGGTGCCTGGGTGCGGCTTGGTGGCGGTCAGGGCGGTGCGAGCTGCGGTCGGTATCGCACTGGTGTTTGTGTCCTCCGTCTGTTACTGTTTCCCTGTAAAACCTGCTGTTCTGTTAAACAGTTTTTGTCCCAACCCACGAGTCTGCCTTTTCCTTTCCATCCTCTCCCCGCTGCTGTGGGGTGTCAGAGCCAATGGACTGACACCTGGCTCTTGTGTTGCCACCGAGGCCAAACCAGGACAGAAGGGAAAGCAGTTGGTTAAGTTTTGTGGTGTAGCGTTTTGAAGCTCTCAGTCTGTCTTGGTTGCCTGCTTTACAGAAATGTGTTACTGACCATGCGGTATCCAGAAAGATCAAATGCAACAACTAGTGGTCAGGGGAGACTTGATTGCACAGCAAACCATTTCTCAAAAGCTCAGAACTATAATTTTTATGACTATTTTTCTTGGTGTTCAGTGTATAGCATGTTTCTTTCAAGAAAACCCTGGTCTATTATTGATACAAATATGTGCTTGTTTACACACTTTCAGAAAGAAGTTCAAGTGGTGTTTTTGTTATTTCGTATATATGATTCATAATATGATCTGCAGATCAAACAATGTTGTTATTCTTTCTTTTTGATGCTGGTGAAACCCCACGTGAAATATTGTGACCTTCCACTTCAAGAAAGATGCTGTGCTAGTGAAGACGGATTGCCAAGATGGTCAGGGCTTAGAGCACACAACTGGTGAGAGGTGTTGAGAGATCTGGGCTTCCATCTGAGAAGATGGGAAGTGTAACAGTTTGACATGCAATTACAGAGATGGTTAAGGTAAAGCCTTCTTCTGCTAACAAGGGACATCAGCTGTAGGTTGTGGCTTGGGAGGTTCAGGTTGTACATTAGGAAAAATCTTTTTATAAAGAGGGTAAAGAAACAGCACAGAGCACATTACATGGGGAGGTTGTGGAGGTTTTGAAGACTCAACCATGGCTGACCTGATTTGGTGTTGGGAGGTTGAATCAGCTGATATCTGAAAGTCCCTTTGAAACGTTTCTATAATTCTGTGTAGTTACCTCCCTTGATTAATTGAAGTAAAGGGGCAAAAAAAGTAAAGTAGGAAGGTTGAAATGGAGAGGTAAGGTGGAAGGTCTGAGTATGGTGTTGGGCAGAGAACAGACGTTGCCACTGCTGCTTTGACAGATTCTTGTAGTGAACTAAGCAGTCTCATGAGAAATTATAGCTGGATGGTACATTACGTGACTCATGAACTGAAAAGATAGAAATTTGTACCCTAGGTGTAGAAATATTGGGACTTAAAATGTGTGTATTACAGGGTTTTTAGAAGGTGCTTGCTAAAATATAAACAAGTGCAGGTACACTGTTTAATTTGAACACATGCAGGAAGGAATCAGTGGTATTAAACAATGTATGAACTTTGCTATACAGACTAATTGTGCCCACTAAATAATGGAATTGCCATCCTGGCACATTCCCATGTTAATTCTTTGTTTTAAAAACATCTTCCTGCTGATTCTTCTGACTTTCTGTGCACTGGTGGGTGGTGTTGAATTGATGTAAATGTAAAGATTGGTGACTGCTGATAAACTTTCAGTTATGAAAAATGAACAAGCTTGCTTTATTCAGCTGAACGTATAATTCTAATACGAACTGGTAGTAGTATTTAAACTGCATGTGTGATGCAGTGGCAAGGGAGGGTTTGGTCTTTTTCTTTGAGGTTTCTGTGAAATTCAGTCACAGATTTCCAAACTACTAGTCCTGGAGCGATAATAACCTGTGGGTTTTTCTAAGCGCTCTTTTAAACATTTTCCTGTACAATTAGGAAGGACTGGGTTCAAGGGGGAAATTTGCAGCCTCAGGTACTAGTTACACCACATACACACTTCAAAATAGATTTAACATTTTCTCAGCTGGGTGGGAGATGTTCTTTTTTGACTGGTTTTGGACCATCAGTAGAAGCTTCTCTTGATATTGCTGGACTTGTCTTATAAAAATGCCCTGAGTTGGGGAAATTTGATGGAGATACTTGTTCTCTTCCACCCCACCCCCAAATCCTGCCTGCTGTGAAAATGAAATAACACTAAGCAATGACTTTTAGCTGTGGACTCAAATGGTGATTTTTCAATGATAGAGGAGAGACTTAGCTGTGCTTAGAGACTTTTTATCTCCATTTTTTGATTAGCATTTTGTGCTTCAACAGCATCATCATGTTGAAGTTTAAATTAATTCAAAAGAGATTTTCTAATTTACCTAAAATGTGGAATATTTGAGATAACAAAATGAAGCCCTACAGGTCATGTGTTTTCCAGTAGCAGCAAAGTCACTTGTGCTTACTTAAGCTAATATTCTTTTCAATTCCTTTCCTGTGTCTTGCCTAAGTATAAAAATAGGATCTGGAAGAACAGAAAGTCCCTTCAGTGACTAGACATATTTTGACAGAAGTCGTTGGCTAAAAAAGAGCAGAGAGATGATACCGGTCAACCTGTGTTAAAACACACTATAGACTTCTGTTAACCTCTTTTTAGGATCTTGGGATGGTTAAAAATACGTGGTTTGATGAAAGTTAATCACCTGAAATTCTTTAGATAAGAAATCGTGTGGATTGCTGAAAGGCAGAGGAAACACTTGTTACAGTCTAGTTTCATCCAGTTTATGAAGACACAGATTATAACTCAGTGTGTCTGGTGTGGAGGAACACCAGCACACCTATTTATGGCCAGGTCCAACAGAAATTACTGTGCATTCAGAGATTTAAGGTGTTTTTTAAACCCCAAGCATAAGTCTGTACAACTAGTTTGGGTCAAAATCTTTCACGTTTATTTGAAAATGAATGAATAGATTGCAGAAAGTATTTTGTGTTTCTAATCAGTAAGATGCTTTGCTCCTTTATTCTACAGGAATATCTCTGTAGAGGCCAGTGCACTGAAGTAAAATATTTTTGCTTTTCGATACAAGTCAATCAATAGCTTCCTTCTTTAGATAATTATAAATCTGACTGTGTCTAACATTGATTTAGTTTTTCATTGCATCAAAGGTAATTTTTGCCTTCATTTTTTTTCTTTTATTTCCATATCTTACTGCTCATTTTTGTGTGATCTTCTTAAGTCATCTTTGATGGTATGCCACCTGCTAGGTTTTGCAAGCATCATGAAGGGGAGGTCACAGCATTCATGGACCAAAGAGTCGTTGTGTGCTTGGCTGTATTTGTGAAATACGTGCGCGTTTCCACTGTAGCCATAGCTTCCTCCTCTTCTCATCTTTGAATATGCACTAATAGCTTACCCGTTCAAAGACATGACTTTCAGACTCCACAGCAATGAACTGCAAAAGATGCACATTAGCATTCTGCTAGGCAGTCCTGCAAGGTCGCCCAAGGTAAGCTGCCAGCTGCCCAGCTTACCCAAGCTCAGTGATGTGGTAGGAGACGAAGTTGTTTGCATTATTAGGTATATCTGTTTTTTAGAGGGGGACATCCGCACTCACCTGAGCAAAGCATACACTGAATGCTTTGAGTAGCCAAAAGACTTGTTTTGACCCTTTAAGTGAACAAACTTGCTGCCATGAAGGAGAGATTGTGAGAAGGTTCCCTGGAATGATTGTGCTCTCAAGTGTTTGCTTCTCTTTTTTGTGGCTATCCATGTGGTGAACATGCTTATAGGCAGATCTTTGATTCCCTTAAAAAGACAAGAAAAGGAGTAGCACACTTTTTAGAGAAGAGCAGAGTTAATCACGATCTCATCTGGCATTTTCCACGTACGTTAGTTCTTCTGTTGTTTAAACATACCCTATTCTTAAATATGTGTGAAGTTAGGATTTAGCAGATAGATCAAGTACCTGGCGTTAATCCAAGGTCTAATTCTTAATCTTCTGTAGTATGGATATGGTAGATAAATTTCTCAATGGCCAATCTAAAAACTATTCACTCAAACCCGACATAGCCCATTTCAGCTTCTCTTTAATAGGAAACCTAATAACTTTTTCTGATGTGGTGCATAAAGCTCTGGTATTTTGTTTTCTTTTTATTACCAGATGCAAGCGTGTTCATGTATTTACAGTCAATAAAGCTATTAGTGCTATACACTGGTTTAGATTAATAATTTCAACCTTTCAGTTTAGGGTGTCTGATTTAGGGCACTGCTGTGTTATTTGCATCCTTTGGTCACATACTGACTACCCGATCAGTTGCAGTATTTCTGATTTTGAGCCACTTTTAGAAGTGGGACCACCTGGTCCAGTGTTTTCGTTCATACTATTCAGAAGTTGGGTGTCAAACAAACAAACCAGACTGCACTTTAGGACCAGTGTGAGTCGTGTACATCTACAGCAAATAAAGAAGGTAATCTCCAATCCCCTCTTTCCATAATGCTTTTTTTTCTCTGAGATCCTCTTCTTTACCCTGCTCACACTCTGACTTTGATTTTGTATGGTTTCCAAGAGAGGTGGTTATATATTAGGACTTGCTGTCAAGGAACAGTAGTTTCAAAGAGGTACAATATTACCTACGCATGGGTCTTATGCATGAAAGAATGTGCAAGATGTCCAGACCATCAAATCTAGAGACTGTATAGGAAGGAACAAATATTGGCCATAGTCCCTTTGCTTCATATATATTAGTGAATATTTGTATTTGCTCAGAGAGCCAAGTTTTACAGCCTATCCTGTTATCTAGACTTTTCTTTCTTGTGAATTGTCTCAATGGCGCATTCTGCCGTGGGCAAAACAGTTAGTGATCATGTTTCCCTCTTTTTTCTGTATTTTTGTAATACTTGCATGAGATAAAAATGTATTTCTGCCCTAAAGTGAGTGCAGCTATTCTGTGTAGCAGACCGTAGGCTGGATTAGCACTTGTGGCAAAATATGCCACCTCTTGATGCGAGGGATTTATTTTTCTTTAGCACATGTTGACTCTCTCAGGATTTTTCCCATAAGAGTGAGCATGCAAATATAAATAACAAATAAGATTTTTCACTAAATATCTTGACACATTTTACTGGATTTAGATTCGCTTTCCACAGTTTCTGTTTCATGGTTACTTTCCTTCATCTAAGAGCAGTCGCAGTGGCAGTATAAAAATAACTTTTAAATTGAATTTTTCAAGATCTTCCTCTTCTGCTATCTCTTACTGCTTCCCACTTCTCTTCTGATTTTATGTTTCTTACTATTCCTCTCCCTGAAAATCAAGATCTCCTTATGCTTTGCGTTACCAGCTGTCAGGCGTGATGTCGTATGTGCTGATATGCCACTGCGTGAGCTTTCTTTGGCACTGTTGGCAGCACTCTGCTGTCATGCTCAATTGAGACAGAAAGGACCATTTCTTACTGGAAAATTAAGTCATGAAAAATGACTTTTGTTTTTGCAATAGAACTGTTTTGAAAGAAATTAAACATACGAGGAAATTTGTATTACAACAAATTAGCCCATAATTTTGTAAAGGTTTAAGTGTCAATATGAAGGAACTGGATAGTGAGAACAAGTAATTTTGTGAAATTACAGCCTCAAATTTCCATGTGTGATTTGAGCACAAATTCCATCAAAAGATTTTTTTTAATTTTTTGTTTGTTTGTTTGTTTTTCCCCTGACATAACTGGTTTTGAGCAGAAGTGAATGCCATCCCAGGCATCTGGAGATTATCTCTGGAAGGAGAGTAGTAAACGATTTACTTGTGTCCTCTGAAAGGGAGAGGCAAGCTCAGGATGATGATAATGGAGATGATCCTTCTCCTGACCTGTTCTCTTCCCCACCTCTGCAAGAGAAGAGGGAGTAGAACATCCTCTTCTGGGCTGACTTTTTTCTCCCCTCTAGTCCCTTATAGTAGTATTTTGGTTTATGGCAGATCGGGCTTTCCTGGACAGTGTTTGCACCTGGTTCAGGGCATAACACATACCAAGAGCAGACAGTTTTGGATGCAGCCCCTGCTTTGGGGGAGAAAATTCAGGGATGTAGTCATGTTGCTTGACCTTACTGGTAGGGAGCTGTCACTGTTCTTATTTAAAAGACTATTTACAGTATAGCCTCTGTGCCCGCTTGATTTTAGGCTTTAGTAGTTGTTTCTGGCCTTTCCTCAGGACAGTCAAGTCTTGATTTCACTCCTGTTTCAGAGCTTTCGTGATGGATGCTGTTTCATAGAAGCCTTTCAGATGCAGTGTTTCATCCTCCATGCTGCTTATTGGATCGCAATTTCTTGTTGCATCATCCAGTTTTCACCTTTGTTAGAAAGAGTTACTGCACAACAGATTGATAAGATAAAGGAAGCAAAAAAATTCAGAGGAAGTTGTCTTATACCTGTCACACAAATGTTTAGACCAGTAAATTAGTGCTTGCTCTGAGAAATGAAAATGAGACCTACTGAGCCTTCATTATAATATATTTCTCATCAAAGGAGTTTATGTTGCTTATATCTGTTAAAATGAATACTGAAAGTGATGTTGCTAACTGATATAGTTATACTGGTAGAACATACATGCCTGGACATTTTGAAGCATTTTCCAATCTTACTGTGTATACATACTTCAAAACTGAGCCCTAGAAGGTGCTTCTGTTGTAAAGTTCAATTTCTGTTACAGGCATCATAACTTGATAGGAAAATTTAAAAGCTAAATCAAGCAAAAATGTGTTGTTTTTTTTTTTCTCACAAAATTTTTACGTTTTTTTGATTTAAAATGCAACATAACTCCTAGGGGTAGTTCACTTTTTTTTTTTTTTTAGCTAAAAAGAATATAATTAGTGTTATATGCTTTTAATTCTTTACTGTGTAAATAGCTGTGAACAGTGAGTATAAAAACAGTTCAGATCTGACTCTTGGTCAGAACCGTAATTAGAAGCAGATGAGAATAACCATAGAAAAATACTTGTTGAAATATTCTGGTAGTTGATCAAAGATGATAAAACAACTGGGAACAATGCATTCAGGAAAAACCGTTGTGAAACCATATCTATGCTTATGAATTTAGGAAAAAAAAATATAAATCAGTCATGGTCAGTAAGAACTTGCTGATGTTTTAGGTCAGGTCAGTAATCTGCATATCCTTCTCAGTTAATTTTTGTTAGGCAGATCTGAATGTATCGTACTTGGAAGAGGTGATATGTTCTTTCACTTGGCAAAATGCCATGCAATGGTTTTAGATGGTAGCACTGCAATATTGTAATAATGAAGACTACACTATTATTGTCAAATTTGCAAAGATAATTTACTATGAATTATTCTTGCACTTTATTTAGTAACCTTGAATGCCTTAAGTTTATTGACACGCTGCTTTATCATACCTGCTAGCTCAAGTTAATGACTTGCTCCAGGTAGAGAATATAGCTGGGCAATGTTTCCTACAGCTTTTTTTTTGTGTGAAGAGTTCTGAGCTTCTGTGCTTTAATTTATGCAGTTTAATGTAAAAGATTGAGATACATGCTCATCCAGTTGAGGAGGCTTATCTGCCTGCGAGAAGAATCAAAACTCTCTTCTGTAGACTTGACAGCTAGTGCATATACAAGAAGTTCACAGCATTTAAGCAAAAATTTCTGAACTGTTCTTCCAAAATACCTCTGTGTGTGTATATTTACTGTAGTGTGAGTACATATATTTGTAGACACATGTATGTATCTATATTATAATGTGCACCTATCTGTATCTTATAATTTATATATATTAAAAATGTAGTGCAATTCTTGATATTTTTTTTTTGAGAACATGAATTTAGGAAAAATAAAAAATACTCTTTCTTGATGTTGAAAGGCTCTTATCAGTCTAATTTCAGTTTAAAACTAATTACTTTAAAATACATGTTTATACTATTCTCCCTTCCCTGCTTTTTTAACTAAAGCTTCCTAAAGATCAAAATTATCTTGATAATTTTTCTCTTTTTTAATCCTTTGACATTTGAAGAAAGGTCTTTTTATTTTTTTTTTCTGTAATTGACAAGGAAGGTGTTTGAATATGCAAGGGAATGCTGACTTTGTCTAGACAGAAAACATTGTGCATTGCCAAATGCACAAAGTCCTTGATAGAACAGAGACAAACCTTTTCTTTTTTTCTTTTTTTCTTTTTTTCCCCCTCCTCTGTTAACATTCAGTTTATAGTAACTGTAGCTGTTACTTGCAACTTCACGTATTTAATTTTGGGATGTGAGATACTGCCGTTTTGGGCTGTTGTTTTTTCCCGAATTTGCAGTGTAAAGACGGTAGAGATAAGTGCTCAAGATATTAATGCATATTTTGTTCTGTGTACAGTAGTTTCATATCTAGGACCATGGCTAAGAAATGGGTTTATGTAGCTGGTATCCATAAAACAAGGTGTTGTGTCAGCTAACAGGCTCCTGGTAGAACAGAAGTAATCTCAAATTCACCCCAACTGTGGGTAGCTACGTGGGCAATGGTGTGTTTGCCAGTCAGGACTCTGCAATTGATAGTAAGTAGAAAGGAAATTAGTGGAAAGGTTCCTTCTGAACACCACAGTGGAGTTGTGGAGCCCACTCTAAGCTCTGATGGTTGTGTTGGCCTGTAACAGCAGTATGCTTCATGTTGTGAGTAGAAATTCGTAATTGCTCTAACAGTCCAAAACCTCTAAAACCCATGAAAGTAAATGAGTAGTAGACCAGCTTTAGTAGTTCCGAACTTGCTTGCTTACTTTTTCTTAAGCACACTAAGCAACTCTAGACAGGCTGTCACTATGGTCTTTGAAACATTGCCATGTTTCTTTCGTCCTCTGCTTTTAAATTCCTAATATAGTAAGACTTTCATACTTTGTACTCTGTTCATTGCAGATTCCTGGGTGTTCAAGGCTCTCATTTGGAGCTTAAAAGCTTTCCAAAACACAACATAAATTTAGAAATGGAAAAGAGAAGAGAGGCACTTACTGTCCTCTCTTTTACCACAGCCTGTTGACTCCCAGTGCAAAGCCTTAGACTATGGTTTCTGGCTCTTAACTGGTAGCCAGTGTGCAGGTATATTAACTCAGCAAGTATGGATCATTTTTTACTCAAATGGGCATAAGGTAGTAATTTGTACCTGGAAGATAATGTCTTGGCCACAGTTTTTGTCTGAAAGTGATTCTGCTCTAACTTTATAGAAAGGCGTTGCTTTCATGGGGATTTTTTTCCCCTTCATTTCTTGTCATCTTACGCAAATTCCTATATTCAGAACTCTTCAGAAAGACTGAGGAATGACTGATGAAAACCTTTAACGATGCTTTGAAAATGTAGCACATGCTGTGTTGTTCCAGTAGAAGAAAGCAATATATTTGAAGGGTTTAAAACATGCTTTCATATTAGTTTACTACAATTTAAATATTCTTTTAGGGGACTGCTTATGGATTCTGAATTTTCAATTGCAATAACAGTTTATTTGACGTTTGAAGGGTTATGATGCATTTTCTTTATGACGTATTCTAGTCTTTTTGTTCATGCTAGTTTCTGTTGAAATCAGTGCAAATGCACTGGCATTTGGCAAATGCACAAATGTTTCTGGTGTTGAACTACTACAGCCAAACAGTGATGTGCACTTGCAGCAAAAAATGGGAAGTGGTGAATAATCCCTCTTCCCTTTTGAGATGAACGTATTTGAATTACGTTGGCAGGACTGAGTGAAGAAGCTTGTATTGTTAACAGGCTGAATCTGCGCTGTCAACGTGTAACACTTTTTTTTCCTGTGGGAATTTCAATCCGGTTTTCACCAGCAATTTCTTTGTCTAAAACTAAACATAAAGGTTATCTTAGGGTTCTGCTGCTAAATTTGTGGTTTATGTGCTTTGGTCAGAGAAAAATGTCGCAATCTTACACGCTCTTCTGTTCACTATGAATTTATTCTTTCACTCAACTTTGTCAGAAATATATTCAATTAATGTCGTAAAATGCACTTTTTCCTCATCTTAAACACAATAATCTCCCAGTACCGCACACTGAAAAGTAATGTACCTGAAAATCTTAAACTTCCATAATTTAACTTGGTAAATATTGTACTAACTTTGATAAATGTTAACTTTTTTTCTTCCCAGACTTCCAGAGGAGGAGTTGGCAACAGAACCACTAAAATACGCTGAACAACTTCCGGTAGCTCAGATAATACATCAGGTATGTCTTTCTATTTTCAGAATTTTCTCTGAGAATAAACAACATCTGTAATACTTAAGCTGTTTTTCTAGGTCATACACAATCAGTATCCTCATGCTGGATGTATGTAAACCCATCATACTCTTGTTTAGATAACAATTATTAAATTATAAAGGTCTTTCTCTGAACGTGACAATGACAAGATGTGTCCTCTTCAGAGGTTTCTGTTAAAATTGTTGCGTGTCTGGTATTATAAAAGATTTTACAAAATCCAGTAAATTATTCAAATTTGCTTCTTGACCTAAATCATACACTCCTTCTTGAAAACGCGGCCAATGTATAGAATCGTTATTGTGGAATAATCATCTTGACGGGCTGAGCAGGGAAAACAGTCTCCCCTCCTAATGCATTTCTGAATGAAGTATTAGCACTATTTCTATTTCTACCTGTAGAAGTGTCATCATACTCTCTGCTGTTCACAGAGTTTTTTGTTTTCTTTTTGTTTTGAACAAAAAACCCCGGAGATTGAGATTTTGTCCAGGTTGTGCCTTCTAACTGTGCCTTTATTTAAAATCAATGCTCTTCCATTGATTTAGGTCACCAAATGAGGGATGATTTGAATCCCATCTGAGCTGGGACTGAATAGCAGGCTACAGTTTTTATAGTAAGAGGTCTTTTGGGTTTTTTCCCTGATTTATAGCAAAGAAGAGGAAGATCTTTTCTGCGCAGAAAATTCTGTGCTGTCTACTAAGTCTTTTCTCAAAGTTCAAAGTTTGATTCTCAATCCATCCTGCTGGAAGATTAGACGCCCAGCCTGCATTTACATATCTTCTTCTTTGCTGTTACCTCTGCCCATTTTACAGAAACACAACCAAATAACATACATAAAACTTGTGATATACTGTAAAACATGGCTGTTGAGACATAGCACCGCCCTTCTTGGTGATGCTTTAAAGAAATCATAAATGACCTACTCTGTTACAGTCATTTGGAATTTTCTCAAAAAAAAATTATTTTTTAACTTAGAAGTTGTGAGTCTTGCTTCAGGGACAGGTAACTATAGTCAAGAGTGAATAGGTCAGATTACTGTTTTCCTGATGGTACCTTGGCAGTATGGAGTCTTTCATGTTAGGTGTACTCTGAAAAATTGACCTGAAAGTTGGAGAAGATGATGACAGTTCATCATGGGAGTTCCTTCACTGCCTTGAGAGAAGAAAAGCTTCCAGCTTGAAAATTGGGACTTGGTGTTGGCCAGGGTAGCAATAGCAAGACAGACAATTGTGAGTTAAAGCTGTGGTTTCAGACTGGGCTGGTTTTGAACACTTAAAGATCAACAGGAGCAAATAAAAGCCTACTAAATGCCAAAGTTGCTTACAAAATCCTATATCCTATTAGTATTAATTATTATTATAGATCTTTCTGAATACCGTTATCAATCAGTGTTTTTAAGCAGTTGAGTCACACTCTGCAGGCAGTGCTGGTTTTACCTTAAAGGAAGCATAAGCTTTATTTTAAAATTTTAAAGTGCACAAGTCTTTTCTGTGAGATGTAAGCACAAGGGATTTTCAAACTTTTGGCTGAAATCTGCACCTCGGGGAAGAATCTCTGATGTGGTCAGAACATGGAAGATTGGAAATCAGGACCAGTTTGTATGTCAGGAACTCCCTGGTGTTGTCAGAGCTTCAAATGACCCAACAGCCTGCAAATGTCACATTTAAAATTCTGTCTTCATGCCTGACTCTCAGCATAAATGAATTAAACAGCAGAGCAGGCAGCCAGTCAATATGTTCTTACCAGTGAGAGTGAGCAATGAAACAGTTTGGGGGTTGTTTGGAATCAGTAAATAGAAGCCATGCGGAATGGCTCACCTAGAGAAAAATCTCAAATAGGAAACAGAATTAACCTTTAAGATGGTTGCCCAGATGAAATGTCATAGTAATATTTTTACAACATTAGGTGGGTAATAACCACAGAGGGTTCATTTGGCTACTGTGTGTTACACTGCAATAGAATATTGCACTGTGGAAAGGCAAGAGTTTGTTTTTTATGTGCCCTTATCTGTTTGCTGTAACAAATTTACTAGTAGCACAGAGCTGTGGTCCACACAGGGCAGCAAAACAAATCAGATGGAACTGCAAATTTCTTCCATGTAGAGAAACAGCATAAAATGACCATTGTTTAACTGTTGTGTCAGGGAACCAGGCACTGTGCCCTGGTTCTGTACGATCGTGATGTGCTTTTTGAGCCTTGAGGAGCTGCAGCCAGCTAACCGTACTCCACACCCGTGTCCTGGTGAATTAGCAAAGATAATAAATAATGTGTCGTTTCTGAGGGACCTCTGACAATTGGGACATGTAGCGCAAGGGCCATGTTGAGTTTATATAAGTATATATTATTTTTTTTTTTACTTTAAGAACAAAGGAATAAATTTTAAGAAATAAAAAATAACATGAGTAAGACCAGCAAATAATATTTGTGGTTTATGCAAATGGGTGATCACTGTGTTTAGTATGGGCCTTCGCTGTTGTTTCTATATCATATGTGAGATTTGTTTTATGTTAGCCCATGGTTTATTTACTTCCAGGCATCAAAAAAGGCATCAATAATGTATATTTATAGCATAAATATACATTAAAGCTTCACAATGGTGAACAGGTATCCTAAATGGGCATAATGCCAAGCTGGACTTTAATTGTTACTAGCCAACTTGAGTGCTAATTCTATGTAAATTTCACTGTAAATTCTGAACACTACTAAAAGTCTGCATGGTTTTCATGGGTGTTTACATCTCATTTCTAACAGATTTGTCTTCAGTACTTTGACAAAATACTATACTAATGAACAGAAATTAAGTTTTGGTTTCTAATCTGATTATTCCACAGGAAAATTTCAGACTTTTTACATCCTAAAGTATTTATTGAAATGAGACCCAGAACCTGATTTTGGGATTGATCTTAAACTTTATGGCACTAGTAATTGTTTATTACTATAGTAGTTTAAAAATAAAAGAATAACATCTCTATAAAGCTTCCCTATAGAATTCCAGTTCCAAGAAATATATTTAATACGTTGCACCGTAGTTGGTTAAAAAGACAGATGTGAAGAAAAGAAAATATATAGAAGAATGAAAATGAATACTAACATTTAAACCACCAGTTTTCTGACACGAACCAAAATCAGAAATTTGTAAACACAGTAGTGCTTTCCATTTTCAAAAACAAAAAGGAAAATATGGACTTTTAACTGAAATGAAGAACCACTAGTGCTTCATGAAGGAATGCAGTCATTAATGCAAACTTCTAAAATTGCAAAAGTGAAGCTTTCAGAGGAATACCCACAGAAGACAGACTTTTGAATGAGATTCTTTGTGTACAGTCATGCGTACAATGCTGCTACTTAAAATAAGTTTATGAATAGTAAGGCAAAAAAAAGAACAGGAGAAACTGTTTCAGAAGATTGTTTTCATTTATCATAAAGGATATTAATTGCTTGCCGCCAATTCAGCAAGGTATTTTAATAAGTCACTAGCTGCCAGTGCTCATGCTCTGAATGTCACTATGTGTTAATGTATTTTGTCTAACTGGGATTTAGGATATTGAAGAGTCTCGAATTGCTACAAGTGTCTTACTGATGGAAGCATGTTCTATTGACAAAAGGCACGTTCCAGTGGGTAAATGTCAGATCTTACGGTGTTGTTATAATTGAAAACGAAGTGAAACAGCAAATTCAGGCCACAATCAACTTGCATGCTCATTTTAGTCCATTGTAGAATACTGAGCAAATAAATTAACATGCTGTTAGAATGGGATGGTATTTCAAGAAACTAACTTCCAGCCCATAGTGGTGATTGCACAATTTACGTAAATTTTACATGGCTCACAGTTGCCCATTTACTTAAAGAGTTCCTAGGTGTTTTTTCATGTAAGGGAAGGCATGGGAGAATGTTAGATGCAATTTCTAATTAAAATAGATTGAATTTCCTTTTGGAGATCTGTGTTAATTCTGTTTGGTTTGAGAGTTTTTAACCAGTGAGTTTGTAGCCTTTTTGTAGAAGCCTTAGTGGAAATCTCAGGAGATGACTAGGAGATAGTGATAACCTTGTTGAGTAAATATGTTGCTCTCTTCCAGATTCCAGTTGAGCAACTGATATGAGCACCATTAGCTTTGCTGAGCTTAGACTCAAAGGACGCTAGGGAGTTGCCATGTTTAGTCTAGTTTGAAACTAGACTGCACTCCACAATAAGGGGTATTAAATAAGAAATTTAAGAAAGAAGATGGGAGAGGGATCTCCAGAATTATAGATGGACAGGCTGATGATCATCACAGTTGGCTGTGACATTGCAGTTCTGTATTGTCTTGCAAGAAGGTCTTTGTTTCTGTAATTCTGTGCTTCTCTTATGAGTTTGTTGCCCCTCTTTCACCCCCCCTCCAAAAAAAAGAAAAAAAGAAATCATTTCGCTTTGAAGATTAGTTTTTATTCATTCTCAGGACCTCATTCTCACATAGTGGAGGGGTGTTAGTTTATTGCATTTGTTGATGCTATTCCTGTTTCACACTGATTTAATTGAGAGCGGTTTTCTTTAGCAGCATTTGGCAGAAATTGTTGAAACAGAATTAAGAAAATAGAACGCACCATGTCGTATAGATTTTTTGAAGTATTTTCTTATTATGTATAACACAACAATTTTAGTTCTTAGACTTCAGTGTTTTCACAAACATTAAATTAAAGTGGTTTTATGTGACTTACGATCTTTCTGAAATGCTCGATGGGAAAAATAACCCATCACATACTGAGAGTCTTGAAAGCATAATTTTAAAATTCAGTGATCATACTGGTGCCTTGCCTTGTAGTTGCCCTATGGCCATTGTTGGGTTTCAGGGTGCCGGGGGGCCTCTCGTGTGCAGTCTACGTTTGTTGTGATGGTGGAGTTTTGGTTCCTATTTGTGTCTTATACAGACCATGAGTGGTGTTTAGAACTTTGGTCAAGTAAGCAGGGTATTTAACAGCACAGATCTTGATTATTATTTTTTTTTTAATGCAGACTAATTTTTATTTATGGATAATTTATTAAAAGTTTTAAGTATCGTTTAACAAAGTACTTTGCATTTTACTGGGACTTTACAGACTAAGAGGTTCAAAAGTAATCTGTGATATTTAGACATGTCGGGTTGGATGTGTAAAGTTTTAGATATTTATACATTCTCTGAAAGTCTGTCCCTGTAGTTGCGTTTGAAAATAACTTTCAAGAGTAGCTTGCTTTTAAAAACTCTGGTTATAATATTCAACTAGATGATGTCAGAGATAAAATATGACCTTCTACCAAAAGGTCCAAATTTTGCTATGCTTGTTGGCACTGACACAGGTCTTTTCAGGAATGCTTTTCTTTGTCAGAACTGTATTTTTTTCAGGATGACTGAAAATTTAATTTCTTATATCAAAGATTAGAAGGTGCTCTCACTTTTGAATTCAGTTTTATTTTGACAAAATACATTACCCAGCTACGCATCAAAACGCCTTGTGGCATGTCACCTTGCCCTAGGACACCTGCCTGCTCAGGTTTTACTTCTGCAGTTCTGAGCAACATACTGAAGACAGTATTGTCTTGACTAGAGGTGAGAAAAGCTGTTTCTGATGCCTGTCATGGAAATCTACCAACATCCTCTTCTTCACCAGCAGATCTAAGTAATCTTTGGGGTTCAGGCATTCTGACTGTGTTCCTGTGCAGAACTAAACCCAGGTGTGCTGTACACCTTCAGCTGAACCAGCCTATCTTCATGTAGGGCACTTGGGGAACGTAGGAGTTAGCAATCAATGTGTTTTACTAAGATATGTTTTTCCCCAATTTCTTTTCTGTGTTAAATGCACGTTTGTGAATTGTGTAACCTTGAGATGGTTTGTCTGCATTTTATAAGTCTAATGGAAGCGGTCTCAAGTAGAATTGTTGCTGGATGGTATCCAGTAAATAAGAACTTGCTTCTTTCCCTAATTTATATACAGTATGTGGATTTAATTTCTCTCACTGTTGCATAAGTTAGAGATTATTTAAATTCTTTTGGCTTCCTTTGAATTGAATGCAACCTAGTAGAAAACTCTGTGCTCAAAAGGAGCAAAATAAACTTTCTGTGGAAAGCTATTACTGCATGGTTTTGCCAACCACCAAACCAAATATGTCATACAGCAGCAAAGATACTCCTGCCAACATTTTGTGCTACTTGGTGCGTGTAAGTGGTTTGAAGATCACTCCCTAATATTTCTTCTATTAAGGTTGATTAAAAAAATTGTGAGTAGCAATCTTGCTGTGTGTATGAGTCGCTCGGTGTATGCAATGTGTACCTTGAAATTTAGTGAATAAGTGCTTAATTATTTTGATAGTACTGTTTTCTATAAGTAATAAATTAAGGATGGAAAAGTCCTGACTCACTCCAAGTAATCACTGAACACATTCTTGACTTGGTTGTAGCTGGTACAGATCTTTTACTGGCAAAACATTAAACCAGAAATATTTTCAAGCATTTTGTCATCTAGTGAACTACTGCATAGCTAGTCATGGTATTCAGCACGCTCCTTTGTAAGCTGGTAGTCCACACAAACAGGAAGATTGTCACTCTTGTTTTTCTGATTCAGAAATCAAGTAGCACATTAGCATAATGAAATCTCATAAAAAAAATTTGTAACATTCCTGCAATAGAGCATATTTCTGAGTACAGCGTAAAATATTTAAATTATAATTTTTTTATTTGCCGTTGATTTTTCTCCTCACTGCTTTCTGATCACAGAAGACGATGATGTGGAGTTAGCATAAATCAGTGATGATATGTTTTTACAGTCAAGGCTCAGCTGCTTTTGTTTTGTTACGTTTTTCATCTGAGTGTGAGGGAAACTCTCTGGAAGCGGAGACCTAGTGAAGCAGTCCCTTTTCTTCCATATTCCTTTCAAATAACTGTTGTGAGTGATCGCTCTCTGCCTGTCCAGGATCATTATTTTACTGTTTCTCAACCATAGGGAAGATTCTGCTTCTTTATCTCTTTAAGTTGAAATATTGGATGGAAGCTCTTCTCTTAGTCTTCAAGACACAACAAAGATCTTAGAATTATTTTTCTTTCAGTTGTTGCCTCCCAAATCTTAAACATTTAGCAGTAATTATGAGGAACTTCATTTCTGTAAGGATAGGCTACCAAAATATTCCTGCATGGGGAACTCTTCTTTTGTCTGCACACAACACTGCTCAGCAGAGCCAGAAAAGAAGCACAAGCGTTTTTTGTTGCTGACTGAGCATTACAGGGAAACTGAATGTAGTATTAATTTCTTCCAATTACAGCTGAATACAATAGATTGAATAACTAAATGCATTGAAAAGTATCTTGCATGAGGAACCTGAACAGTCAGTTGTGGGGTTCTTGTTTGGAACTGTTTCCTACTAGAAATCCCACACTGAACATTTTCTGGGAGCCAAGAAGGGGAAGCTTTGCTATGGCTTGTTCCAGCTGCCCAAAGGTGTTGGAGGTGGAGGAGGGTTGCTTTTTCATGCCAGAAATGTTGCATGCATGGCCCATCCTTTCTTGTTTATTCATTAAAATGTGTAACTTTACCTCCTTCCATACATCTTACTTTTTTCTAAATGAAACCAAAGTATATTTTAATCACCTGTTTTTTCTTATTGTACAGCTTTGTTAAGAACAGTTAAGCAGTTATTGAAATAATATTTGATGTGCATTTATGTTATTAGCTTGCCTGGGCATCAGTGGGGTCCAGCCTTTGCTGTTGCGTCTTGGAATGTGAATTTATCCCTTCTTCAGAGCCCTGGCACCCAGCAAGATGGCAGTAACGTCTAGACCATGCTCTCCCTCAAAGACAGTCACCTCTTTGGGGAGGTGCATTTTGAACAAATGGATGCAACTGATGAAGTGTTCTAAAAATGACCATTTTAGACTGTACAGATCCTGCAGTTTGGACAAAATAGTGTAGCACCATACTATTCAGTTTTCTGAGGTCATGTCTGGTTTTCTCCTTCCCTGACCTATGAAAGCCCTTACATTTAAAGATTGGAATTGTGTCTTCATTCTTCTTTGGCACAGGATGGAAGATCAGTTTGACAGGCAGCTTGGAGCAATTTAACTAGGGGCTGCCCCTCCAGTGGCCACACTCTGCTCTCCCCTGTTCCTGTTGGAGTCCTCTGGTCATTAAGCACAGCAGTGAGCTGAAAACTACTGCGGAAAAAAAAAAAGGCAGTTTTCAGCCTGGCTGGGTATGTGACTTACAGAATTTCTAAAGCCAACTGGAATAGGTAGTATCAGCCAAAAATGATAAAGTGTATGTATATTCCCTGAAAAATTTTGTTTATATTTCTCGTGAGCAGGTGTGAGAGAATGAAAATAATTGTTACTCTGGAAAGTTGAAGTGGAAATAAATTCAAGGCTCACAGGAGTGCTTAGTTTGCCCTTGAAAATACTGGTAATACGAGGCATTATATGGGAATCATGCATTTCATGGATTGTGAGACATCAGTTTCATACCCACCAGCATATAGAATTGTCAGACATACTGTTAAAAATATATATATATTAGAAGATACCCTGGGTCTATAGTAGTTATAATTGTTAGAGGTGCCACATTGGATTTGCAGCTTCTTTAAAAGGTAATTCTTGTAATCGTTTCTTTTTAATAAGCACTATCTAAGATGTAAAATGAAGGAAGAAGTTCAGGAAGTGATTGTAACATGTCAGGCTTTATTGAGTGCTGTAGATCTTTGTGGCTTATTCATCTAAACTTCAAATAACTGCATTTGAAGGGTCGGCAGGAACTGTGTAACTATGAACTCTAACAATTATTAAATTTCTTACATTTAAAAAAAAAGGTTTTATGCTTTTTTCAGCTGAATCAGCCATGTTTTTGACAATGTTGTACGCGCAAACCTTTCGATACGCACTATTGATCTTTCTGTGTCTTCATTTTGGCTTTGAACTTGATTGTGACACGATCCCTTTTTCCTTTGCTTTACAACCTGCTCACAACTGTGATTTTAAGACTGCGCTTACTGTTTCTCTTGTGCCATAGCTACGCTCAGAGGTCTACAGAAAGAGACAGGTTCAAAAATGCTTACAGATTAAAGTAAACTTCACGTAGCATGTTGGCAAAAAGCAAAACGAGGTTAACAGTGAGAGATTCTGATTTGTAGACTAAGGCCATAAAGGACCATTATGTTAATCTCTTCTGACTTTCTGCACAGAGTAGGTAGATACTTTATTTATATTCTCATTTCTTTGTGGCTATATTGAAATCAGGAAGGATGACTAGAAAAAGGCAACGAGCAGAGGCTGATAGATGTTTAATCAAAATATTGTAATTATGGGGGAATATAAATGAGGAGGACAATTACGGCACATTGATACATGTACATGATTACAGAAAGTATGCATGATATTACAGCTGTTATTGAAGCAGCAATATGTACCTGTTCCAGGGGTCTCAACTGCTAATGAAATGTGAGCTGTCGCATAGTACTGTAGGTAAGGCAAGATAGCTATTGATATTTTGGTTTAGGCAGCTGAACTGTTGCTGTCGCTGCAAATGTGAGGAGGTTATTTTTAAGTGAGTTCTGTGTTTTGAGACTCTTTGCTCTCCTTTGTGGTTGTAAGCTTGGCTCGTGTCAGAGCTGTTTTCCTAAAATTCTCTCTCCAGCCTTTTTCCCTCTCAACATTGTAGTCCTCTATTAAGCATGTAATTCACTTTTTTTCAGCATTCTTCCATGAGACTTTGTGATACACTGGTTTGCACTCATTTGCATTTGTCATTTATAAAACTGAATTCTTAGATGTTCTGAGGTTTTTTTGGATTTGTCTGCACTGGGTTGCATTTATTTGCTGTTCCTTCAAATATTGGAAAAGTGAATACTATTTAGGTCACTGTGGTGAGTTGCCTTCAGTGGGGATAACTGGGTAGGTTTTCAGAGCATAATGGTATGCAAATAATATACCTCTGCCTCACATGGGAATAGACTAAATATATGCACAAGCTTTCTCTGACCTTAATAGGTTTGTAGGCATCATAATGTACCATGGGCTGCTGTAGCATAACATCTGATGTACAAATATTTCGATTGTGGTTGAGGGGGAAGATGTATAAAATAACTCTGTGCATTTAGTGTGATCCACACACTTTCCTGTATGTGGAAGGGTATACTGGCAATATAGCTGATCAACTTTTGTAACAAAAAGCAGTAGGTTTTAATAACAGTCACCATTGATGAAACAGAAGGTGCTTAACGTCTTATGCTTAGAACATACAAATTCATTACACTGATAGAGCATCTTCACACACAATGCAAGATGAAACTGAAAAAAAAGTAGAGTAAAATGATAAATAAGTTATTCCATTAGACTGTTTTTATGGTGTTTCATATATAAAAGTACCTTTCAAAAATTTTGCTTATTTTTAGTTCATTTTTATTACAGGTTCTAGAGCAATTCAGGAAACAGATGCTGCATTTAAAAAAGCTTTGCTGTAGTGAAGCTCTCCATACAAGAGAATACATTCTTCCTGAAACTTCATTTTGCTTAAATTAACTTGTATTTCCACTGAGGAAGGCTTATATTAAGCACAAAGGGAGGCTTAGCGGTTTAGACTTCCATCAAATAAACTGCATAACTAAAAAGAGAAGATGCCAAGCCTCACACTCTTGTACTTGAAAGTATTGTGTTCTCTCTCATGGGAACTCAAGATTAGAGAAATTATAAAGGCTTTGCATAAAAACAGGGAGTTAGAATTAATTTTTGCTTAAGCGGGGAAGTGTCAAAAGCCTATTATGGTAATTTTTCAATTTTGTCTTAACTGTTCACACATTTTAAAATAGTTGTACAGTTGAGTGGAGACATAATTGATGTGTTGTGGTTTCTGTTTTTTTTTTCCTTTGGCCATCATAAAATATAGCTTAGGTGCACTTAAGCTCGAAAGAAGTAGGTGTGCTAATTAAGTAGATGAAAATTTTCATATCATAGTGCGAAGATTTGCCTAATGGATTGGAATAGCATTCTAAGAATGGTTCCCCTATTCTTAATTACATCCAAGTACCAAATATCAATATTAGATGAAGACAATTAAACCACAAAAATCTTAGTGAGAATATATAATTCCTAGTAGCAGAATTTTGGGGCTGTAGCGACTGTAATCTCCATTATTTTTATAGTAAGCGATAGCAGTAAAAGTCTACATTAAAAATGTTACTTAGTAACTTTATTCATTGTAATTAAATGGAAATTAAAAGCTGAAAATATCTTGGAATGAAGAGCTACTGCTACATTTATTTTGTTAATTCTTATTGAATTAAAAAAATATAAATCTTGTCTGTATCATAACAGCCTATAAAGTGCTAGGGTAGTAGTTTAAAAACTGTGCTTGATCTAAACAAGTTTTAGGACTTCCCTAATTAAAAGAAAAATGATTTAGCAAAACTTTTAATGGTCAATTAATTCACTTTTTCTTTCAGGAAATACAGTGTTTAACAGAAGAAATATTGCTCCACAGTTGCTTTCATTTTGGTGATCAGTTTTACTGGTTCATAGGAGGAGTCTTTGGTTGAACAAGCTTTGCATTTGGAATGAGACTTACTGGCAAATGTGAAAGTCAGAAATGCTCCTAGATGGTCATTGATTAGTAAGGCTTTTATTTTTATAAGCAGAGAAATGGCATCTTTCTTACCTTGCACATAGCTTTTCTGCAGAAGCCTCTTTGGGCTATGAAAGAGCCATCAAAGCTGGCGTTCCCAAATTATGCCCAACTTGTTCAGAATTTTTCTGGCTTTGCAGTAGAAACTGGTGCTAAGACGGAGATCTGCTGTATTACAGGGTGAGATGGGTTCTGCTCTGTCACTTCTCCTGATGCTGTTGAATGGCTTCTGTCAAGACCCACTTCCAGTTTCTCTTACTTTGTACTTTCTCTTACTTGACTTTGTGGTCCGATTCTTCCTTAGCTCTTCCCTCCTGAAAAGCTGTGAACAGGAACTACCAGCTACAAGCACAATATGGTGTGGTTTGTGTGAGATGAGGTCTGGAAAGGGGGGATCAGCGTCCATTCTGGCTGTTAAATTAGTTCTCCAGTGTACAGGTTTCTGGTGCATTTTATTTGTGTCCCTGGAATAAATGCTGGGAATAAGAAAGCCTAGTGCGTGCATGGATGTGCGTGTGGAGTGCAGGGAAAGGAGGGGCTGCTGTTAGATCCTGAGGCAGAGGGCAAAGTATTTCTTAGTCTTTATTCCTTATTTTTTTTGCTTAATACTGATTGCACTGGGCATAGAAACAGCGTGTGTGTGTAAGCGCACGTATAATTTGACTCTACAACTAAATTCTTTACTCAGTTTGTGTTACCCATCACTAAATTTGTGTAGGATCAGGACCTTTCTAAATATAAGCAGATTACTCAAGTACGTTATAGTAGGATGTCTAAGATGCAAGATTTAACTCCATTTTCTGGTGTCAGTTCAGCGTCCTGTTTTCTTGCATTTTCATTTCTTGCATAACCTTGTACAGTTTTTATTAATCATTACTTTTTTATTGTTTACACATGAAAGCTTCTCTGATGGACAGTGTGTATTTAAATGGTATTTCAGTGAGTAGTAAAATTAGCAGTAACAGTTTTGCTAGGTTTTTATCTTCTATCCGCTATATTTCTGAGCTTACTCAGCATAAAAAGAAGCTGTTGCCAATAAGCTCACATTGATAAGGAAGAAATAGAAATGTTACCAATCTTAGCTTGACATATTTTGCAGTGCTGTGATGGAAGATACCTTCTGAACATTTTTCCTCAGGTGAAGGCACTGTCACCTCCAAATATATTCACACATTTATCCCACTTAACCGTGTAAACTTAGTGAGGTGCTATTGGTGATTTTTCTGTGTGTTAAGTTAATTATATTTTGTTGGTTTCTGAGTAGCATGCTGTGAAGAGCGTGGCAGCGTAACTCGCATGCTCTTGACAGGACTGATGAATGGCCAGAGATAGAGATATTGGCAGGCTGCTCTCTAGTGCTCAGTCTAGAATTGTTTTCCTAAATAATTCAGAGGGTTGAAATTTGATGAAATCATTTCCATTTGAAGAATGCATGGAAGGGGTAAATGAATGAAGACTCCAGTAATGGAACAGTTGTGTTCATTCTGTTGGACAGACAAGACAGCATCCCACATTGTGTTTTCCAGACAATTCTTTGTGTGAAGTTGTGATTCAGCTTTGTGCAGGTGATTACTTGGGTAGTGAGTGGCTTCCTCGCTCAGTGTGTGGCACTGCCATAGCCACCTCCCTGCTCCCCTCAGCTTCTCCAGGGCAAGAGGGCCCCACATGTTGACAGCTGTGTCCTCTGGCTCAGTGCTCCTGGAGAAGCCCAGCTCCAGTGAATACAGTGAGTGGTCCCATGTTTTCAAGAGGGAGTGCACAACACAAAAGGCCATCTACAAATAGATGCCTGACAAACAGATGACAGTACTTACAGGGGTGTACAGTGAGTGACAACGTGATATCAGTAAGGCAGTTACCTGTGGTTACTTGGGGTGGTAGGTAGGAAAAGTGCAGCTGGTTTGCCACTAGATAAGGCCATTAGTGGCTTTATCTTTTTGTAAAGACTCACCCTTTCAGGAAGATGTTGGTAGTGTATATATTGCATGTGGTAATCTGACAGGGGTGTGTACTCAGCTACACTCATGTATTTTTCCAAAAAGAGCCCCATGTAGCATTCAGCTGATGAATCTAGTGTCATTCAAATGCCATGGAGGAACAGTGAATATTTATGATACCATAAATCTGCCATTCCTCATGGCAGCCACCTAGAAAAACACTTCGCAGTAATGGATCTGATCTCTGGACTCCTTGTTCTTTGACATACCAACATAACAGAAATGGCTTTCTGATATAGGTATAATTATGTGGAACCACTAAATAAGTGTCAGTATTACTGTTGTGTCCATGCTTTATGATCTGGTTTTGAGGCTGAGTAGCAGCCAGAGTAGCCAAAAGTTTTAGGTTGATATTTCAAATACTTCTTTTTTGTTTTCCTATTTTTTTCCTGCTCAGATAGAGAGTACGTACAAAATAAACTTGGGTGAGAATACTTGTCTGACATTTGAGTGCAAAACTAGTGAATACAACAATTGCTTTAAAAAGCTGGGTGGTGGTGGGGAACAAACTGATCTATCACCAGTTACAATACATTGGTTCTGACTGAAAATGAAAATGTTTTTCAATAACAACACAGCCATATTTGATCTCATTCATATAAATGTGCAGACACCTTTTGCCTCAGCTCTGCTTCTCCCTCCATCCATTTTTTCACGCCTGTCTCTTAAATGTAATGCTGTTTTGAGTTGTGCAAGCTGGAGCTAGAAAATGTGCAGCTCTACTGCACATGTGTATAATGTAGCACACAGCTCAGGGCAAAGGAAAACTTTTTAAATTATAGTCATAGAGATTTAAAAAATGAGCAATAAAGTTATGTGAATAAGGAATATTTATTTCAACTCCAGTTTCTTAAAATGTAGGTGTTAAGATATTTGATTAGTTTTTGTACTGAATATGGCATATTGAGTATAAGATCTAATGTTGTCTAACATCTGTTGTTAATACAGCCTGCCACCTGGAAATAAATGAATAGATACTCATGGGATATCCAGAAAAAAAAAACGTGTGGTTAGAAGCATCACTACTACTTTGAAAGGAATAGCATAATAATTTATGAGCATCGTGGTTTCTCCACATGAACAGGAACAACTTTGTTTGAATTTGAATGATCAAAATTATGCTTCATAATGGAAGTTCTAAGGCACACAATTAATTTTACGAGATTAAGAAAAAAAAACCCTGCCTTGGAGCATGTTGATATAAAAGCATTTCGATGGACTGACCTTGTGGTCCAGAGAGATGCTGTGGGAAATCCCAGTTAGGTTTCCAAGGATGGGACGGGCGTGCTGTGCTCCTTAGAAAGGCTGGGCTGGGGGAGACTGGTGCTTGGAGAACTTGTCCCAAACTGAGATGGATGGGAACCATCCCCACACACTCTGCCTCTGCTCTGCCGGGCTGAGGGGTTGACTCTGGTTCTCCTCCCACTAGCACTGCGACGTTGTAATTCTGTGACCAAGATCTGCACCGTACAAGACTTGGAGATAATCTGTTCCCAGGAGAAAGTGAGCAGTGTATGCTGCTTGGAAAAGTAGTGCTCTGAGAGGTGTTTTGCCCTATTGAAACAATTGTATTTCTGTGCCTGCAGCATACCTTTGTTCCTTTAGCAGCTTCTACACACCCGTTTTGCCTCCTTTGTTCTTTCCAGCTCTCAGCTTAACCCGAAGTGCAGCAAGGGGTTGCTTTTATGTCTGATAATTTTTGGAGGTCCTCTCCAGTGAGGCGTGCCTTGCTAATATGTATTTCAGTTATTTTTGGACCCCCTTTAGTGTAAGGACCTCAAGAAGTTTATCTTTCTGTTTGTGGCATGGCACTGTGTGCTGAACGCCTTCTAGTCTTGTTTTTGCTAATAATCTTCCTCTTGTTTAAATTAATTAAATATCAACATATTAAAAAAGAAGGATGCTTCTCAAAGTAGCAGTAGCCAAGTTTTGAACACTGAGTCTCCTTAATTGAGCCACTTTTGCATGCTTCAGTTGGCATGAAGTGTTGTATCTGCAAATATGATTTACATATTTGCTGTGGACTTAGGTGCCCTTTTGTGAAAAATCACAATCATGAATTGGATTGAAATATAAACCCCCCAATTTTCTTAATATACCTTAAGTAGATGTAGTTGGGTTTTTTTCCGAAATACAACTTTATGTTGTGGCTTTCTTAATCTGTACCGTGAAACATACATAGAATGGCTAGAGTTGGAAGGGACCTTCAAGATCATCGGGTTCAGAGCCCCCTGCCATGGGCAGGGACACCTCCCACCAGACCAGGTCCCATCCAGCCTGGCCTTGAACATTTCCAGGGACGGGGCTTCTCTGGACAACCTGTTCCAGTGTCTCACCACCCTCGCAATAAAGAACTTCTTCCTAATATTTAATCTAAATCTCCTATCTGACAATTTAAAACCATTACCCCTTCTCCTATCACTACACTTCCTGACAAAGAGTCCCTCTCCAGCTCTCAAGTTCCATAATGTAACTGCTGGTAGCTGAGCAGGTAGGAGCTCAGCCCTTGAGCAGAGGTGAGACCTCTGCAGTGCTCATCTATTGAAGATAGATATGGATGGTTGCTGCTGTCTGTGCAGAGCTGTGTGTGTCAGCTTTGGATGTGGTGAGTCCCACCCACCCCAGCAGTTTGGAGGCTCCCCGGTTGTGTTTGCCAGGCGGGCACCATTCGTCTGAGTGCTGGCTTCTCTGGGAATTAAACTGCGCTGGGCCCCAGGTGCTGGGAAAGCTCCCTTTGATTAGAAGAAGTATATTATGTATTGTGTCACAGGTTGGAAGATTAATGAATAATTGTTTGACAACTAAAAGCACTTTAAAGCGCTCTGTAATGCTGAGAGATAACACTGAAAGAGAATAATAAGTGAGCAGCCATTTTTGAAGTGGAAGTTCATTTCTAAAAAGGCCTTATAGATTACATATTTTAGAAGGAAATGAAAAACTGAAGCTATTGTAGCAGTGTTGTCATTTATATTATGGTGATTATGCATTTTTCAAAGTAAATATTTAAAATGCAGTTGTAGGCATTGGTATGTTAATCCAGTTTAACTGCTGTTCTTCCCTGTATCCTTCGTGAATTTTTGTTGTTGATGAGTGAACTTTCTTCATAATTTCGTTAATATTGGAGATATCAGTAATCATGGCACTGCAGTTAATAAATACAAACTGGGAGATTAGACAAAAGTGCTTTAAATTGTTTTGCAGATTAACAGGAACCATTTATGTTGGAGTTCTCTTATGACTTTAATCTCGCTGTGGGCACAAAAGAGGATTAAACTATTACTAGATGGCTGGAATTATTTGCTTTCCCCCACTCCCCTGTGAGGACCCCAAATCAAAACTGTAGCTGACAAATTAGAAGCGCATACTTCCCCTAAAGCTTTGAGGACATACTTAATGCTGTGATTTGCTTGTGATACATATAAATTCATTCCGAAATTAAAGTTTGCTGTGTGCTTTGCCGTAAGAATAGAGAGGATTACCCAGTTTGAAATTTTAAATTGCAAGTAATGGAATTGTTATGGAGTGCCTCTAGGAAATATATAATGTGCTATTGGCACAGTGGAATTTGGCTTTTCCAAGGAGTTTCCTTGTCCTTCATTTTAAGGTCACTGTGTCTTTTTTTTCTGAGATGAGAAGCAGGCAGGTTGTTTCAGTTTTGGATCTGAGACTGGCCTTGGCTTTCAAAGACCTGTTTTGAAATGTGGATCTTTATTACAATATTGGTCTTTAACACAAACCTTAACATAAGGTTAAGAAACTTAAAACTTAAGAAGCAAGAAAAAAAAACTTTAGTTGTTGCAATGGAAGAAATAGAAATGTTCATTTAATTGGAGAATGACCAAAAAGACAACTTGGAAACTTACACCCCAGAAGACAAAATTCACTGCGATGATCTGTTGGTGATGATGAGCACTACACAGAGGAGCAGCACACGTGCTTCACTTCCCTGCGGGTGCTTGCTGGCCCCAGGTGGAGGATTCCTCAGAGGGGGGTATATGGGGTTTCCCCCCAGTGCTGTCTCCCAGGCAGCCTCACAATCTGGGCTGGTATTTTATACCACATGTGCTGCAATAAATAGGGTAAAACTGGGTCTAGGGCACTCTGCACTGAAACTCCAGGGAGAATCAAGCAGGGATTAATTTGAAATGTGATAGCTGCCACTTGGACTCGTTGGAACGCAGCATTTCTAATGTTTTATTTTTGTGCCATTACACATGGCTATTTTGCAGTCCTGGTACAAACACACACCATCTGCCTCGGGTTGGGGAGAACATCCCCCATAGCACAGATGATGCGCATGTTTGTTTTTAAGGCTTTGCCCGCTTTCTTAAAGCCCTGTTTGGAATTAGTTGCTGGAGGAGACTGAAGAATTTGTGTATCCCTTTTCCACTTGGGAGTTGCTGCATTCCTGACTAGTATCCAGTGTGTGCACTGGTTTCTCTACTGCTGCCCTCCCAGTGTGGATTCTGAGTGTAACCCAAAGCTTTCTGTACCAGGATTTTTGTCCGTATCAGGGACGCTAGTGCAAAGGGAGTTCTGTTGGAAGAGGTCTGTAGGGTTGGATTATCATGATCTTGAAGACAGTGTTTTCCACATGAAGTGTTAATACATTGCGTTAGAAATCTCATTTCTTTTCTGATACAACGCTTTAAAATGAAACTATTCTTAATCTAATTAACACTTCAGCTCTAATACTTTTTAAATTATTTTTTGCATAAAACTAGTTTTAATTGGAGTAACAAGTATTGCATGTTTTATGAAACACCTTCGTTGAAAGTCTTGGATACTTTCCATTTGGGTCCCTACAGACCCATCCAGTTTGAAAATACACTGTTTTATCCTCTCCTTAATTACAGTACTTGGAGCAACTCTGTAACAATTTTTAAGTTCCACTGGATAATGAGTCTACCAGAACTAGAGAGCCTATAACAGAAAACTGTTCACAGGAGGAAGCTTGCTGTTGCTTAGCTACCTATCTTTTTAATTTGGGATCTCCAGCAATTCAGTAATGACTAGCCCTAAATGTATTTGTTCATGACACATTGTACCATTTTATATGTGCATTTCACCTATGTGTTACTGCTATTATTGTAAGGGTAAAGAGGGCGTTTATAATGAGGTTGTATTGTGGCGCAGATCACAAAACCTGAATGCATCAGGAACATAAGCAGTACTTGGTGTGTGAAGTTCTAAGGTGGGTAATACAAGAATGAAATTCAGAATAATTGAGCCAAAAGAGCCCCTGCCTCTGTTCTTCCCGATCAGTCCCAAGTATGACAAGGCTATACATAATTTGCAAGTACTGCAACCAGTCTGTAGTCTTTTAATAAAACGCGTTCTCACATCAATTTAGGCGCAAGAAAGATACCAAATTAATTGCCAATTAAAATTCTGCAATATTTAGTGTTCTCTGTCCGTTTAGCATTTTCTCATAAGTGAAAAAATGCTTGGCTTTCAAAAATTGCCTGATTTTCACAGAAGTTTGTTGGAGTAAGATCCTGAATCACCAATGTTCATAGGATAAATACTGAATGGTTTTTTTGGAATCTGGGAAAAAGTTTCTGTTCAGTAATGCTTTCTGATCAGTCCTAAAATTGATAAAAGGGACAGTTTATCTAGGAATTGCTTATGCTGCAGAGCTGGTATGAGCTCTCTCTTCTAAACCTTTCTGCAGTATGTGGATCTAAAGAGGAAACAGTTTCATTTGCTGTTAAAGTGATTCTTTCGTACTTGTAATAGTTTTTTTCCCCTTAGGAGAGATCTGTGGGACCCTTCCCTGCCTGCTTGAAGCAGCAGGGAAGCAGTTCAATCAGCTTGTGCATCAATAGAGCTAAGGCTCCCGTATGGCTGCAGGGCACTCTCCTGGCCTCTGACTTCCCTGCAGAAGGCTGCTGGCCTGGCCATGACAACTTGGGATGATGCCACGCTGACACGAGTACACGTCAGCGCTTGTGGCAGTGACGTGGCTGTGACATGGGGAGAGAATTGCTGGATCTGCTGGTACAACGGTGCTGGCTGAAAGCTCTTCCAGCTGGTGTTACAATTCCCTGGCGTAATTCATGGAAGCAGCAGCTCCATCTTAACCTGTAGGTGGGTTTGATTCATAGATGCAAAGTGCAGCTGTTGGCAAACAGCTCTGAAGTTCCTGAACAGCTTCACTGACGTGCCCAACTGGACAAAGATTGGCTATCCAAGTTTTCTATGTTATATTTGTTAGGATTTTAGAAGAGTGAATGTGTCAATTGGAAAGCTAATTACATTTTTAATTTGGTGATGAACTTTCTTGGGAATTTATGATCAAGTTAATATAAAGCAAATTACATATTTCAGCTTAGAGGTAGGCTTTGTAGGTTCAAACGAGAATCTGTGTAATCCTAGTTTAGGTTTTCATAAGATTTTGATGTTTGTATGCCTCTAGTGGAAAATGCTGGCGTATTTCAATATAATTTTGTGCTCAATTAAGTTCACTATTGACTTAAAGATGTACAATGGAGTTGCATCTCTTTAGCCTTTTATTGAGGTTTAATATGTATTTGTGGATTTCAGTTTCTGGGTCTGTAAATCTTTCTCATTAAGATAATGAATTTTTAAGACTATGAAGTATGTAGCTCTTGCATAGCCTCATATGTATTTTTTTTGTTGTGCCTTCATGTTTTTAATCTTTCACATTTTAACATTGCATCCCATGGCTTTAAACTGCCTGTATGTATGTCCTTGATTTCCCAGCGCGGGGCCGTTGCTGCACTGGCCTCTACTTGCTTGTGGAATTCCACAGAGGCTTCAGTACATGGCATGACAAAATGTAAAACCATACTCATAGATCACCTTATAAATATTTATTCATATAAATTCTTTAAAGAAATTAAATTACGTGTTCTATACAAAATAGGAGAGAGAGGCTTTTAGTGTCACTGACTGCAAATTGAAGTCATTTGTCTAGAAGGGTCAGGTGCCACTTTGTGGTAAGGAATTTGTCTGAGATCCAAGAAAGGAAAGATTGATAGTACAAAGAGATTGATGAAACGGGCACTGCAGTATGCATATGAAGTTACAGGTTAATTAGGAGGATTTAAACAAGAAAGTTCCTTTGTGTGGAGAAGTGTCGTGTTCTGTTACTTTGAGAAGCGAGGTGTGCTGGCAGCCTTTTTGAACATGCAGACTTGATTTTCCGAGATGTTGATGTGGCACTGTGTGGTTGTATCAGTGAGGTGGCAAATTACCAACAGCGTGTACGCTGCAGCTGATGAGCTCTTCTGAGGAAATTGGGTGGTTTGCATATATAGACACCATCTCTGCTCGTATCTTCAGTTTTGTTGTTGTTGTTGATATGAATAATGCGGTTTCTGTGATTCCTGGATCAGAGTAAAATCATTAATATTTCAAAGTGCCAAGTTCTTCTGATGTCTCAGGCGATATGGCTATTTGTTACACTTTTTAATTACGAGAAAAATCCTAAAACTAAAACTATGTAGCTTAGAAATTGAGAGCTGAGCAATCAACAAATATTGTTTTCTTGTAGATAGGAAAGCTGTTCTGAAAGAACAGATGCTCCAAACTGTTCCTTATTGCATTAAAGTTCACCAGCCACCTGGTACGTTTAGTGGAGAACAAGTTTCTGTCTGCAGATTCACACAGCAATTCCAACGGTACCGTCTTTTGTAATAGCTACTCACATGGCAGGAAGAGAATTTTAAATTTGACTTAAACCCCACAGAACCAAAAGAATCTCTTGCCCCTTGTGTCTGCTCCTATGCAAGGACAAAATAGTGCAGACCTTTCAGCAAGGCAGGAGTGAAAAGCTCGACAAGCACTTTAGTATTTATGATTGTAATAGTAAATCATCTCTGGCTGGCTAGAAGAGCTGTAAAACATACCTGCTGAGGGCAAGAGTAGGCATGGGACTGAGTTATACTTCTGAAAATCTGTAATTCGTATATTTTTGTTATGATGTTCTTAACTAAAATTTTGCATTCATACAGCTTCACCTTATTCATAGCCTTGGAACAGATCTCGGGGCATGTAGCAGCTCTTCTCTTCTACAATCCATTTCTCACTGAATATGGAGTATCTGAATTTTTTTTTAAATATGAGGAGGAAAAGGACAGGCAAGTTTTATCTTGTCTGACTGTTAAGTGTGAGATAGAAAAGACCTTAACAAATTGCAGTGTATTGCTTTTTACTCAAGATGAAAAAAATTGTTGAAGGGACAGGTATTTGGATTGCAGAATATATTTCTACTTTAAGGAAAGGCAGTTAGACTCAATGAGGCCCCTGGGAAATGTGATTGACATTAAAAACAATCCTATTTTGTTTTATGATATTCCTGTAATAATGAATGTTAGTTCCTTATGTGGTTATATATCTGTTTATTCACATAATTCTGAGTACAAAAGGAGCTGTAGAAAACATTCTAGATAGAGGAAAAACAACACTGACTTTTCTTTTACACATTTTCACTTGTAGGAACTGTTTTTCATACTGGTAGCATTTCTCTCTTGTATTAACATGAGACCAGATACGAGAAATTCTGTCCAAACAAATGAGTTTGAGCATGTCCCACAACGCTGATGTGCAACCATCAAAGTGGTGTCAGAGGCACAGTTCCAGTGGCCTTCTTGTGGTACTTAACCTCGCTGCTTGAGTGGCAGCTCACCTCCCAGCAGCCTTTCCACCACATCCAGAAGAAAGATGCTTCTGCTGTATGAAGAAATGCAATTTATTGGTATTTTTCTCTACTGCAAGGAATTTTTTTTTTTTTTTTGCACTTTATAGACGAGAGTGCCTGCTTAGTGGGAAAACTAAGTGCACGTTCTTTGGCTTTATCTTTTTCTTGTTTGTTTTCTTTTTTTCAGAAACCAAAACAGAAGGACTGGCATCCTCCTGGAGGATTTATTTTAGGACTCTGGGCCTTGATCATCATGGTTTTCTTCAAAACATACGGAATCAAGCACATGAAACACATCTTCTGAATTCGAGCAAGCAAGATGATTGCATTAACTGCTACTTTGGGTTCATTGGTGTCATCCTAGTGCTCTCTATGTGTATCATGTTTGAAAACCAGTGTTGAGCCCTCACTTCTAAAGTTCTTCTGAAGTCATCTCTTTTGCCTCCTGTTCTGAAAATAGTCTGACAAATGGTTTTAATGTTAGGGGGTCATTTCCACTTTGTCTTGTTTTGAACATATTTTGGTTCTTTTCTCAGAAATTTTTATTCCTGGTTAAACTTTAAAAAAGAGGAGGGACCTAACCATAGTGACAGAATTTCTGAGGTTGATTGTGAATTGTGAATGGGCAAATTCTTTCCCCTGTACTTTAAAGTAAACCTTAAGAAGTGGTCAGCCTATCACTAAAGAACTAGACATTGTGCAGAACATTATTTAAGATTTCATTGATTAAAAACTTAAGACACTTTGCAGACTTTGGCATGATGTATTGAAAGTATTTTCCACAAAAATAAAAATACTCTAGAACATATGGGTTTTTTTCCTATTTCTTTTTTTTTCTTTCATGTTAAATACAACCCTTGGATCCCCCTTTCACCTTAGGCAGGTTTGAGTCTAGGATTCTATGAATTCATGAAAGTGAAACAAATATGTGATGACCTCACTGAGTCTACTTCAAAAAAAGTGAAACTATGACTTTCCCATGTCCCTTAGGATCCCTTCAGAGGTGGTGCACTTTCACTCCACACGGTATGGAGCTGGATGCTTTAAGAAATTTCAGTGCACTGGATTTTTGCACAGAAGAAAATAGTCTCTGGTATTGGGATGAAAAATGTTATAAATTGTACAGTACTACTGGTTTGTAGTTTCTGAGCCCTTGGAAAATGAGCTTTATCACTTAGGCTTTGTAAATTCTGTTTTGGCATATGTCCTGGTTTCCAGCAGGGACGGGGTTGATTCTCCCCTGTCTCTATCTGGCACAGCTATTCCACCCCATGTGTGCCAGGCCCAGGGGCAGCAGGGAGCCAGCCGGGGACTGGAGGGGCCACAACCGGGAGTGGGCGTGGCGACGTCACGGCGTAGGCGTATATATGGGCGGGCGGCGCCGGGGTGCATCTCAACAGCGTTGGTGGCAGTCGGGTCGGGGCGGCACGGCACAGGGCGCAGTCGGTATTGTGCTCATGTTTGTCTCCTCCATCTGTGTTACTGTTTCCCTGCAATACCTGCTGCTCTGGTAAACAGTTTTTGTCTCAACCCACGAGTCTGCCTTTTCTTTCTCATCCTCTCCACACCACTGGGGGGCGGAGCCAAGGGACTGCCACGTGGTGCTTTTGTTGCCGCCGAGGCTAAACCGTGACAGCATATTGTTATTCTTGGATGTTTGCTGGTTAATGTATACTGATATTGGTGAATAGAAGAGCAAATGTGTGCATGTATAGACATACGTTTGTCAGCAAGGAACTTTTGCAATTTCCTTTTGGAACCTGTTCTCTATCTTAATCATAATAAAGCTTACACAGTGCACGGTGTAAATGCTAGATACATATCTCTGAAAGTTATTAGAAATTATTTATAATCACGTTATATCAGATTGAATATGTTTAGCTTAGAATTATGGTATTGAGCATTTTCATATTGCACAGAACACACAAATCTGATTGTTGTTGCCCTTATTTCTTCTCTTTCAGATCGATAGATTATTTAAAACAAAAGCATTCCTACACCACTGTCCTTACAGTTCTTCCTAGTTTGCTGATGAGAAGTTTTTGTGTAACTGATGGACAGGTGTCTGCTGCCAGCAACAGCGCAACTGAATGCGGAAGGTGAGAGCGCTGTTTGCTGGAAGTGCCTCCCTCAGAGCGGGTCTGAGCAGCGTTCCGAGGGCTGGGTCTCAGAATCACTTCACACTGTGTTGAGGTTTGGGGCCGTTTTTTCGGATGGAGTCCTTCCTAAGCAATGACTCCTTAAAATGAAAAAGCTCTCCCCTCCCCAGCTATTTCTAAGGCAACAATCAATGAAACTAGAATCTCTTGTAGACAGACTGTATAGAGACACCAGAGAAATGTGTAGATGGGGTACAGAAATGAGTCCTGCAGAATCTCTTAGAGGGTTTGCTTAGTTTTCATTTTTTTAATACAGTCTTTTATGCTCTTTTTCAATTGTAATGAATATTTTTAATCAAATACTTCTTTTATAGAGAAGGTTTGCCACACTTCAAGAAGTAGCTGAAGTGAAGTTGATAGAGCTTTGTGCCCTTCTTCGGTTGCAATTACACTTCGACAGACTCCTCAGGCCTTATTCAATTTTCTCTTCCCACCACCTTTTGCAGGAAGTGATAGAAACATCTACAGAACTCAGCTGAATTTTGCAAGTAGCAGAAGATACCAAAGATGCTGTCTTTTTAAAAGCTTATCTGCTTGGGGGAAAGGAGACAATTAGGTGGGTTATTAAAATGCAATTTATGAATAGAAGCACTCAGAAAGCATGCCTGTGAAGGTGATTAAATTGAAGTGAGAACAACAATTTGACTGGAATGTAGCAAACTATGCTTTGGGCATTTCTAACATTTTTATACACACAAAGTGAGGTGTTGAAATAGATCGTTCACAGAGTCACCTTAAAGTTGCCTGTGCTACACTTGTGAGACAGTACTTTCTATACTGTGGGAACTTTTATTCCTTGAATAGTTACAGTCTGAAAGCAAGTATAGAAATGCCAAGGAATGGTCTGAAAATGTGTTTTGTATGTTTATTTATTTAAAGTTAGTCATCTTTTCATTTTCCTTGAGAGCCCCTCAAACTCTGGTTGGGATCTGGGCTCTGGGAACCAGCCAGGTCATTCTCGCTCACAAACCATTTGTGCTTCTCATGCCAAAGAGAGTGCTTGTGCAGTTTAGATGCTTCCTCCCTTGTGCACAGATTCTCTTTTCAACAGAATCCAGAAAACAAGCCAGATGGCAGTTTCTTGATGTTTCTTTGTAAAGAGACTTCTAGAGCAGAACTAAATGTCAGAGTTTTGTGAGTTAGGCAGGTCTGTGAGCCAAGCGTGCCTGTGCTTGCAAGACTCTGTTCGTTCATGTCTGCACCCTGTACTATGGAAGTGCATGGACAGATCTTGCGATGGGTCCCATAGACATTGTTTGGAATACTTGGGGATGATAAAAATGTAAGTTTTCATTTCAGTTTTTCAGCTCTCTTCTAGGGGAGACATATTGGAACATGGAACAGTTACTGAGCTGAAGAAATGAGAAGTTAACAGTAGAGTTGTAGTTGCATACACATTGTCTCGTGTGTCTCTACTTCATTTAATTCCTGAACTGTCTATGAAATGCTGTATATATTTGAGAATGTGGGTTTGTATGACCATGCCCAAACGTTTACACAAACATATGACTCTAAGCTACATTTCCGTAACAGACTGCAAAGTGTGATTGCCACAAAAATCAGTGGGGACAGAAGCCTGAGCAGTGATGAGACAATCACCACTGCATTGGTCCGTGCCAGCTAAATCTTTTTATACTTACGTGACTATTGCCATGAAATGCTGTTGTAGTAGCATAAGCAAAGGTAGTAGGTGGTTCAAAAGTATCTTTACAAATATCATTAGCACCAATGTATCTCTTTCAGAAAGTGGACTCTCTTTTTTGTCAGTTGTTTTTTCCTTCTAAAAGCAGTCTCCGTTACTGATTACAGAAAAGAAAATGTGATCTGGTTCTAATTCCTGGGTGTCTGCAAACTGAGCCCGTTTCCATCTCTTGTTTCAGCATTTTCAGCAAACCTTGTTTCAGGATTTCCATTCTCTGATAGCACATCCACAAAATGTCCTGGAAGTGAATGGATCTCATGGTCTAACGTGCCTTCAGACAGGCTTCATTGCATGCTAAAGCAGGGCAGAGTCACACGTAGTAGGAAATCAGTGATTTATGAAGAAGCAAAGACCAGATTCAGCTGCGAATTTATTATGGATGGAGAGGATTTGCAAAGTGATGAGGATGGGGAGGTGGTGTACTTATTCCTTAGCATGTAGAAGAGATTTGAAGAACTAACTGGCCCACTGAGAAAAACAGGCGAAGTCTGCAGCCCTGGAAATCCTGATATCAACACCATGTCATTTGAAGGGTTTTTTGAAGCTTGAGAGCTGCTTCTTTCTCCTTTCTAATGGATACTTAGAGGGGAAGAATAATAAGAAGTTTCTGGCCTCAAGACTTCCAAAACCCATCCTAATTACCCCTTCGGCATAGGTGGGGAAATGGGACGCTGCCAGTTTCTAGTAAATAGTTAGATTTGATCCAGTACTTCGACATGTTGTGAACTATGTTAATATATAGTGTTGTGAATATATTAAATGCTACAAGTTCAGGACTATTTGAACTTGATAAAAATAGATGAAGTGGAAGGCAATTCACAAAGCAGGAATGGTGTATTTCACAGAGTCAGCAGTATTTGGGGAGATGACAGCCTCTGTGTATGGTGCAGTTTGGGGACAAAGACTGGGGGTGTCAGAAAACTCAGGGTCCCTGTGTACAGATCTTCCCACTCTGTCACAAAGTTGTGTGTGATCTGGTAGAATCTTATGCTTCCAGACTAACTTACTTTGGACTGAGGACACACATAAAATACCTCACCCAAGAGACTAATCTATCCATAAAGTTATGAACTACAGAAACTGGCAGTGTATATAATGAAAGTATCTTCTCAAACATCACTTCAACACTTCTGTATTGTAATGAGCATAATAGTTTTTGCATTTTTTAAGTGGTGAAAGGCAAATTTAAAACCAAAACAGAGAAATTTGTTTCTCATGGGAGGTAATATCCTCTGCTGTGTGTGCCCTACTATTATTTCTCCTTTCCCTCTTTCCATGAACTTTTAAATAGAATGTGCTGTAGGGAAATGCATCTTGAAAGTGTTGATGTTTTATGATGAAAACTTGTATATGCTGCATAACATACTGTGAAATCAGCATTTCATTGCACTAATTTCACTTGCAAGTTCTTTAAAATCAGTTACATTTTCTCCCTTAATGAGGATGTCTGCCTGATTCAGTGATTAAGTTGATAGTGTTTAAGGTTTCGGTTCAAAGTTTGTGAAGATTTAAATCTATTGATGTTTGATTGTGCAGTGTCTTCTTCCCCATGCAAATTTTAGATTTAGATTAACCTTTTTTAAAAAAAAAATTAATATATGTGCACAAAGAACACTAAAGCCTTGTCCAAAACTACCAGAAGCAGGCTGTTTGACAGTGTAACAGCAACGCTGGCAAAGCTCTGGCAGAGATGCTATTTCTTCTGAAGTGACTTTTCCAGACTTGTTGATCACTGTGTGGCTTTGGTGAGAGCTCTGTAGGGACCAGGCATCTGGGCTGTGGTTTGCTTGGGAGATTGGTGGCACGTCATACTAGTCCCTATGTCAAAGTTACTTACAAGAGCATTATAAGTCATGTAAGTGTATTAAATACTTGGCTAGGCCCACTGACCAGGGTTTGAATGTAGTGGGTGTTTTAAACTTAGACTCTGTCCTTTATGACCAGTTCCCATATAATGGTACTTACTTCCTTTGTCGACTGCTTTGGTGTTTACCAATGAAGATACTGCTGTTTGGTTTCTGTTAAGTTACTTTTTTCTGTACTGGTTTTCCTGTCCAGGTTAAGTTTGTAGCTCAAAATGTTACCATGATTTTAGGGTCCTCTTACTTCCTTTGGTCTTGTAATGCCAGTGGAATGCCAAATAGGGCCATAAGTACATCATTGACTACAACATATGTTTGTATTTTGTACAGTCCTTTTATGTACCCTTCTCTGCAGTAGTGTCTGTCTTTGGGGGGTTTTGTGTGTGTATAGGTTTTCTCTGCTTGCTTTTGCTGCTCATTTCTGTAGAGCTGCTCCCACTCTCCAGTATCATTTGCAGTGGACTGACCAGGAGTAGCCTTTTAGTGTTTCAGCTAAAGTTTGTCTACAGACGTGTAGCCATATTAGAAAAAAATAAGAATATAATGCTGCACTGGGAAGTGTTCCCATTCTGTCCAACACAAGTGAACAGTCCCACTGAATGCCAATAACCTCTTTCAGTTTTGGCCTTGTGTGCAGCTTGGTTACAGCAAGGCTGCAGTGGGGGAAAGCATGTCCTCATAGGTTATAAATCTGCTCACTACTTTTACCATTTTTGTTAAAACATAGCCGAAGCTCTTGCCTTAAACTCAGCCACATTTAATGGTTCCCTTCAGAATTTCCTTCGTTTTGCTATTGGCAGACTCACATCATGCTGCACCTTTGGATATGAACTAACTGGTAGCCAAAGTGAAGTCAGCAAAGTCCTAAAACCTTATACCTCACTAAATATACATTATTGCCTTTATCTTCCCTGGTATCTAGTGCCCCAAAAACTACTGCAGTTATCGTAACAGTTGTCTGGGTTGCGTAAAGAAGCTGACAGATTTAAATATCGCTGGACATCTCCTGAAGGAGATAAACCTGTTCTGAGAAACTAAGTTATTAAGATGACTTGCCTCGGCTGTTAAAAAGGGTCCAGTTTTGCTCTCCATCTGAGCTGAATGCTTTGATGTTGCTTTTAATAAAATGAGAATGCAGTTACTGCTGGTAGACCTTATGGCTGCCATGTACATGGTGAGTATGACAAGGCTGTAACTGGGTTTCAGTGTACAGGTTGGTGTTCACTGGATACAATTTTTTTTTCCATCCTTAAAAAAACCCTATTTATTTTATGTCTAGGAGTGACCTGTAGTAGATGTTAAGGGAAGAGTACAGAAAAGCGAAGAAAACATATTGAGACTTGGCCTTATTTCCTGTATTTAGCTGGGTTCCATAGAAGATCTTCTTTTTTATCCCATAGCTTTTTCAGAAGTCTTTTAAGAGACACCGTGCAAAACTAGTTGTTTATTCATCACTTGGATCTTCTCAGCCACTTGCTTCAGAGGACTTTGAAGAACTCTCAATAGATTTACAAGGCATGACTTTTCTTACAAAAGCTGCGTTACATCGTAGCCATTGCATAGTCTTTGTGACTGCTAATTCTGTTCTTTGTTACAGTTTTCCATCCATTTCTCTGGGTTGCTGGGGTTGCTCGTCTGTAGTTTCCTGTCTTTTCTGTCTTTCTGACAACTCCTGGTCAAAGTGCCCCATAGTGAACAAGGACACTGTATGCTGATCATCTGCTGAGCAGTTTCTCTGGCTGGATCTGGTGTTCAACAACAGACAACATGAGGAAGCGTCTCCCTTTTCTGCTGGCAGTGTCAGTGTCCTGAGAGAACTGTGTGCTGTCTTGCTGGCACCTCTGGGAAGATGGGACAGAAGGGAAGGAGATGCTGGTTCATGACCTGTTTCCACACATCTGCCATTTGCTGTGGAGTATGTTCTGTGGTTCTACAGCTGTGATAAAAGTCATCATCTTTGTTTCCACTGTGACGCTGAAACTCCATCCTCATGGTGGTCAAAGGGTATCTTTTGACATTTCATGTTTTGTTGTAGTTTTCAGCATAGAAAGGATTTAACTATCTAGTGGGTTTAACAATATTTAGCATAAACAGAGCCATTTTATAAAATATCCTTTGAATTTTATACTTTTCTGCTTCCATATTGAGAAATTTCACACCACCTTAGAGTCCTGCCCTTTTGCATTTTCTAGGGTTTTTTAAGATTTTCCTTAAATGTTTTTTTCTTCTTCTCCTTTCTCCTTATAAAATCTTGTGATATGCAAGGTGTGCTTTTGCAGAAGGCAGCTAGAAACCCTAAGTGATTGTTACTAACTGATGCAGCAGGAGTGGTGAAGTATTGATACCTGAAAGTTTTCTGTACTTTCTTCTCTTTTGCATTGTTTTGTTGTCTTATAAATGCTCTTTCACTGTTCAACTGTTTCTTTATGTTTTTAGTTGAATTAGAAATTGCATCTTCTCACATCTAACAAAATAATTAACTTTCATTAGTCAGAGGCAATTTTTTGAAGAGCTTTTGTGGCACGTGATAGATTTGTAAAATAGAAACTTTTGCAGCACAGCCGTTGCTATTGAGCCACAGCTTTCCACTCTGCTGGCTCCAGCCTGACCTTGATCTTCGTATTCGAGGGGAATACAGCCAGACAGCACAGACCATGCTTTATTCCTAACACTTCAGATTCCCATCACCCCATACCCTAGTGTTTTTCCAGCTATTTCTGCATTATTGTATCCTTGCCTCCTTACAGCTATTTTGGGTAAAAATCACAGTTTCAGATGAAGTTCGCCTGAGAAATACTGCAGGGCAAGACCTAGGTAAGCACCTCCTGCAGAATTTTGTCAATTTACACTCCTGTTCATCTGTCTGTGTGTGTAACAAATGAAACTGCTGCTGTTTGTGCTACTGGCCAGAGCCAGGGGCAGCTGTCAGCAGACCCAAATCTCTTCTAAAATGCAGTGTGAAGGCTGTAACTTGGTCTCAGTGTCTCTTAACCTTCCCTTTCCTTGGCATCCTTACCCAGGAAAAAGTATTCACTCATCTTTCTGAGGCGCTTTAGCACTTTGCATGGAAGGTTTTCTCAAAGTGTGTCGTGGTTTTCATAGAATGGTTGGGGATGGAAGGGACCTCCAAAGGTCATCTAGTCCGACCTTCCTGCAGTCAGCAGGGACACCCCCAACAGACCAGGTTGCCCAGGGCCTCATTGAGCTTCACCTTGAATATCTGCAGAGAAGGGGCCTCAACTCCTCCCTCGGCAACCTGTTCCAGCGTTCCACCACCCTCAGAGTAAAGAACGTGTTCCTGATATCCAATCGAAATCTCTTCTTCAACTTAAAGCCATTGCCCTTCGTCCTGTCACTGCAGGCCTTTGTAGATCCTTCCACAGCCTTCCTGTAGGTTCCCTTCAGGTACTAGAAGGCTGCTCTTAGGTGTCCCTGAAGCCTCCTCTTCTCCAGGCTGAACAACCCCAGCTCCCTCAGCCTGTCCTCGTAGCAGAGGTGCTCCAACCCCCTGATCATATTCATGACCCTACTGTGGACCCGCTCCATCAGGTCTATGTCCTTCCTATATTGAGGGCTCCATTTTGCTTTGTATTGTGATACTGTGAGCTGGGCACCTCCCAGCCATTGTGCCAAAATAACAGAAAGAAATGGTTGTATTTTTCTGCTCTTGGTTGCAGAGGTATTTTCTTTATCATTCCCAATTCCAGTTGCACGTGCTCTGGTATAAGAGCTGTGGTTCTTTGAGATGAAAAACAGCTACTCTCATGAAGCCCAAGCATAAAAGCATCAAGGTATACAAGGAGTTCAAAACCAAGTAACATAGATCTTAAAACTGCTGATGTCCGTAAACACTGTTTTGCAACAGTTTTTAATAAGTGAAGTGATGCGTGCTGAAGATCATGAATCGATGAAATTCTAGTGAAGAGTGTAAAGTGACAGCATAAACCAGAAAATGGCAGCGGTGCCTGGTCTGTGCTACTTATCTTTGCTCTGACAGCATTTTGAATCATAAATCTGTTTGGTTTATAACAAGACTATAAAACCTTACGTCAGGCTGAAATGTAGCAGGATGTGGTGTAGTTCAAAAATTGTGCTTTTATAGAAAAATACGTCAGTAATATGTAAATTAAAACTGCAGCACTTTAAAAATTATTTACATTTCTTTTGCACTCTTCTAGTTTGTGCTTTTTGCACTGGATTTATATCCCATATAAATCTGTGTGATCAATCTTACTTAAAACTTGCAGTCTCCGTGGCTTCATTAAATTCCTTCTGCAGTGAATTTTATATATGCAGGTGTGACTTGCTCTTAGAAGATACTCCTTCATCCTTTTTGTAATTAGATGGGGGATCTTGCTGAAACTCCAAAGGAGTTGATGAGGCTACAGTGAGTTTTGGGTTTGTTTTGCTTAAAAGACTGGATGTGTATGTGGGTAACAAGATCACAGTGTTGTTATTAGCAGGAACTGAAGAAGGACTAATTACAAACCTTAGCTTCAGGATACCTGATGTCAATTTATTCCACGTTTCTTCTTCACGTTCTTAATGCTTCATCTGATCTACTTGGTATTGACCAGCCTTTCAGAGAGGAAGCAAGCATGTGGAGCACAGCGCAGTCTGGCAAGTCCCCACGCTTCTGCTGAATGCTAAAAGTAGATCAGTGTAACCCATTTTGAAACGATCTGTTTTTAACAATAACACAACTAAAATGTTTAGCATACACACCCTGTGGCCCTCAATTAGCGGAAAACCTAAGAGTTCTATTTTAGAACGACAAGATCTTTTTATTATGATATCAGTAATAAAACAACAAAAGGATGGTGGCATCGGAGGACCCTCTGTGATCTGTACCATCTTTTGCAGTCACATTAGAAGTGATCTGTAAATCAATTTGACAGAGTTCATCAATTTGAGCAATATATGCTGGATACAAGCCCCAGTACACATGCTGAAAGGGATGTTCAAATTACCATTAGTTCAAAAGCCACTGTGTTTGGTTTTTTTGTAGAATGTTGTGAAATCAAGTGGAAGGAATAAAACAGTCGGTGAAAGGGGGAAGAGTTAAGCACCAGCTGAAAAGAGACAGGTTACAGGCACTTGGCAATAGCAGAGCTTTGCATTCCATTTGTGTGCTGAGTGCTGTGTACCAGAACACCAAAAGAAAACTTTTAAGGAAAAATAGCTTACAGTTTCTTCTCTTTGATAGTGGGGAGGGCTGCAGCACGGAGCACATCCCTTGGAGGCCTGCCGTTGGGGTTCAGGCAGCGTTACAGGGGTAACACCGCTTTGCCCCTCACAGGGCAGTTCACTTTGTCCTCAGAGAATCGGGGCATCTGCAGGGCAGCTGTTCAGGTTTGGAAAGAGGGAGGCCATGGGTCAAAGGTGGGTTTAAATGACACTGAGACTGGTCCCAGTTCTGTGTATCGCCTCTGAGGTTCAGCTTCGTGGATTTAGATGTTTCAAGGTAGTATCTTTGTTCTAGCTTTAGTATTTGCCTAATGAGAGACACCTTTCATCACCTGAGGTATAAAGTTTCACGCAATGATTACTCCTACTGATTACTTCAAAGAAATTAGAGATTTAACATCTGTGAGGCAAAAGGAAAAATAATACTGTAACTGAAAACTTCTTTATTCACAAGCTAAATGTAACCTGGTAATTAATTCACACTGTGAGGTTTCATATACAGCACCAGCATTGTCCATCCCCTGGTTTGCAGGGACTCGCCATGCATGTGTCCTTCGTGGAAAAACTGCGAAGTGTAACTTTGCTGTTTTCAAGGGAACAATTTTATGTAACTGCAACTCTTTTTAAATCCCAGCTTCAGTGTGATCCAGGACCTCGGAGATCAGCGATGATCTTGGAACAGTGGAAGGCAGGGATTTTTGCAGCTGCAGTGTGGTGATTGTTTTGGCCAGTATGGCTGGTGGCATAGCACCTGGTAGAGTAACTTCTTGATTTCAGAAATTTGGTCATGTTGTTTCAAGTCATCATTGCCTGGTTTGTAATCTGGTGCCTCAGGAGGGTGTCTCCCCCAGCCTCTTGGCAGGACTGCAAGAGGCAAAATGGAACACAAGCCCCTCCAGCCTCAGCCTAGTCTCTTCGCTGAAAAGCACGCTGCTAGAGACAGTGATTCTTTTTTTTGGATAAACTTTGCCCTCCTTCCTCCCACCCCTAATTAAAAAACACCAGCTTGATAGCACAGCAGCAAATGCACATTAATATCAAACAGAATTTTCACTACTGTTTTCATATTAACATGAGATGTCAGAATGTAAAGTTAGCTAGATCTGCACATGGGACCATTCTTGCTGTTAAAGGCTTTAGGCTGGAACAGAGCCCAACATTTTTAAAAGAAATGCAACATTTCCAGATCAAATATTAATTACATGCTATATAGAATCATATTTTTCAAACAAATTTTATAAATAAAAAGCTAGGCCTTTCAAACCATCAGCAATATTAATTTTGGATTTGAAAGATTATGAAAGATAGACAACCACGTATCTGTGAATTAGAAAAATACTGGCCTAGGTTGCATAAAAAACCTCCATTAAATAAATAGCATAAGTTTTCACTATGAAAATTCAGTGGCATTGTACTTTAAAAAACCATAATGAATTAATAACCATCCGTTAATGATGCTCAGATTGTTTTTCACAAATCACATACACATACAGGAAGTCAGATGGCCAAAAAAGGCTATACACTGGATTAATACACAGTCTGACAGAAAGTACTCTTGATACACTCTGCTCCTTCATCATAACTTCCTGACTGTTGTTGCAGTTATCAGCTGCCAAATCCCATTTTACCCTTCTCCTCTAGGCTGCCCTGCTGTCCCAGAACGTCCGACACCCTGAAGGCTGATGCAGTGGGTGACTGTGATTGCGGTCGTGCACATTTGGCCCTCAGACCACCGGTTGAACCTCAGGGTGATTTACAGTGAGTGGTTCTGGTTTCCAGTCTGGTTGGAAAAAGTGAATATTGAATGTCCGTGCCCAGTTCTCAAACACTCGTTTCTCTGTGATGAAGCGATGATGACTGCCCTTTCGTCCCCGCTCGTGGGAAATGTACATTGTGCATTCATCAGGTCCCAAAGGTTCATAATAATGATAAGGTACTGAAAGATGATTAGGATCCCTGTGGAAGAAAGAAAATAGATGGAAGCCTGAGATGTTCTTTTTTACTGATTGAAAAGATGCTATCTTTAATAAGCTGATGGGCTTAAATCCACTTTTTCTCACAGTTAAATCAAATTTCTAGGTAGCTGTATTTTTCTTGCATATTTAATACATCAGAATGGGGCAGAGGTGTTTTCTTTGCTCCTTTTATTGCTCTCCTTTAATCCCCTCCTCCCACTTAAACAGAGGACAGCAGTAGCTCAAAAACAAGAGAGTGCGCTGCAGGGCTGTGCTACTACTCTGAAATTTGAAGCAAGCTGCTTAAGAGATTTATATCTAGATTGTGATTTATAAAAAGCCTTGCAGAGGTATTTACTGAACCGGGGGAAGAAAGGGAAGGGGAAGATAGCGGGGAAGTGGTTATCTGTGTCACATCAGCTCGGCTGAACGTTCCCAGCGTGGTGTGCAAGGTTCCGAGTGCACAACTTCAATGAGCCTATCTGCACGCCAGGTCAGCGGTACAGTGCTGTTGCTGGGTTTATAATCAAACATCTGATGCGCAAATGAGTTCTTTTTGATTTTACAGTGGCAACTTTCATGTATCTAAGCTAAAAAATCAAAACCATTCATCCATAGTATCCTTCTGACCTTGTAAGCCCATCGGCATTAACCAGCAGGAGATGCAATACTCATGTGGTGACACACAGGATACGCCACAGACCAATTAGATATTTAGGATAAAATTCATTTTAGCAGTTCTGACCTCAATGTTTTGATGTTACATCCTGTAAAGGGCACATTTGTATTATAATACGCCAGGGTGATTCATTCTCTTTTTGTTTTATTTTCTACATCAGACTGTGCCCATTATGTTTTCACTTTGGGTACAGGCATTTTGGGCTGACAAGAACTCATACAACTGTCTCTGCCAAGAATGCAAAGGGAGATACCTGTCCCAGACAGAATAACCCAACTCGACCCATCTTCACAGTGGTTGCCAACAAACTGTTTTGTAGCGGCAGAAAAGTTATGCCAAATATTACCATTTAGTGAAGCCTTGGAACTGCTCGGTGTTAAAGGACTCTCATACATAGCAAGAAATCTCATGCAGATTTGGGCATGTCAGCTCTAATACAGAGTTGATTATTTTCATTTTGAAGAGCTAATATTTAAGCTTGCTTTCAATTGAATGCATCCACAATCTGTCAGTATTTTGTCCTGGTCATCATTTTTACTGTGTAATTCTGTCACCTACTCAATTCTCTAATTTTTCTTATTTTACCCTTATCCATATTGTATATGCAGTGGTAATGTATAACATTGCTGCTGCTTTCCATTTGTACCTTAGATTAACGTTTTAATTCAATCAATCTAGCTTCCCAGTAACACAACACAGTGATCAATCTTACAAGACCAGAATAACAATAAAATTACATTTCTAGAATAAGATGGATTCTAAATTTACTGTATATATTCTCACCGGAATACATAAGTGAGTGAAAAGAAATCCTTCAATACCTCACCTACAGAAAACATATCTGTAATGTAAAAAATACCCTTCATATAGAAATGTAATGCTGTAATGCTTTTTTCCCCCCCCAGCTATAACTATTAGATCTCAATCTTCAATTAATTTTTCACATGCTTTTTTGATACATTGGACCTCTTATTGCAATATCTTAAATGAATCACTTATATGGTTACTGTAGATCTAACAGGATACATTTTAATGTGATTTATTTTATCGTGTGAACTATTAAACAAATCAGGCCTCTGCCTCTCATTTAGACAGCTCTTCCTTTCTGCACTGAACCTGGATTTTACTCTTGTGTTCTTGAGGGTAAACTCAACTGCCTGGTGGCTATTTACTGCTTTAAAGGCAGGATTAGGAAGGTTGAAATTATATCTCCCACAGTCTTGGGACAAATCCAGTTACAGTGGAAATAATTTTAACTGCTCAGCACCGCACAGTGAGCCTGCGTGGCTGCTGGCCCCGACGCCTCTGGGTGGGTTTGGTTGGGATCCTCCTCCACTGCCCCATCCCACCCCTTGTTCTGATAACAAAGGCCTGAGTTAGGATTGCAGAACAGGAACTGGAAGGGCAAAGTCCAGGAAATTAATTGTTCTGTGTCTCTTCCTATTCCTTTGCCGTACACTGAAATTAGCAATGGACATTAGTGATAACTGGAATCAGGTTTCTCCCAGAGGATCTATAGCAATGCTGGTCATTTTTTTTTCCACACAAACCCTACAGTATACAGGTACAGAGAGCAGGTGGCTCAGACACAGAGGATGATGTGTGGTCCTCTTTCTTCTCCCTTGCTCTGCTAAGTTAGTATTTACCTGGGGTCACACTCTTCCCTTACTTCTTTGAAGCAACATTTTGAAGCCTGTGCCTCCCAGTAAGCACTTTATCTCTTATGTTACCAGCATTTTACCAGTGGATATTTTAGCAATGGCTTTCCACTTTGAAGGCTTGACTCCACATTACATTAAAGGCTCTGAAGCTGACACTTTGAACCATCTTAAGCGGATGCCCTTAGCACCTGGATGTAACTGGTCACTCTGTTTTGCATGATGTCCCATCAGAAACAGTCCAGAAACACCCCTGACACCAGTCCAGGCTCCCTATTGGGTTCAGACACCCCTAATGGGTGCTGTCAAAGCTCGTGTGCATCCCTACTGGCTGACCTGGAGGTGAATTCAATGCGAAAATGAAAACGCTGGTAGTTTTAGGCCTCTCCAAAACTGCTTGTAGATGACTGGGCCTTTGAGGCTAAATTCCGAATGTTCTATTTTGGATTTAGGAACTCTGAAAGGTATTTAGGTTTCTAGGATGTTTTGTTTAAGTCCTTCTCCTTTCATGGGAATTTTGGATTCCCTAGATGGCACGTTAGTAAGGTTTGGATTTGAACTCTGAGTGAGCAACTACACCATAATCCAAATTAACTGTACTGTGTTATCTTCTAATTCTGCAATTAGCTTGTGTCACCAGCAAATGAAACGCATGAGTAATTTCTATACGGAAATTGCTTGCCACCTCATTTATTAACATTAAAACAGATGCTGTTTTATCACTGACTGATACTGGACATTAATCAGTGTTTTGTCAGACTTTGCATGCATATTAATATCACAGCTGGGAGGAATCTAGGAAAGATCCTCTGTAAAATATACTGTACTTCCTGCCTAATAGCCTGCCAGCACAGCAACCGTGTAAGTGCTTGTACCCAATGTCACTCAGCTACTGTTTGCCACTTCAGTGCACATTTTCCCGCAGATGGTATCCACCCACAGCGAAAGCTGAAAATACAGCAAACGGTGATTGCCTCAAAAGAAACAAGGCAGAAAAACAAGGCCATCCCATATTACGTTCTGGTCAACCTCTGCCTTTACAAATGAAGAACCTTTATAAATCAACTGACTAAAACTATACGTACTCACACGCTTTGTAAGATAATTCATATTTTTGAAGGGTGAATAAAGTTTCATTAATATGTTGAGTGATAGGCAAGGTGCTGTGCCAGGACTATGAAGATTTCTGGATAATTTCTTGCCTTCTGTTCCCAGGTTCCCATTTCCTTAACCTCCGAACTAGCTCTGTTTTACAATCAGAGATGGCATTTTGCTATTAAGGTAATGAGGTGGGATCCAGGCATACGGACCAAAGGGTGCCTATCTCCCATAAAGTTTACAATCCTGTGAGCAACCCTTCTTCCATTAAGCACCTCGTGAGTCCCAGGAAACTTAAGTAGCAACAACTGCTTCTTTGCACTTGATTTAAAGCAAGTGAAAGTGGAGAGAGAGGTAAGAAAACACTAGATTTAAAAGCTGCACCCAAAGGAATAGATTAAAGGATTTCAAATGCCAATTTTCAGGCAAATTATCACAGATGGGAAATGGCCTGGCAGTCAAATGAGGATTCTTAGAGGAAAATGATCTGGGTCCATAATTGGAGCAAAAATTATTCACGTTAGTTAAAATAAGGCTCAGAATTGAGCTTTAAGTTTCTCTGAGTTCCAGAAGGCCCGTGAAGAGGAGGGGGCACTAAAGAGAGCTCTTTTCACGCCTTGAGCTTTTCTTGTGCGTGTGAGTACCCAGTGGCATCTGCAAGGAACCAGCCTCTCACCACGGTCCATATTCCCACGGACGGGGGGCTGGAGTTATCACAAACTGTGTTAAGGCTTGTCTCTGTCCTTCCCATCGATGCTGTTGAGCAGCCACAAAGAAAAGCAGCAGCATCGCAGCGCCTTTGGGAATGGTGGTGCTGTCTCTGCACCACCATCTGGCCACTGGTGTAGGGAGGGAAGAGGAAAATCCTCGAGGTCCCAGTTCAGGAGTGATCCCTGTGCATATGGCAGGCTGCCAGAAGGAGCTCAGGGAGGGAAACGCTTCCCATCTGGGGTGCTGGTTGGCTCCAGCAAAGGGTGGGATTGGGCACTGGGAGAAATACAGCAAGATGGCTTGTCTTTCTGGCAAGAAAAGAGTAAGAGGTGCACGCACTCCTCAGAATCTTGGCAATGTGCACAGAAGCACACGCTTCCATCTTATTCTCGAATGTGCAAGTCAGATGTATTTAACAGCACAAGAGCAGTATCAAAGCCATTAACCCTTAGCACAGCATAAATCTGTAGCAAAGGGATTCGCTATTACATATAGCTTTGCTGTGAAGTCTTAGAAATTTATAATAATCAGGTCACCGATTTCAGTTCAGCTATAAAAGTCAATGTCCAGTGAAAGTAAATAGAAATGAATCTAAAGCACGTTGTTGCAATTAAGTGTTTTAGTCTGTACTCCAGGCTCCTTCACCAGACTATTTTTCCTGTACGGGTGGAAAGCAATTTGGTTAATGATCTTAAGCTAATAATTTGTAGCAGAATCAACACTATGATATTCATGATACCTTTGAGATGTCCTTCATGTTACAGATGTGATAGTAATTTCGTTCCGTCACAGTGATCACCCACACTCATTACTTACTCCACAAATTAATACCTAAAAAATAATGGGTATCTGCTGAAGTTGTAAATCTAGTGATATTAACTCGGAATAGAAATAGCGTGGTGAGTTGGTGTTTTTTTTTTTTTTTGTTTTGTTTGTTTTTTGTTTTTTTTTGTTTTTTTTTAGATCTTAATGATTCTTCAGTTTCGCAGTAACTAAATACCCATACCATCTCACATGCACATGAGAGAGGTGGAGTGGGTTTTTTTGGTTTTTCTTTTTCAAATGGTAGGTTTGTATTTTGTCTGACTGAAAACCAGAAAATGTGGCTTATAAATACGGAATATTTCTGTATTTCTGCTATTCAATTTTGTTGTCTTATTTATTTGAAAGGAAGCACTGTTTAACTTCTTAATGAGCGGCTGAAGAAGGTTAACTGTCTTTACGGCAAGAGGTTCCTTTCATAGATCTTCATGGATAGCTTCTTCCAGGCACAGCAACTACAGTTTTCCCCTTCATAATCAGGAAAGTAAACCTGAAGTAAAGACACTTTATATTCTTTTGATTAAGAAATTACCTTTTCCTTCTCTGTGACCTGGTAAGTGTACTTTATGTTAAGATTATTTTTTTTTTTAATGCAGGCTGTGAGTATTATTACATCTATTAATGGTAGGATTGATTACAGTCTTTCTTGAGTTATAATTCAGTATCATATCCATTTACTTTCAATGTACCAATTCATGTGTTCTCAATGACAATTTTAGCCTCTCTTAAAAGCAGTTGGTTGGTTATTTTAAATTAAGTATATGGATCTAGACTAATCTAACTTTGCCTGAAAAGTAAGGATTGAGTGTTGCTTTACAGTGAATTGCTGTCTTCTGCATTTTTAGATCATCAGTTTATTTAAGAATTACTTCCATGTGCCAACAGAATGCAACCACTTCTGGAGTAAGACAGAGCAGCCACTTACAGAAACCGAAGAAGTGGCTTGGCCAACTGAAATGACAGGGGAACTGAAGTGCTGTGCCGTGGAAGGTATTTATGTTGTCTGGAATATCTGATCTAGTTTGTTATTTCCTTGGAGAATTCATGATGAAATCTGGCAGTACATCACAGCATTTATCATCAGTGTTTTGTTATAATTTGTAGAAATTCTTACAAAGTGGAATTTACTGATGACATTTTACATTGTAATTTCTTCAGGGATTTCTACTATGTGCCCAGGACAAATGCAGATTCCCGAATGATCTCCTTCAGTGCTCAGAAGAAAGTCAGAGCAGTCCTGTTCTTTGATAGATGAGCTGACCTGTCACTGCAGCCTTGCTGTAGGGAACCTTAACCAGCACTTTGGGCTTCAGCCCTGAATACAGCTGGAGAAACCATGTAGCCATAAGATGTACACATGCTGTTACTTAATAAAACCCATAGCTTGTGCTGACAGAATTTGTGTGCTGCTTCTGACACTTGTGGCCCACACCCTGTGTGACCAAAATGGGTCATTACAGGACTGATCATCTATTCTGCAGGTCCAAATTCTGGGTGGTTTTTTTTTTGGTGGGGATTATTTGGGAAGCTAGTGTACTGGAAGACTGGGATTCATGTGGCAGAGTTGAGTACTAAGTTCAATTTAGAAACTAGTCGCTGTGAGAACTCCGTTCCTCTATTAACTGGGGGGAACTTTAATAACAAATTAAAAGTAACGTTTTCCAGTACTTTTTTTTTTTTTCCAGATTAATTTCATGCCAATTATTGCATTACTTTTGGCTGATAAATATTCAGAGACTAAAAGAAACCAGCAAGATGGATTAGTTCTCCCACAGTACAAACAAAATTTTTCAATATTTTATATAACATAATTAAATGCTGTTTGTTGTTTTCAGAATCAGATCTTGGGACGTGTTAATTAATTGCTTTAAGAGGACTGAAGACATGTTACAGAGAGAAAAAAAATTAAAAGATTCAGATATTTATCTGTAATGTTCAACCTTGTTGGCTAATAATGGTTCCAAAATAAGTCCTACCTGCAGAAATCCGGTGGCACCATGCCATACACATTTATCCTGTCACAGAGCTCTAACGCGATAGTCATTGTGAACCAGCCCGTGCTAAGCCAAGTGTTGGATATCTTCCTGAAAGCAAAAACATAATTAAGTTTCTAGGCTGACAAATAATTCTTAAGGTATCTGAAGCAATTTCTGGGCATTTTTTTTTATTATTATTCTTGTGAAAGGTTATGAAAATTGGGCAACCAAGACTACTTTGCTCATTCATCTTTTAATGATTTTGCCAGTGTCTTCTGTCAGTGGACTAATCTATGCAGAAACTGCCCTTGCTGTAATTAATTTTGGGTACTGCGATGTTAATATTTAGCTGACCTTTTGGTAAGTTTACCTTAAGTGACAGAAACTTCAAGTCCTATATTTATATTCTTCTGCTAGTAATCTACACACATCTATAATCACCTAATGGAGCTTACACACTAAGCGCTCAGGAAGGTGGGTCACGGGGGATGAGGAGGGCTGCTTGAAATGCTGCCTCCCACAGCACATGGAGGAGCCCATCTGCTGGAGCAGGCTCTTGGTCTAACCTTTTTTCCTCTGATCCTGTCCATGATTTGGTTTCTGGAGGCTCCCAGCCACTCACTGTGACCACTGGCAACTTGGCCTGTCCCTTAGCCAGCTTGGGAAATCTTCACCCCAGGTGCTACGCCTCCGCTTGCCCTAAATCCTGTCCCTGCCTGGTGGGACATCTGAATATGAAGACAGTGCTACAAGGGAGCCCTCTAAGGCAGCTCCTGGCCTGGCCTTCTCTGCAGGCTGGGGGAAATATTTAAAAGCAGCATAACTGGTCCCAGCATTGTTTATGCAGAACAGGAGACACCTCCATGTAACTGCTCACAGATGTAAGAGGTTTATAAGCTGTGCTTAAATTTTACTGTATCACAGGTTCTTAGCTGCAAAATGGCAGCAGGAACATTTCCTCTCTCTAGCACTTGCCTGTCATTGCTGCCAGTTTGTAGGACCCGGGTACTACAACGGTTACTGGCTGCCTGGTACACGCACTGAAAGTCTTAATCCTGTGCTAAGTTCCTGCACTGTCCCTGTGCCTGGGGAGAGCTGGCAGCCTTGGGATGGCAGGGTCAAGGAAAAGCCAGCGAGGAGCATGTGTCAAAGGTGTCACAGAGGCATATTTTGGGGAGCCATACCAGGACCAAGTCAGGCATTTCTCTTAGAGGCACATAGTCAGGTATTTGCTCCAGAAGAAATAAGTTCACTCAAAGGTCTCTTTTCAAATCTCCTTAAAGGAGGAGACAGCAGGTCTCCCTAATGGCTCCTCACTCAGCTACAAAAGTCCCATGAGAAGAAGTTCAAGCTTGTGCCATCTGTGTCCCAAAAAGGCCACAGATTCCTAATGACAGCCTGTCAGAGTGACTGGCTCTCCTTTACCTCTTACTAAAGCTGAGGCACATACAGACTCTTGGATGGTTTGTGTGCAGTGTCAGATTGTACTGGGACCTACATTAACTCCATTCCACCACCCCTACATCCGCCAGACACCTGCAAAATTTTGGGACACACCCCCCTTCTCCTCCAAAAAAAAAAAGCACAGCCAAAGAACATGAAGTTCTCCTCAGAGCAGTCACCTGGGAATCTTGGGTCCTGAGCCCAGTTCCAAGGCCACCTTTTGCGTTTTACCCAGTGGCAGAGGAATGCACAACAGCTCTGGGAGCAGGGACCTGAAGCCACTACAGCCACTACAAATAAGTGCCAGCACTCACTGCTATGGAACTCAGCAGGCGAGAGCCCACCCTCCAGCTAATGCTGAACAAGCTGGTTCCAAATAGGTCACCTACAGGGCAGTAGGACAGAGATGTTTTGAGCACAGTCACATTGTGCTGTGGCTTCCCATTTCCTCAGTGAATTACTTAGAAGAAAAAAAAGAAAGAAAAAAAAAAGAAAGTTGTAGTATCAGTGCCAGGTGTTTAAAAGCAACTTCTAAACATTCTTTAATCAAAAATGCCTGAAGGATGCTGGGGAGCCTAGGTAACTTGTCCTGTCCTTTGTGGATCACCTGGTAATATATGAACTCCTGAAACATACATTTTTTACTGGTCCTGACATACAGGCTTTCAGGCTAAGCTAGCATTTGGAGAATAACATGATTTAAGCATCTTATTAGTTACAATTATGGAGCCTTCTTTATTTTCTGAATTTGTGCTTAAGCTTGAGAGGAATGGTGCATTTTGTCACAATGTCATAGCTCCGTCACAAGCTCAGTGGGGGCTTTCAGTCACTGCAACAATACAAAACAGTAAATAATAATTTTTGCCTCAAAATTATCAGGAAAGAGAAAGTTAGGGAAAAGCCTAAAAAAATTTGCTTTCCTGCCACACACCAAGGTTTCCAAGCCTGTGAATTGGTACGTACTTCAGGAACATGTTCTGGCTAAGATGACTTTGGAGCTTGTAGAAGGTCACTGTTTTTAGGTGCCTAAGACCTTGGATTCCAAAACAGAGGGAGTGGTTTTATGTAGATCATGACCAAAGCAACTGGACTTTGCACAGGTGAGGCAACCCAGCCAGGCTGGATGATGGGTTAGTTTTCTTTTTGCTTATGTGCACTTACGCTGTAATTTAGTGTTTGCAATAAACAGAATAATAGCTGCATTTAAATCAGCTTAAAAACTACACAATGAAATAAAAATATAAAAACTTACTCAAGTACCACTTTAGCCTCTTTAAATACCATGTCTGTAGGACAGCAATATAGAAACAGGGTTACAGTGTCTTGCCTTTTCAAAAAAGATCTGAACAAGAGTCCAACAAAAGAATACTGTTTTTATACCTAATCAGTTGTAATGAAAGAATATGAGGAACTGTCATGTGCTTATTAGGGGAAATTATCAGATATTCTTTTATAAGATGAACTAACACACGATGCTGATAATTCTGTAGTGCACACTAAATTACAATTAAAGGCCTTTCTGCTCCACCAAAATCTCATTTATAATCTCTATGGAAATACTCTTCCTGCAGTTATTTCATTTATGCTTCCTTTATCTAATTACTATAATATTGGTTCTGAATCATATTTTCTTAATGTACCCTTATTCAATTATAAAGTTATTTTCAAGTACAGTTACTTTATAATACCAAGTACATAGCTCTGCAGCCTTTGTCATTCCCCATACTATTTAACTGGCAATGTTTTCTGAAGGTTTCCCTTCATTTCAAAATCAGCTTCTTTTTTTTTCAAAAAGCACAATACATTGAATTACCTTTCCTCTCATCATTTTCAAGACAGAAATGAATGGTTTGATTATTGCAACCTTGCAATCAGGCTTCTCTCTCCCTCCTTTGTTTTTTGCAGGCACTAATGTCAAGAGCTCAGCAGAAACCTCACAGGGAACAGCAACATTCTGGGCTGCACAATGTTCTGCTTCTGCCCCCACAGCTACATAATTTTTCTTCCCTTACAAATTCCTTCCTACACGTGTTTCTTTTCATCTTCCCTCTCTTTTTCTGTGCTGTCTATTCATTTATTTTCATCTCCCGTTTTAATCTTCTTACTCCTTCAAATATGCTGTATGTGCCCTCTAAAGGAGCAGTTCATACACAGCAGACCTGCAATTTCTTAAAAGCAACAGGACCTGTTCATGAGGCCAAATTTTGTGAGCATCCAGCTGCCCTTGATTCACACTGGGAGTGCAGGGTGCCCATGACTGAGTCCACTAAAACTTCTTACAGTGTCATTAATGTCCCAGACAACTCGAGAATATTTCAGGAACCAAGACTGAGCCCAGTGCCTGTGCAGAAAAAGAAATGCCTCTATCACATGGGCAAACTATAGGCCTCCCGCTCTGGATGGGTAATGCAGAACCAGAAAGAGCAGCTTGCCTGACTGCAGAGTGAGGTGTCTGGAGAGGAACAGGGCCCTGGCTCCCCACAGCAGAACTGGCTAGACTGAAGCAGAGAAGGTAAGCTGTTCCTCAAAACAGGGGACTGTGTATGGTCTTACACAGAAAGGAAAGAGTAATCCAGGAAAGGAGGTGGCAGCATGCATTCCTCATGCACAGGGTCTGACCCTTAGGGCTGGTGATGGTCCATGGTACAGTGCAACTACAGCTTTGTTAACTTTGTGCCTTTGTAAATGCTGGGCATCCACTATTTGCTTTGCAATTATCTTGAAGGGTTCAAATGCTTAATTCGCCTTTTCACTGTGCTCTACTTTGGGAGAGCAAACCTGGAAAAGACAGTAACACATCAGAGCTGGTGGGGGGTAAGGGAGGGATCCTCCCCCGGCATCCATCCTTCTCATTTTGGCAGAGACTCAGGAAAGGTCCTTTAATGGTACGAAACCAACCAAGTTACTGTGTGCTCCAGTGTTAGTGTTAGTCAATTAAGAACTTAAATACCTAGTTTGTTCCACTATAACTTGACGATCTTTAAGGTCCCTTCCAACTCTAACCATTCTATTATTCTATGATAACTGAACAGAGCTCTGCAAGAAACTCACGTGGGGTATGACAAAGGCAGCAAACGCGAAGCAAAGATACAGTGGCCATCAGCTCAGAGGGCACAACATTTTCCTCTAACAGTGGTTTTACGCTTGTTGTGCAGCCCAGAAAATAAAGTTGTGCTCCTGAGTCCTCCCTGTTCACAGGAGGACTGAGCCCAGCTCCAAGCTTTGGTGTGCATGTGTAGGATTTGTGAAGCTACAAAATCTCACCCTGAGTTACTCCACAATAAACCTACAGCTTCATTTGTACCTAAGTGGAGATCCTGCTCCATTTTTACAGCAGCATATTTAATAAGCAAAAAATAGTTCATTAAAAAGAAATTTATTTCTTGCTAGGAAGTAGTTGGTTTAAATGCCCATTTTCAAGCATTATATGTGAAAATGTTCAAGTCCTGCAGTGGGTCACTTATTAAAAATTTGATTTGAAGATCAGCCTACAAGTTATGAACAGTCTCATGAAGATGTAACTATCATAATAACTTTTCTTTTCCCAGTTGGAAATACAAGATGAACTGTTCTGAAGCACCTAATGTATGACTAATGTTTATTTGTTTTACAAGAAGCTTTACAGCTGCAATGTTCCAAGAATGCTTAAATTCAATAAACAGCTATTGTAATTCACTGAATGGTGGCATTTCCTCTATAAGAAAACATAACCTATCCATTTTGATTTTTCAGAATCAGTAAAAAAGACTTTCACATATATTACCCTAAAGTGAGATTTAAACAGCTCCTGCCTCCTTGGCTGTATAAACAGTACATCCAGATTCTAGTATTCTAAGTTCATGAGGCAATGCTCCTTACAAATTATTTCGATGCGTATTTTTTACTTATGTTACAAGTGATATTATTTGGCATGTCATACCGTATTACAACTCATGAGGCAGAGGATTTAATGGGCATGATGGTCTCTCTGAGCAGATCTGAAATTGGTATATATAAACTACGGTATTTTACTACTCTGTGACATCCCCCAAATGTATCCACATAAGTTCTCACCTGTCTTTCCCAGTTTCCCGTTTAAAAAGGTCATCAAATTGAAGCATCTTGTGGCGAGAAATCATATATGCTTTTAATTGAGGCAATATCTGATTCATCAGCTGCAGGTTATTATACACCAAGCCTTTACCATCTCTCCTCATGTAGCTGCTAGGACCCCAGAAGATAAACACAGCACCATGGCTCATATTTAAGAGTTCATTGCGATTTCGCAGAATCCTCTGAATACTGGAGTGTGCAATGACTCGAAGGCTTGTTTTGTTTCCAACATCTTTTCCATAACCTCGGGTAGGTGCATCATTCATTCGTATTACGCACTCTGTCTCGTCGATTCTGTCACCTTGTTTACTTCCCAGAAGGTGTCCAGAGCTGGTTACCAGCGCACAACTCTTGCAGTGCATTTTTAAAGGCTGCAAAGACATACATACTTAAAAATTAGCTGTAAACATCTTCTCATTCACTGCACAATAACTATATTTTACATGCACATGGCATATTTTACAGCAAAAACCTCAAGAGGACTTTAAATAAATTTTGCCCAGCAGTCTTCCCAAATAACTGGGGACCCATTACCTGTACGTTTTGTAGGTGGGGAAAATTAGGTGTAGGTGCACAGCCCTTTGAGTTCCTCTGTGGCCTTATATCCACTGTGTAAATCCTCCTTTCCACTGCTGCATCACATACAGTAATCACAACAGCTTCTATACTGTTTCCAGCTGCACAGGATTATATTTCTTCCACTTGCCATAAATGAGCTATAATTGGAGTATTTTTTTTTTATTCTTCCTCTTCCAGTTTTTTTTTGCAGGAAATAATCAACTGTAAGTCCTCATAAGCACAGGTGTGAAAAGTGTTTCAACCTTGGGGTCAGGACATTTTGCCAAGGGAAGAGAGTTACACGCTTGGTCCAATCCCTCCACGCCATCTCCAAGTTGGTGCCACAACTACTGTTGTGGCTCTTGTACCTCTGTGGTTCAGCAGTCAGAGCTGGTCATTAATGTCTGTGTCTATTTTACATGGCAGTGAGTTAGTGCACTGAACTTTTTGTAACTTGTCAGGTCACATTTAAGAGTTACACAGTGAAATGGGACAGGAAAAGCTTGTTCAGTGAGTGTCTGACCTAATGGAATCAGGAGAGTAAAACAAGCTTTCATGAAAATGCATTATAAATCATGTTATTGAAGTAGGCCACCACCAATACAGATACCAGTAAGTGCAGTATGTACGCGTATCTGCCACTCAGCACAAGAACTAAAAAGGGGCAAAGGGCTAACAGTATCCCCAAAGTGCTAATTTCTAACAAGAATGCCACAAACTAGAAGGTAAAGACTGTTAGAAGGTATGTCTGGGTGGCCCTCCATGAAATAGTGTCTTTCAACATTTAAGGCCAGTAACATCAGATTACAGAACACTGAGAGTGTGTATCTTTCGTTTCTTTGCCAAAAAAGAAAGACAAACAAACTGAACTGGTTTCTTACTGGTCTGAAATTCCATGGAAGGCCATTTTGGTTTGTGACCATTTTGATCTATTGATCTTCTTCCCTAAGGTTGTCTCTCAGCCTAATAGTTTCATGGTTAACCATCAAGAATGGTGTTCCAGCACCTTTCTGGTGAGTCACAGGCTGCTTTAATTCCAGAGACTCCAAATCACGCTGACGGCCACCACCTCCTGCACTGTGGCACTGCCCTGAACCGATGAGGTGATCCATTCCAGTGGATGCCCCATCCCTGGAAGTGTTTAAGGCCAGACTGGATAGGGCTTTGAACAACCTGCTCTAGTGGGAAGTGCCCCTGCCCATGGCAGGGGGGTTGGAACTTGGTGATCTTTAAGGTCCTTTCCAACTCTAACCATTCTATGATTCTATGATTCTATGACTCGTTGGCTCTGACGAGCACTAGCAACCTGAACCCATCTTTGACAACGAGGGCCTTGGCACCTCAAGAACAGACCCCATGGCTCTCCACGGCAGCTCCTTATTCATGCTGTTACAAACATAGCGTGTCTCCAGGTGTACATTTGGTAGGTAGCAACGAGGAGAAGTTGCGAAGACACATAATTACACTTAGTACCAAGCACGTATATATAGGAATCAAATTACTAAATCAGCATGCTGTGTGGCACAGGTTAAAACTCTAAAGCTGAAAAGAAGACATAACCTAGGTTTGAGATAATCTCAAGCCTCTGTTTGGAAATCTTTTGGCCCCTAGCATTTGAAGTGGGTATTTTACTTAAGTAACCTGGGTTTAATTTTGAAGGTACTAAGTGGTTGTAGTCTGAGCTTCTTATTCTATGAGAATAACTAATCAATAATGAAGTGCTTTTTAATTAAAGACAAAATAACTAAACTGTAAAATTTGCGTAACAATACAACCAGGAAGCTTTGTATCTCCATCCTCCCCAAGCTCCATTTTCTTTTATGTATCTATGAATTGTAAGCCAGAGCTAATTATATGGGTAGAAATGTTCATGCCTTTGTGAGCCAAGGTTCCTAATGCAGTATTTACATGCATTTTCCTTTAAGCTTTCATCTGCCACTTTGATGAATTACCTAGCAAAAGGCTCTAAGGTGAACTAGCTGCTCCGCCATCATGCTTGGGAAAGCAAGATGAAGTGCTAATGAGGTTAAAGGAAATGTAGTCAGCACCAATGTTAACTCACATGGGTTTGAGTATCCACAAAGCAAGACATTTTCACCTAAACAATCTCTGCTGGTTTCTGGCCTACTGAGCTACAACTTCCTTGTTTCTTTTCAAAGTCTGCCAGAGAATCCATCAATTGTTAGGAAACGAGAGTGACCAACCGCTGTGGAAACTTGGGAAAGGGGGGTTAGAGAGGGGATGTCAACATTTGCTAGATGATAAACATTAACATCTCCCAAAAAACATTTATCCCAGATCTTGTTTGAGAGCCATTCCTTCTGGGAAAATGTCCTTAGACTGAATATCATTCAGGTATTGCCCAGCTCCTTCCTGAATGATGCATGGGGGCTGAATCCGTGTAGCTGCTCCAGGCAAGTCATTTTCACTCACCTCACTCAGATCCTTTCTGCTGAAATCTACAAAACTTGCACCTGAAAATTGTCAGAGGAATTCACAGCCAACAGCCACAACATTCTCCTACCAGCTGTTTATAATGCTTTGACAATTTGAAAGCAAGGGGGAAAAAAGCCATTGGCTGTAATATCATCTCATTGAGAGGCAGCCGCTGCACCAGAAATGTCATCTACTTAAGCAATAATAATGGAGGCACAAGGCAGTTCTTGGGGATTGATGACCAGCTGGGAAAAGTTGATGGCCTGAGAATAACCAGGGGCCATTAAGCCAGAAGAACATTAACTCCACAGAAAGCTCTCTGTTATGGTAATTATTACAGTGATATTTGTTAAAAAAAAAAAAAAAAAAAAAAAAAAAAAAAAAAAAAACCCCAAAACTAAGAAAAAATGATTAATTTTTTAGGTAAAACATAAAAAAATATTTTAAAAAAAAAAAAAAAAAAAAAAAAAAAAAAAAAAAGCCGAAGGAAAAAACCCAAACCCATGACATATGAGTTATATTTTAGGTGGGCGATGCAAACATTATTTCATGAGCCTTGCTTCAAAATGCCCAGAAAAGGGAGAGGGTGAGAGGTAAGTGAGTTTTACGGCATCTGTATTAGTTACCTGCTGGAAACGTAAGATATCAGCGCCTGTAAAAGCTGCTGACATTTAGTGGTACCACAGCAGGGCACGTGGCTACTTCTACAAGTTGGTCATATCAATACTCAGGGAACTGAGGCAGTGAACAAGCCAAGGATCAGCCAAACAAATTGCCCAAATTGCCTCTCATTTCCAGTCACCTAAAAATACATATGGGGAGAGAGAGAAAAGAGCTTTACAAGACAGCAAGCTCACAGTGCTAGAATGCCAGAAGATGGAAAAATCAACTAGTGCTTTTCCGGGATAGATGGGCCCTCCCAAGGGAATGAACGGAGCAGGTGAACCTTGCCAGGTTCTGGTAAACCCCATAACAGCACCTCGTTGGTCATAACAAATTGGTGCAAGCTCACCCTTGCACTGCTGTAAGTACCATCAGCCGAACTGGATCCTGGCAACATTCACTTACATAGATTCTAGCCCAGTAATTGCTGTTGCTGTATCATATACTTCTGATTTGTTTAGTACCAACCAACAGACAAACAGAAACAAAAAACAATGTCACAGTTGTTTCTTTATTTTCCAATTTGAAGCAATCTGCTCCATTATTGACTTTAAAATCTATGTTTTCCAATGATAGAAAAATGTTATTTTCAGACACTTTATTGCTCAAAAAAAATCAATGGAAAAACGTTATTCCTGATTCAAAATATGTTTCTCTTAGATATAATTATTTTCTTTGTGATGAAATCAAATGATCAATTTTTTCTGGTTTATAAAAGTCTTTTGATTTTAAAGCCAAGATTAGAAAACAAGAAAATTCCCTCCAGTAAAATCCAGAATGCTGGAAAACATACTTTTTCCTATACTGAGTGCTTAATGAGACACTTTATTGCTCACTGGGTTCATATCACTCCATTATCAGTAGTATAAAGGTTTTCTTCCTATAAATAAAAAACACAACTATTTTATCTTGATGACCTGGCCAACCAAAAGAAAATAAAATAAATCTTCTGGAACAGAGAACAGCTCATTACTGAGTTCATCAGGAAAAGACCACCTGTCAGTTCATCAACACCAGCATTCCTCACAGATACATCTGGAAATACTACAGATTACTTCAAAGTGTATTGGGAGAGACCAAGAGAGACTGAGAAAGGTTAAAAGAATATCCAAATTCCTTTTGGAAGAATGACCTTTAACTAAGCATTTGAGACTGAAAGTGCAAAATATCAATAAAGTACTTGACAGCTATGTTGTTGTCTTCCACTGCCAACAGTTCTACAGCATTTTGTTAGCCAGCACCAGCATGCTTGTCTTCTGTCTCATCTGGCATGAAAAGCTATAGGGCTTCTTCACTCTATATTAACTCTCTATCTGAACTGTATTACCGAACCAACAATCTCCTCTGCAAGAGTTCCCAAACTCATCGCTACAGTAAAAACTGGCAGAAATAAGAAGACTGATGTACAGGAAAGCAAAACTGTTTCCATTGTCAGTTGAATTAATTCAGTATAGGGCTACATTAATGGTTAAAAAAGCACACATAAAACCCAAAAGAGACAGTCTTACTGGTTCAGGAGAAAGTGAACTTATTCCAGAGCTGTCTACCTTTCTCTTTTTGTCATAAAGCAGATAATGTCATTGGTAGGAGTTTCACATCTTCCCTACTCCATGCCCATTGTGCCTGGCCAAAGCCCAACAGGTAGCGTGTGACACTCTGTGTTACCTCAATTATTTATTTTTATGTTCCTTGCCTTGTGCACAGAACTTAATCAGCATTTCATGCATAATGCTAATGAACCCTGTGTTCACCCCATGTTCAATGTGATTTATTACTTATGGCTTGTTCTTGATTGCTGGGTCATCAGCCACCAGCAACAACACTAAGTAATTAATGCATTGCCAGTAATACGGTATTTTGTCCTGGCAGCTTCCATTCTAGCTTTTTACTTTTTTGCAGCCTTAAGCAGCTCTGAGGTTTCTCACAACCTGCTGGCTTGGGACCACTACCCCACTATGTGAGCCGCTCCTTCCCAGTTCTCCTTTCCCAGAGGACTGGAGGACAATCCCCCTGTTACAGCACCCAGGGAGGTGGTTGAGTCACCATCCCTGAATATGTTTAAGAGTTGTTTAGATGTGGTGTTGGGGAGAACTGTGTAGAGTGGGGCTGATGGTTGGATTTGATGATCCCAAGGGTCTTTTCCAACCAGAATGATTCTATGATGATAATATGAAAAGAACTAAAAATGAAAAAACATACAAGCAGAAAGAGTTTGCTTTAGTATTTTTCAAGTCCCATCTACCTGACACACTATACAATGATGCTGTCAAAGTAGTTTTCTCTCAACAGTAAAAAACATGATTGGGATATTTTAGGTAACATGCCTGTGTATAAAAAGCTGGACCAAAAAAAATGAACCGGAACACTTAAAGTGTTTTGAACTTCAACCAACTTCAACTTTCTGTGGTACACACCCTGGAAAGGGTGAAAAAGTCTCTGGGAGTTTTGATTTTGTGGTGCCAAGTTCTCATCTAAGAGATTACTTGGGTTTGACCATGACATTTTCACATGTACGTTCAGATAGGGAGTGGAGCTTAATTTCCACACCATGCATGTCAGCTCAGATTTTTCCCTCAGGTTTTATAAATTTTCATTCTGTAACCCTTACACTAGCAGGTACAGAGAGCTCTTCAAGAGAGGAAAAAAAAAATCCTCTCAGCAAATGCATTTACAACTTTTGTTGAACTAGACTTTTGGACCAGAGAATCTGCCATGAAAACAAACTGCATTATCCACTGAATTGAAAGCACCAGTTGCCTTGAAAACTGCATCCCAGTGACTGATGTCATAGAAGTAAACAGAAAGGGTTAGGAGATACCATTTGGACAACATCGTTAATCCTTATGCAAATCCAAATAACAAGCATTTGCAGCAAAACTTTGCAATTCAAAAAAGGTCTGGCAAGTCTGCTCATAAAGATAAATGCATGTCTGTTTAAAAAGATAAAAGATAAAGCAAATGAATTTCTTATTACTTCTCTTTGTTTCTTGGGCTGTGCAGCTTGAATATGCAAATGTTGCGGAAACATTAGCATCTTCATTTCCCATTGATTCTTCGAAGTTAATTATATAACTGGACTCTGCCTTCAGATGTTTGATAAGTAGAAACTGTGAAATAGCCAAACTACAGCAAATGCATTCATGACAGTAGGGATTACAGCACCCTAGGTTTTATTATGCCAAGGAATGGAATATTTTTGTTTTCCATAATACTACACTGATGGGCATCTGCAAAACCTGTAGTAAAAACATAATAGTTCTGTTTTCAAAAGGTCGTTAGCCATACCTACTTCAATTTCAAAACATGAGGCTACATTATGAAAAGAAAAATAGAAAAACAAATGCACTCCATAAAGCTTTCACTGGAATAATTTTCTTAGAAAAAGTACCGTTAAGCACATTAGTCAATGCAGAGTCTTCTGCTTGTGTGAAATGTTTTCCGGCACATTAACTCTTTTTCAGGGGACTGCTTGCTAGTCAAAGCTTCCATTAGATTAATTAAAATATGGCTCCTCTCACTGGAAAGAAAAGGCATGAGTTTGGTTACAGGACATCGACGACCTATAGAAACTGAGCCCTTTCTAGTTACATAAAATACAAGCAGAAGCAGCACTGAACAACAAGGTAACTTTTAGTATATGGAGTGCATTTCTCTTCTTATTTGGAAGCACGATTACGAGGTGCTGATGTTTTCCCCTAAGCCACCTGAAGTGAATATAAGGTGCAACCTTGCAAATTGTCAGCACGTATAAAGCTAAGATTTAGAGAGCAGTTTCCATCCTGCATCCTATAAATGTGTCCCACGAGGAAGATTAGTATCAATCATAGGCTTATTGGAGAGGGAGATAGGATACAATGATAACCTGAAGCTATCAACTAGAGTAATGGTCTAAGAAGAAAAAGCAATCAGAGAAAGAAAAGAATATCCTCGATGAAAGACAGAACTGGAAAATCAGGCAGGAATGTATCATGTTGATGAACACGAGCTGCTATAGAAGAGAGAGAATCATATGAACAATATACAGGCTCTAAAGAAATGGTTATTGCCTAATGTTTATCTTAAAAGGAGTGCAAATAGACATCCATATCACATCAAACTGCTTTACTTTTGTTCTGCAGCTAAAGTACTTGCACTAAAATGCAATAAAGCCGCAAGTCTTAACTTGTGTCTTTAACTATGCAAATTGTTACCACTGAAGTGGCAGAAAAACAGGAATTAAGTCAATGGTCTATAGAAAAGGTACTGGACAGTCAGGATTGTTGCTTCAGAAAGTTTTCACAACGTCTCTTGTTTGCTTTGGTATGTTTTGGCAATTCTTTCCAGTTTAAATGCTTCATGGGAATAAGCCCTCAGCTGCTCTCTCTGTGCTTGTCATAGCCAAGCAAGATTTTTTTTTAAGCTTCAAGTTTTACAGGGTCACTTTTTTAATCTAACCCAGCTTCACAGGTAAGCATCATAAATCCTTAAAGTCCATGCCTAAGTTTTCAAATTCAAGCACCTGTTGTTTCTGTGACAGTATTTGGCTCATCCAAATGCATTTAAACTCTCACTATGACAATTACTGCTGCAAGGCAATAAATGCGACAATTGCAAGGACACAGGAAGCTTTCCCAATGGAACCCAGCTGTTACGTGACAACTTCATGTCAGCACACACAGTCCCTCAAACAGGCCAGATGAAATTTAAGACCAAATGTCTGATAGAAAGACATATTGACCCCCATAGAGATTTTTCCCTAAAATATATTTTGTCTTGTATTTCTTTATCTTGCTGAAGTAGACTGAAAGAAAAAAAAAACCAACACAAAAAACCCCACAGCTCATCATTCCTTTGAAAGGTCTTTGTTTCAAAAACTGTGAAAAACATTGAGCCTCATGGTGTCCTCTGATTTTCATGTGGCTGGCTCCACAAAATCTTCATCAGCTTATTTTGTATTAACCCAGACTGGTCTATATGCTCTTATTTCTCTCCCTCTGAGTTAACAGCACATCAGAAATTGGGGAATAAAAACAGATTAATAATAATTTCTTTTGCCAGAAGATACCGCATCTACATTTAAAGTGTTTTTCTTAAGATACATCAGGTTCAACAGCACACAAAGTTGTACCACCTCTGCAGCAAGATCCCAAGGTAGCCTCCATAACCACTGACATATTGACACTAAAGACAGATGCTGGAAACTGGTACTTGCAGCAAAACTGGTCAAAGCATCCATTTCATTCAATAGCTAACAAGATGCAGAAAGCCACTGAGAATTTCTCCCATGCACATATGTAGAGAAGAAAAAGAGTGTGATTTGGGCTAAAATATTTGTATATTCAGTTTTGGACTAAAACCAGATGAAAAGAAAACATCTTGAGGACAGATGTTTAACAATCTGTATCTGCAACTATGTATCCATAGAATTTTAACTGAGTTTTGACTACAATTAGATTTGAAAAATAATCCTTTGAATTCAGGGGTCAGCTTTTTTTTTTTTAATTTTGTTTTGTTTTGTTTTGTTTTTAAGGGTCTCAAGCATTCTAAATTTATCTCTCCAATTGTTTCCTATTATCACAGTCTTGATCAGGAGACAAAAATAAACCAAATGTATTTATGTGAATAGGATGTTTTTATCTAGCCTATTTGTCAGTGTGCAGGTTAATATGAAATTAAAACACTTGGTGGATGGAAACATTTAGCACTGAAATGCACTTACTACTGAGAGTTAATCAGACAATTAAGTATAAGAGCTGGCAGTCTGTCTGCTAAGGTGGCATTGCTTCTCCAAAGACATGCTCTTCAATTTATAGCAGAACGTTGAAAACATCTTCTGAATAAGTAAGGGGTAAATAAGTTCAGGTGAAAAGGATAAGGCGAACTGGAATCTCTGGAGGAATTAGAGAAAAAGACTGGCTGGGGAGAAAGGTAGGTCCCTCTTGGAGGAAAATACCCTCAGCTGCAGGGCAAAAGAGAAGGGGGAGTCCTTGAAAAACTGAGCCAGGAAAGAGCTGACGGCAAGTCAGCTAATTACAGGGAGAGAGCGGTGTTGACCTTGCTAGAAGTCTATTTCCTTATCTATGTATTTCACAGACATGTATAACTGTGCCATCTCTTGTGGCTGTGGCACATAAATGATTTTGTTTGTGTTTTGCTGTATGATTCCCAGGCACTCGGCTAACACTCATCAGTAATACACCTTCCTTAAGGATGTAGCTTATCTGTATACTGGGGAAATGATATAACTTAAATCTACAGCTACCCAACACATTTGGGTAATGAATTTGAAGAGCAAAAGGGTGTGCCACAGAGGAGATGCAAGAACAGATACCACAGAAATCAAGAAAAGAGGAATCATCTTCTAGTGAGCAGCAGCAGAGATGAAACCTTCCTGCAAAGAGCTGAAATGCAGAGTACCAGAGTCCCAGGGGATTTGTGGGTGCTTTATACACTTTATCTGCTTTTTATTTTACATTACTAGTCTTAAATTGTACTCCTTGGATGTGATGTGTGTGTCACTTGAAGTGCGTTTTACCTGGTAAGCAACATTAAACTATTCCTGTTCATTTCTTCCTCATTTGGGAGGGAGTATATTTCACTGAATCAGTCCTTGGACCATTTCACAATGGGAACAGGGGGCAAAGAGAAGTAAAACAGGAGCTGGGGGGAAGGAAAAATAAAAAGAAGATAGGCAAATGGCACTGCTTTCCTCAGTGGCACTGAATGTATATAAAATTTAGCCCAAAATGCTGCAATAAGACAGGGGATGGTGGTGGTGGTCATGCAAGAATGAAAAGATGAAAAGGAGAACATGGCAGCATGACCAAGCAGTGCTAGGCTGCAGAGGTCTTTGAAAGTATCTCTGAATCTTTCATTGTTTCAAAGCACCCTTACTGAATGCCTTGACATCTAACTGATACCTGTCAGTAGGAAATTTTAAATTCTGTAACCAGGGCTTGCTTTTCAGGTCTCTGTACCACGCCTGGCTGCAGCCCAGGATTCTTGTTTCATGCGAATGAACTTCTGTCAAACAATTTCTTCAGGGCAATAGGCATATTCTAAAGTAGTTTTTCTGCACTGAGCAGGTAGGTCATTTCCAGCCTCACTGTCTGAAATAATGCCTACCCACCTAAACAACACTTTGGACAAACCTAAAGCTCTCTAGAGCCACAATTTCAGCCCTCAAGAGAGATGGCAGGGTATTTTCTTTCTTTAGAGGAGAAACACTGAAGCGTCAATAGTTTCTTGTGTTGGAATCTTTCAGCAAAGGACTAAAAAGAAGGTGACCAGCTACTCATCGGGTCTAACTTTATTCCACCAAACAAAGACGTGACCAGGTAGTTGATCCTGTCTTCACTGCATGGCCATTGGGTCACCCTCAGGGGCTGCTTCACTCTGCAGCAGAATGGGCCTGGAGGCTCTGCCTGCAGCTGCCCAAACCCCACTGCCTCGCTGGCAGGGCGAGGTGGCAGCAGCCTTTCTGCTGCCCACATTTATCAGGTGGTTCTTAGGAGCTGCCTGATGCTCCGTGCTCTTGGCACACACTCTGAGCTCCAGCAGTGGTGTCCACCTTACTCTCCCACTCTGTGCAGGAGGAACATCTGACCCCACAGCATCCCCAGGAGGGCTATGCGCAGCGTTCCTGTACCTGCACCATCCTCTCCGAAGCCCCTGGCTTTCACACTGGTCTCACAAGGCTGGCATGCTGTGACAAACACATCTGCAGAGGAAAGGGCAGGGCAGAAGGGACAGAGCCGGCACAGAGAGGCAAAGACGGTGACAATCTGCCAGGAGATGGCACGAGAGCATAATCCTGACTCGGCCTGCCCGGCTGCAGGCACAGTGGGACCACAAGTATCCACACCGCTCTCAAGGGAGAGCCCTTGAGGACAGCTGGCACCCTGCCACTCTAAAAAACAGTGTCCACAAAGTGGGAATGTCACCTTGTGGGTGGCAGTGTGTGTGCTCTTGTCAGCCCTGCCTCCTTCCCAGCCCCGCGCATCCCAGGAGAAAACAGCACGTCCTGCCAGGAGAAACTGCTGCTCCCGTTCGCACAAGGCAGCCGGGAGGAGCCTCCATCCTGGAAATCCACATTCAGAAGAAAGAAGTGGCCAAACTCCACTGAGGTGTCAGCCTTTAATTACGGCTGGAGTGTGGTTCGAATCTTTCCCTTCATGTGTTCTGCTTCCCAAAACACAAAAACCCAGCAACGGTGCAGGTTTTCTACCCCTCAATAATAATAATCACACTACTGGCTCTACTATTATAATTAAACAGAAATTAATCACATTCTATAGGAGAGGACAGGTTCTGAAGGCTTAGTTCATTTCCTTTTTAATTACTGTATAACACTGTGCACACAGCAAAAAAAAAAAAAAATCTTCATTTTAACATGCTAAACGTGTTAGGGATTTTGTTTGCTTTAACAGACTGCAATGGATGCTACATTTGCATTTAATTTAAAAAATAAGTTATTAAGATAGTTTATTTTGGTTCAATGTGTATGTTTAGCATGTGGATGGTCTCACATCAGAAATGAGGGTTTTTTTCAATCAGTATTGAGCAACAGACGTCTGCAAAAGCAAATAAAAAGAACAGATCAATAAATTTTCATACGAAAGCTCGTTAATGCAAAAACATTTTGTCGTGTCATAACTAGACTATTGTTGAATATTCACCAGTTCCAAAGGAATCAATCCCTACCCCAAAAGATAAACAGTAAGTTACCTTTTTGACAGGAACAAACTAGCACACCGTCAGAAACTGGAATGCATGCAAACACCTCACACGAAATATGAAACCCCCCTCACTGACAGTGACATGAAGAAACAGCTCCTGTGGGCAGATGGCACCATCCCTTCCAACTACGTTTCCGGGGACATGGCTGGACGTATGAATGTGTGTGTGGGGTGTCTGCTGAACTAGGCAGGACCTTTGGGAGAAAGAAATTCTAATTTCCAGCTCCTGAGCAGCCTTATACAGGAATTGGGCAAAGATATTGGTAGATGCAGAAAAAGAAGTGTAGGCATCCAGTTCACTTGAAATTCAAACGAGGAAACGGCAAGTTGGTTTGTGTGCTTTTGGGGTTAGGCAACAGCTAAGCAAAGATTTTTTTAAACTGCAATTTTACATTTAGGTTTAGAATTGGAGCTTTAATTGGGTTAAGCCCTGCTTTGGATACCAAAGCTCTTCACGGGATCTAACTCTGTGTTCCTGTATTAAATAAAAGTCCTAGGAAACCACTTTTTTGTAGCCACATACCTGATCCATCATTCTTTGGAAGGCTACAATAAATCTGTCATGGAAGCCTACTAATTGCTAGTAAATCACCAAAGTTGGAAGTGTCACAAGCATATCCAAAAAGAGTAAAAGTGAAGAGCTGAACATCCAAAGAGCTCGGGGGTGAAATTCTGTCACTTTACAGATGAACCTGTAATCTATGTGAAAATAAATGATGTATAATGATTACTAAATTTGAAATCAAATCTTCACAAGGGGACAATTCAATAGGGCTAGGTGATTATAGGACTACGCAGCAGCATCAATTATGGAGCCAGAAATAGTTTCATATCCCTCAGAGGCTACAAAAACTCCGCGCTGCTTTATTCACCAACATCAGAGGACATTCACTTTCATCAAATAGTCTGGGGGTTCTCGTTTGGAAGAAAAAAAAAAAAGAAAATAAAAACAGAAGGCATGAGCCCAAAAATGACTGGCAGTGATCCTAACTTCTCATCTGAGCTACCATTTGCTCTGCCAGTTGATGGGAAATGAAGTGTGATCAATTCTAGTCCATTGTACATCGTTCCCATTGACTGACCTGCCAAATCCTTGATTGAATAATTAGTTAAGATATCAATATCTGCCATTTTGCACAATGCTCACAAGACAGAGCCCTAAAGTCTTCATAAAATGGACAATTACTACATTATCTGTAACTTTACAGTTTGGTTTTTTTTCACGTATACGACTAAGCCTTGATATTGCCAAAATATGGAATAAAAACATAACGGTACGTAAGAAATAGTAAAATCCAGAAGCATGAAATCTAGAGGTCAGTGCCACCCCTGAAGTAATACAACCTACATTTTAAATCTTACAGATGGATAATAAGCCATATCAGAAAGGATTAAATCTGTGCTCCTCATTTACAATAGTTCGCTTTAAGTAGAAACCTATTTTCCCTTCTCAATATCAAGGGAAACAGCGCTAACTCAGGTACTTGGTGGTGACTGACAGCAATGCTGACATTTTAATAGCAGCTACTGTTTAAGAGCACTATCACCATCCTGTGATTCTTAAATAAAGATTTAATCTACTTTTGATGCAGCAGAACTTTGCAGACCAGGCAATCTGCTGTTAGGGCATGTGAAAAGATGGGGTTTTCTCTACTCCCATCACCCAGTCCCACACCGGGTGTGTAACAAGCTGTTCCAAAGCCATAAATTAGACCAGACGAGGCACTGCCCAACATTATACTTTACATTGCAGTCCTGAGTCTGAACTGCTAGCGAACAGGGACACTACATTTACTTTTCTATCATCTCAGACACAAATGGTGTTAACTGCAAATACAAATCAGTTATTCAGTGCAAAAATGACACATGACTTGTAAACTGGGCCCTTTGTAAGTACCTTGGCATTTCTATGTTTAGTTCAGACGCATAGATGTAGTTCCCAAGTAACCAGATGCCATAGCAGTATCTAAAGATACCACTTCTCCCCACACCATTCTGCTGTAGCTTTGGGTGTGTCACCACCTTTCCCCTTAATTCTGGTATCTATTCCCCTCTTATATGCTAATGAAGAGCAAAACCAGAGAGGGAAATGTACAACCTGAAAATGCAAATGCATCATCTAAAATGCAGGAAAGTGCTAGCGGCTTACAAGGCAAAAATGGAGAAACCATGTGAAAGAGAAAATATCCTACTCTACATCATGGATGACTAATTTCTTCCCACACTATGCTGTAATAAATCCTAGCCTTTGCTAACACAAGAATGGGAAAGCTCTTTCCCAGAGCTAATAAAGACATGCCCTGCTTAGTGCTCACTTTAGTGTGCATAAATGGAAGACATTTCTGGTTTGCCAGGCAGTGGCACCTCAAATAATCCAAAGAAAACAGATCCATCTTTCCTTCTGGACTGAGAGCAGGTTAAAAGCATAAAGCCATAGCTTTGTATCCACACAAGGCTTGCTCTGGACATTACACCAACCCTATCCTAGGTCTTTATTTTTTAAATTGTCGGAAAATACCACAGCAGTGCGATCCTAGCGCTTATTGTCTGATTGTCTTTTGGATCCCTGCACTCGATCAGTGTGTGCAGCAGCTGGGACATGCTGCAGTGTATGTCTATGGCTGCTGCTGTAGATGTAGTGCTGTGGTTTGCATAACGCTTTGAAGTGAATGTTTCTTAAGAGAAGAAATCTGCACTACAGAGGCAGCCCTTGTATCACAAACTATATACTCAAGTTCAATGCAATTTATTTATATTTTTTTTAATGTCAAACCAGCCTTCTTGTGCATCTCTCTGTAAATGGGAATTTCCAATTAGGGAAGTGACACAGGTTGTACTGACCACCACTCTGAATTTCTCCAAGGGTATTTACCTATGAAGTACAGGCCATGCCAGCTCTGTGCAGTCTGCAAACTCTTACTATGGAAATAGGAATTACATACATACCTACTATTTGCAGATAAATTTAGTATGAAGCAATCTGGCTCTGTGCATTTTGCACGTTGAAACAGCTTTCTCTTCTGTGTTCTGAATGATGCCTTTTAATCATATGTGAAGACTAGTTATCCAAAATTATCTCACAATATTTTACAAAGTGTCTGTCTCTCTCGAGTAAAAGGCTGGAACGACCAACTCAAGCACACAGACAGTCAAGACATTAACACACCATCTTAATGAGAAATAGTGGCATCCTCCCGTTACTCATGGCAATTTGGGTCTTAATAGTTGGTCAGCCTCTTTCTTTTTTTCAAAAACAAAAAACCTTAGCTGTGGTTTTCTACAGGGCTTAGCTCTGGTGAGTATTAATTAAGCACTGTGAGTATCACAGTAGAAAAATGCCTCCTTTCTCCCTGCTAGCAAAACTAGTAGCAGGGGGTATATAAAATATATAATAAAATATTCTACCCTTTCCAGATTAGCCCGAAGCACAAACAAGTGCTAGCATTCTCTTTGTTCTTCTTACCCAGAGCAAATGCTACATCAGCTTCGAGAAAGACAGGTGCATCTTGAGTGAATTGGCTCCAGGAATCAATCAACTTATCTCATCCAGGAAGAGGGAGGATGTCTAGACTTTTACATTTGTGGAAATGGTTACTAGGCATTGAGTAATAGCGAAAACATGATGGGCTGACAAGACTTTATTTTCCTCCGAGACGGGAAAATTCTGATTCTGCTTGGCAATAAATGTAAATTATTTACAATGTAAAGATTCGGTAGATACCATGCAGCCTTCTGCACGTGGGTGTACTGAATTCTTATATACCATAATTGTGCACTATATATGCATTGATAAAATTAATAGAACTGCAGACAGAATGCTTCTATCTTGAATAATTTTCCACATATTACCATTCATCTTAAGAACATGCCTTTTCTTATCTGATTATTTTATTAAGAATTGGTAGGGGGTTTTATTCAGCTGAAACTTACTGAATGAAGGAAAACTTGCAGGTATTTAGCAGGTCAGGTAAGAAGCGGATAAAGAAGCCTCAGTATTGTGTAAGATGCCAACACCCTCCCAAATAACATTTACTAAATGGATTTTCACAAGCAGCAATTTCTATTTACTAAACCGATAAATGCAGTCTTGCAATATCTGAAAGAATTAAACATTCTCTGTGAAAATTAGCCATATAGCATGACAGGAAGTTCCCCTTTATCCAGCATCAGTTAAATTTCGCTGTCTTCTAAGACGGAGATTAAATTTCCCCTCTACAACTCTGTTTCCAACTGTCTAACACACTTCAACAAGCTTTCAAAGGCAGGCTGGCATCACTGAGCTCTCTCTCAAAGCCAGGCTGCTTCCTTTGCACCACGCTTCTCCACTCGCTATTTTTTCAATGTTTTTTCCTTTCTTTCATGGTTCTCACTCCCCATATATCTTTATTTTCTAGGCTAAAATTTCTATAGCGTATATACTCCACTGCAGTAATGCAACACAAAGCCCATATGGTAAATTACAGACACATTTGAAACACTCTTGAAATTCATTTTGGAGGATGAAGGGAGCCAATCAAAAATTGGGGGTGTGAACGTGAATTTTAGGATGTTACAGAAATCAGTTGAGCATCCTATAGATTCTGATCTTTTCTTTTTTTATTTGCTATCAGCATAGAGTTTCCAAAGACTTCATATGGACAAACTACAGCCTAAGGACAGTTTATAAAATGTGTTTTCTTTATGTATTCATCACTTGTTAAAAACATGTATCTGTTATTTTAAGAAAGCGTATTTTGGTAACTTCAACATATTTACAAGTTCAGGGTCTACACTCAGGTAGAGGGGTTTTTTTGGCTTGGGAATATAGGGATGGTTGCTTATGACCTAAACCTGCAAATTAACAGCATTTCTGGACCTTAATAGACAACCTTCCTTCTAGTGACTGCACAAGGCTTTTCTTGCCTCAGGCATCACGAATAGAGAAGGATCAATTACTGCATATAGCAGTATTAGATTGATGATCTGTTTACTCTTATTACCAATTGTTACAATTTTATTATGTATTTCATAATAGTTCATGTTTTCCTTAAATCTCCAGCTCCTGGAGTGATGGGATTAAACGAGAACAAGTTTCTCAGAGTGGCTAAGAAACTGGGAAGTGTAATAATGAAACTTCAAAAGCAAAGGAAAAAACGAACTCTAAAACTAGCATTTATAGCCTATGATTTTTAAACCAGTATATTTGTCGGACACAATTTCTGACTGATGACTTGGATTGTCCAAAGTAATGCTATCAAGGGAATGTGTGAAGAATGATCATATGTGCTCACTTCAGACTTCTGTAGTCATCGCAGCTGAGATACTGATGCTTAATCTGCCATCAACTTTCTGCCCAGAAGTTTTGAGTAGTCCTTACTAGGAAGTGTTGCATCACATTCTTCTCTTTAGCTCTGTGTCAGGATTCCCACCAGGGGTGTGGAGAACAGTGCTTCAGGTGCTCTGCCTCTAACTGACTATGCTCAGCATTTCCTCTTGCTCAGTTTAATACGTCCTCCTCCCCAAAATCAGTTCTGCAGTAAAACCTGAGAATTCTTTGTATACACAAAGCTTCTGCAGGGCAACATGCATTCAGCATCACACACAGCAACTCCTCTGCTTGGCAACCCTGCTTCTGGCTCCATCCCTGTTCTCCAGGACATGTCACATATACTTCAGTGAGCCTATTCCTACCCCCTCCATCTCAAACAGATGCACTGGATCTTCTATTTGCTTTACTTTACACACTTAGCAAAAAAACTCTATTGTGCTGCTTCCCTTAAACTTATCTTTCTGAAGAAAAGACCATGAAGGAGTCACCTGCCATGATTCATCTGCCATGTATCCTGGAAAAAAACAGTAAGGTCATCCGGACCACCCTTGTTCTCTCTGCTCTTGCCTTTCTCCAGAGAAAAAAACCAGTGACTCTTCAACTCATTCTTGTACACAAAATTTCTGCTCACCCTGGGAGAGCTAATTTATTGCTTTTCAGTCTCTCTGTCCAGTTCCTGGCATTCACATACAACCCTCACAGCAACAATGTGAATGAAAGGAAATTTTTTTACAAAGATTTTGAGTGAGATGGTTAACTGTCTCATTGAAATGCTTGGCAAAATCCTTCATGCTGAATGAGAGGTGTTATAAGCTGCCTTAAAAATTGATCCCGAATGAACGAGTCACCTTCTTCATAAGTAAGACTTGGCAGGACTGATTTGCATCACAAAGTTACAACTGTCTTCTGGCATCCTGAAGGCATTGTCAAAGAAAAAGCCAAGGACTGAATGGATAGAGATGCAGATAAGAATCACTTACTCCTAGGGCAGGCTTTAGCTGCCTGAAGCTAGCCTGGACTTGAACTACTGCTCTCTACCACTTTTCTACTTGCACAGGAAAGCTTATGAGCGGTCTCAGAGGATGCTTTCAGCCTGTGTTAACACAGTGAGGAAAGTACAGGCTTGAGCCCTGATGCTGGCTTTCTCCAGGCTGGCAAGCTACCTACTGACATGCAACACCGGCACATCCATCATACATGCTATTGTTTCCCAAACATTCCTGGACAGTTCAACTAGGATGAGATGCTGCTGTTCTCTGGTACAAATCCTAAATTTTCTACAGTGAACTATGATCACCGAAAGCTGCTGGAGCAGAGATACATCATGAGAGAACACCACGGATATCATCCATGTAACCCCATTTTGGTATAAAAGAGTGAGCATCTTCTAAAAAGCTCTGCCTTGGTTAGCAGAAAATACGTAATATTGTAATTTATCACCAACAATCCTGTTATTACACTGAAACTAACTCCATTTAAAGAACTTTCAACTCCTAAAGGGCTTCAAGCAACTCCCAGTAATTTTCCTTATCTAGATGTGTCTATAAATTCAGTCTCTTAAGCAGCAAGAATACTCTACCATGGGAATAGTACCACAGTTACCAAATCTATGTAAATAAAATAGACTAACAAACAATATCAGTTTAAAACAAAATACAAATACTATTTGTATTTATCAGTATTAAGCAGAATTTCCCCCCATTTCCTTTGTTTTATAGTGGACAAACTGCAAAAGTGTGGTCCCTTCACAGCCAATAATCCTGCTGAGTTTCACCTTTTACCCCATTCTCTTGATGAAATTCATTCCAGCTGCCGAGTGTGACAGGTAGGCAGCAATACACGCTTGGTGATGAGCATTTGTGACAGCATTTAAGTTGACCCAGTTTTCAAGGTAGTTCATGTATCTTAGTAGAAAAAAGTCCATATCAATGAACAGGATAGTAATTTTATTATTAACATTATTGTCTCTATTGACCCCTCCCAAAGGGAGATATTTTTCCTCTGAATACAGCCCTTCTCATTCCTAGATAATTTTTATTCTAGAAGCACATTATTGTTATAGAAAAACAACTATACTATGCCAAAAAAAGCAGCCCTATCAGGGATAAAGATAGATGGTAAAGAAGTACTCTGTACTAAGCAAACTTCATTACCCCCTCACAATCAAGCCCAATTCTATCAGACTTTTGGGTAGAAATGTTTCCACATTAGTCTCTTCTAAAACAACTGTGCCAGTCCACGATCACATCTTTTCTCACTTCTCAACACCTGCAGGGCTCCTTAGTGTAGGTCTGGCATCTGATTTCCTCCCTCGACCATCAACAGTAGCACAAAGTTATTCCCGTTACCCACATCCTGAAGAAGCCAATAACCATCACTGCCATTTCAATAAAGCATGCTCCCCCAAAAAAGCTCTAGAAATTCCAATTCCTTTAGCCTTTCTTTTTGGCAAACAAACAACTACACCTGGTCCTCTCCTTGACCAGCTACAAAATCTGACTGATCAGTAACACTTTGAAAGCTTCCTTTGATCACTTCTCTGTTTAGCTGTCACACGGGCACAGCCTTGATTACTATTAAATACAAATTTCATCCATTTGCAGACCTGCTTCTTAAGTGCTTTTTACAAGCAAGGATAATGGTAGTTTATTGCTTTTGAGCCAAGTATTCTCTGGTCAAAACCAGAAAAGCAAATATAAAACTCTCCTCCCTCTCTTCCACATCAGATTTGTTTGATAAAAAGGCTACTTTGTTCTTCTCCCACGTATCTCTTAGCACCTGGAACCCAAATGTTGAGGCACCTGGAATCCAAATGTTGAGCTAGGTTCTTTCTTCTGTCATGGAGTTATCAGGATTCTGCACTCTCCGCCAGTTGGCAATTTGGTTAATGAGGAATAAGGCAGAAAAAGAATTCAAAGTTCAATACTCCTTTCCATCACTTAATGCAGAAATCAGCCAAAAAATGAGAAAATCTAATGTAACTAACAAGAAGAAATGCTGCACTGAGACCGTACAACAAGCTTGCCTGAAGGCTAAAGCAGCTTGTCGATGCTCTGAGGACTTTCATGAGTTCTATATAAAACGGTCATTGGGTAAAACGCAGAAAGAGACGGAGGGGTTGAACCAAGCTCTTCCCAGCTTCTGCTCACAGTCCCACTTGCCTGGAGGTGCAGCTCCAACAGGAAGCACAAAGTACTCTGACCCACTTAGACATTAGGGTTATATCCTTAGAGAAAGAACTATAAATCACCTGTGACCAAGGGAAGACAGGAAGGTTTTACTCCCTGTATTCTCGATAAGCATTCTAACCACCAGACTACTCTTCAGGACAATACAAAGGACCTTCTTGTTTAACTAAGAATTAGATGTTTTTTTGCGAAGGCTGACCTCTGATTTTTTAAAAAAGGGCAGAGGAACTTAGATCAGGATCAGCGTTTAGGACAGTGTGAAGAGCCAGGCATAAGCATGAACATAGGATATTTAAGACATAATCTCTCACTCGTATTTCTGGTGGGTTTTTTTCAGGTAATGGTATACAGTCATAAACATAAGTTAATGGATATATATTTACTAAATACTGCATAAACCAAGGAGATTTGGGTTTTTATGTGCATACACAGTTACACCTCAAACAGTACCTATTGAATTACTTAGGATCTTCAAATACATTTTTGTGGTTTACACATTTGATTCACAGACATTTCTGAATGTAATACAAACTCTCCTTTTCAATTTAGAGATGTTATTTCTTGCAATGCAAGTGCAGAGAGAAGCATGGTTGCAGTTATGTAACATGTTTTTGTGTTTCTTCCATGCATCTTTATCTCCATCACTAATTTTGTAATTTCAAGTAAATCCCAATGTGTATCTCCTGTGAGAATATGTAACACTATTCTCTTCACACTGTTTTTCTTGAACATAGACTGGAATGCGTTCTTGAGAGAAGTGCCTATCTTATTGATTCAAATAGTATCAGAGAGGCGTCAAAACTGCAGCAATAGTTTGGCTGCTAACATGAATCACAAACTCTTTTTCAGCACATTCACATTTGAACTGGGATCTTACTGCCCTGAACACTGATACATAAATACAGTTATCTGACATAATGTAATTTCAGAGCAAAATCTCATCAGTACATTGACTTAATACCAGGTTCTATATGAAAGTCTCATATTCTCGACTGATTGCTTAGAAGCTGCAGCCTAAACAGCCCTGCACAACTAAAAAATATCTAACCTATAGAATATAAGATGAATAACCTTATTGGACAGATGGACTCTGAGATTTTGATTCTGCTTCAATTCCTGTTTAGCAGAAGTTCATTAAACTCCTACATCATGAGTCTGACCTAGAAAAGTAAATAAGTACTCTGTTATTCCCTTTAGAGCCCCGAGTTACTAATAAGGAATTATAAATCTCCAGTCACTTTGTCAAGCAGCCAAATACATCCCAAGTGAAACACAACTGCAAAGTTCATAAAAACGAGACCGACTGAAATGCAAGACTAAAAATGTGATTTTGTTTTATAGACCATGAATTAATACCACATTGTTTCCGCTTTTGTGAACTACAAATATGGCCAAGTAGGAATGAAGAGAATACAGCCACGTTCACCCACCTAGTCAGTTCTTTCACTGGCCCTTGTTTGTCTCCTCCTTTAAAACATCAAGCTACTGCACTTATATAGCACTATTCATCATAGATGTTTAAGCTTTTTATGAAGACAGATAGGCAGTTTAGATGGGGAGAGACTCAGGAGCAAATAATCATAAACATTCACACATGCCTCAGTCAAAGTCACCACACAAGTCGGTGATGGATTTGGTAATAGGATCACGGGACATACCCTGGCTCAACTTCCAGCTCTAAAACCCAGAGCATATCATGGGCACTGCTCCAGCAAAATGCTAAGCATATACATTGCTAGAAATTTATGAATAATCTCATTGAAAGTGTTTTCTGAAACAAAACCACAGTTCTAGGCATAGGATGAAATCTGGGCTCTGCTGGAAAACTTGACTGGCTGATAAAAGTCCTCTAGGTTTCAGCAGGTCTAAGACTCTTCATTCCTCTCTAAACGTTACTTGAAAATCTGCTTTGGATTTGTTGATTCGTTTGTTGGATGACCTCAGTTATACTATCCAGGCTATGTTAAATATAGTAGATTGAATTGTCATTACCTACAGCGATTAAGCCTATAATTAGATCCCCTTCAATGTCTTCTTGACTTGCAAATGCATCCCTCTAACCTTCCCTGATGCTGTTTTACCATTTGACCCTGGAATATCTCTAGTTGCTTTCCCGATGCAATAGCTCTAAAGTCCTCTTTGAAGTAATCTGCCCAAAAAGCTGAACGCTAGTTTTAATAGTATAATGAGAATTCCTTATAATCAAGTTTCCTCTGCCTAACTACAAAAGACCTAAGGCTCATTTACAAATCATTCTAATACAGTTTATCCCACTGCTTTTGCAGCTGTCCATCAGAGCACAGCTTTGCCTACTCTGAATGCTGCTGAAACTTCAAAATATACAATTGTACACATAAACATTGGTTTGGGTAGAAATTGGGTTGTATTAATAAGACTGGTGAGCTCAACCCTTCACCTTGCGGGGCTCGCTCACTTCCCCATGGAGGAAACCCTCCTAATGAGGCCATAAAAGCAGGACTTTTACTGTCCCAGTAATGAAGACAGCATGTCTTATCCACAAGAGTCATCTTCTGGACATGACTAAACATTCCCAAATCACTTGGTTGCTGCCTTCTGAGGACAGAATGGTCTGTACTATGTACATTCTGCATATACTCGGTAAAGCAGTTTGGGACTCTACGGTATGAAAATAATTTAAGATAAGTTATAACATGGCTTCACAATTTGAATTATACTTGATGTATTTGTCATGCTGATTTTTAATTCTCTATCCACCTCTAAATCTGAGACGGCACCATTAATTACATAGCTGGAGCACTGTATTTGTATAAAAATGTGAATGAAATCGCTAAATTAAGATTGCTTCCAAGAAACTGTTGCTCAGTCTCATTAGCAATACAGAAGTGCAGTAATTGAAATGCATGCAAGAAGCTGTTTATTCAACTGGCCAAGAAATCTGACAGCTACTAAAGGCAATCTTAATCTACACAAAGAGAGGGTTAATTAAAGATATGCAAATAATTTGTTTTCTTGTGTTTCAAGCTAGGAAGTACCTAGTGCCCCATTTAAATAGGTCATGAGAAGACAATGGATCCTCTGGAAGATCACAATGAGATGTGAAATATGTTATATGAAAAGTATTAAAAAATCAGGTACTAAAGTACAATGTACTAGGCAAACGGAAATTAAAATCTTGTATACTTGGCCCAATTTGCATGTATTTTAGCACCCCACTGGGAAAATAAACATGTTTTATAACTACTGACACCTTCACATCACATTCAGATACCAAGTCACTGAAGGGGTTTTCCAGCCACACACAGTGTTTCAAAGACAGCATGTCACAGTCTTTCCAACTGTGACAGAAAGACAGACATGGCTTTGGGCTGTGGGAGAGCCAGTGTTTTACTGCTATACGGTTAAAACCTGCTAGAAATCCACCGATTATTCTGTAAACTGAAGAGTAATGCTAGCAACTGGACAGTCTGTTGTCTCCACTTCAGGCAATTTAATATCTCCTATCTTTTATTTTCCTTTTCTCTCCATTCCATAAAATGCCAATAAATCCTCCTTTTCTTTAATCTAAGCTTAATTGAGTTTTTGGCTGTTATCTGGGGAAATTACTTTTTCGTATTCCTGAGGGAAACAGAACAGTGTCCTCAGGAGAGCTGAAGACAAGTCAGCCTACTGGTCAAGGGCAGGGGAAAACCTGTTATCTCCTTTCAAGGAATTGCCTCAGAGGGGTCACTGGTATCATTACGAAGGGAAACAGGGCTAAATGACTTGAGGATACAATGCACCGTCAGGGACCAAGATACATGTAATAGACTACTGGTAGCGAGAGGTAAGATTATACACAAACATGCTAGGAATAAGATGATTATCTTCAAAAGTATTTCACAAGCAACATGTTCACTGAAATACAGTGCACATGCAGAAGTCATATCATTTTAATTATAAAAGTAGAAATAAAGTGGTACAATTGCCTTAATGCAGATACAGACTTAGAGGTATAAAGGTGTTTGTTCCATGATAAGCTAGTCTTGGAAAACAAGAACAAAAGGCATTTCCGGGATAAAGCATCTTGCCACTATCCATCTATGCCCGTGGCAGAAGACAACTATTTCCATTGGGGATGTGAACATAATAGAATGTATGTAGACTAGTCCCAACAAAAGAGGGCACATTTTAACAGAAATGGGGAAAATGGGGTTCCTGATTAAAAAAAAAAGCAGCATAAAAAAGCAGTTCTCTTTTGTTTCTACATCAAAAGCACACCATTATCAACACAAAGAAAACTTTGCTTGTCATTGATGCCCTCCTCAGGGGTTGCACATACAGTCTTTCCACTAATAGTTCTCTGCATTGTGTAATTATAGAGATGGAAATAGACCCACAGTTATAAGGTGTTTTCAATGGAGTTATCACTTTGCAAGTCTGAGCCTAGTGTTTTTATTATTTTTGCTGCTTTTTATTACTGTGCTGCTTGGAATATTTATTCCATTTATGTTCCAAATATTTCCATTTTCAGAACACAATTTAATGTATAGACAGAGCAGCAGACTGCCTGCTTCCTGACAGGGCTGATAAGAACCACAATGTTTACAATGTAAAGCTGTCTGAGAAGCAAAGCAACAGACCTCTGCAGGACAGGTGCTCAGACAGAAATATCTACTAGTAAATCTGAAATGTCTCACGCTGACAGAACCATCCTACCTGCTATCCAGAAATGTTCCCCTGAAATACTCAAGTAATTCATGAGCGCAGCCAAAACTATTTTTAATGTAAAAATATGACATGTTCTCCTACTGTGTCCAGGTATCTTCCAGACAACAACATATTCGCATGTACCCATCTACGCGGCTNTGAGCAACCTGCTCTGGTGGGAGGTGCCCCTGCCATGGCAGGTGGGTTGGAACTCAATGATCTCTAAGGTCCCTTCCAACCCAAACCATTCTATGATTCTGTATTTGAAATATTTTGCTGTGACACCAACTTACATGTAGGTTTTTTCCTCCTCACTGAAACAGTTTGCTTCCAAATAGTCTGTGATGAGCAAACAGGACAAACATACATCGTGTCTTACTCTGCTTGGTTTTCCTTAACAATTCTACAGTGTGGAAACTTCTGTTAACCTCTATGCTGTCACCAGTGTTGAGCATTGCTATCTAAAGCCACAATCCTAGGCAATGCCTCCCGCAATCCTAACTTGCACCCACAATCTGCTAAACCACTGTCCAGGATCAAGTTGCTCTCCTGGGGCAGTTGTACAAGTAATTCGCAAAAGGATCACAATATCCCTAATTCTACAAGGGCTACTTTGTGAGAGGGCTTGGGAGGAGATAAATAGGCCTGAAACAAACTGCTTTATGAATTATTCTGAATGCAAATTCATACGCTAAAGCATTCCTCTTGTGCTAGAAGGAATATAAACAACTGAGAATATATTTTTATATTTGGATTTACAGGGGCCATTATGAAAAATTGATTAACTGTAACAAACCGCCAAACAAACAAGTAATTTAGAGTTAGGTGAGAACTACAGTAGTGCTGAACAGCCAACCAATACATTCACCTAAGCAAAAGATGTTAATTTCCACTGTTTCTATTTAATGTTGTGGATTTTAAAATATTTTGGCCTAGATCTGTAAAACACATAGGCCTTTAAATCTGTTTGAACTGAATGAGAATTTTCATCGAACTACTTTTGAAGAACTAGCCCTCTGGATTTCTCAGGGTATCATCATCACAGTTAATGTATTCACAAAGGAAAGAAATTGGCTTAGTCACACAATCCATCAGTGGAGGTTTGCAGCACCCTCCTCACTGAAGAAAATAATCTCATATAAAAATTTTTAACAGTTTCAAACTGTTTCAAACACTAATATTGTTCTGTGCAGCCTGATCCCCTCCTATCGCAATGGCTAATATGTTGATATCACTGTAAGATCAAGGTTCTAAATCCACGAAATACTGAATTATACTGAATGGATGCTCATCCTACTATGCTATCATAGCATCTGTGTGTCAGCGAGGCCCAGCAGCTCCCCGGGGTGCCAAAGCACTATTTTTAATATTTATGGATAGCAGGCAAAGCATTTAAATGGCACTACCCATCACTCTGAGGTACAATGATTCTGTGACGGCATGGCTAGACCAAGCCACACCAGCTGACATCATTTACAATGTTGGGTAAGACACCAGGCTACCATCTTTCTCCAAATTATGAACCTGATGTCATTATTTCATAACAAGAGATGAGATCTTCCCATTTAAGAGCTCTAAATGTGAGATACCAAATTCAACACCAGAAAGTAGTAGTCAACTAGTATCAATGTAGGGCAGCTTGGGTCCATCCAAACAACATACAGCTAATTGCAAACAGTCCTCTTAACTTCTAAAACCAACTTGTGACCAGTCCTTCAAAAAAGTCACTATGAAATTCACTTCGGATAGTCTTTTTTTTTTTTTTTTTTTCACATCTCTTGCTAATGCAGCTTTAAATTAACACGTTCAATAAAGCAAGCAACACTCCAGCTCTAATAACCAGAGTCAGTCTTGACCCTCATTTTATCTTAGCTGGAGATAATTACTTGATGCTAATGTAGAGTGCCAAAGACATTCCTGAATTTCACTGAATTATTACTAGACAAATTTTGGTTCAAATCACTCACTATAACACTACTTAGTTATATATATCAGTTTATTTTGTAGTATTCTTGTTTGCTTGCGGAAGGTCACAAACCTTGACTGTACTTTCAAGTAAATCCACAGACTTCAGGACCAATCCCATAATCTGATACATGAAAGCAATCACATCAATTAGTTTCTACAAATTCTTCTCAAACAGAAAAGTGCATACTCGTTTCCCTGAACCATGTCAAGTACACTTGTTACAGGTGTAATGCATGGAATATTATATTCCACATAGGGTATTGTATGTGTTATATATCAGCTACGTAGCAAGTAGTTGCTGCTTTTTGTGGAGGTGTGTTACATGAGCTGTCAATAGAGATTGTCAAGCAGTACCTTGAAATTCAGTTTTATCTCAGTGGATGACCGCTTAATTTTACGGAGTCTAGACGGAAAGTCTGAAAATTAACATGCATAAATTTGAATCATTCCTGTGCATTTAGCAGTCAGTCACTGCACTACTGATATCTATGGAAAAATGACCAGAGCTGCCTGGAATATCAATAAGGAACCCCACACTAGATAGTTACTTGTCAACAAATACTGAAGTATCTACATAATCACAATTCTACCATGTTTGAAAGGATATGCGATCTCTCTAAATGAGGTGATCATGCCCTTAGGAGCTATTAGCATTAGGTAATGGTCAGTCACAGTAGAAAATCTCCATGATTCAGCCTTAGTATACACAGTGCAGTGTTATGCGTCACATGAGCAAAGACTGGCTAGATTTTCACTAATCAGTTCTGAGAGTGCCAAAGGCTCACTGATTGTTCCATCAACTCAGGTTTATTCCAAGTATAGCTCATCAGATTACAAGTCTGACAGACGCCGAAGTACCTTACAGTGTTACACAGCTGATGAGCACAGTGTCACAACAGCAAACCGAAATGAGGCAGAATGTTTCTTTCAAGATATATTCTACTAAATATTAAGCTTTCTCCTTCAGAACATACTTCAAAAATTAACTGTATCATGCCAAAATTCTTTAATATCTAGATGCCACTACTTAACTGCATACTCCAAAATATCCTACTTTCACTGTGTGTCTGCAGTGACGCTTCTACGCACATTGGAGTAGTGTGAAGAATGTGGCCTTTTCTATTCTTAATGGATCAGAACCAATACAAGGACACAAGATGGTTGATCTGAGAAAGCAACCAGCACACAGATATTAATTGAACCATGTACCTGATATATGAGGCAATCCCCACAGTGGATGTTTCACATGCATCAGTATGTTGCTTTGATATCAGTGTTCTAAAGAAATACTTTACCCTTCCCCCGCAGCCTAGTAAGTAGTTAATAATCTTAATCTCATCTAGTATATTTTTAAACACTGTAGAACATTTTGTTCTGTTTTATCTACCATACACCTTCAGCCTAACGAGGAGGGACACACAGAGGCATGCATCCTCACACTTGCATTGAGGACCTCATTTCTACTAACAGACAGATCACTTTGGATCACAGGAGTTTAGAGCCTTCAAAACATTTTGCAGTACTGCAGGAACCTTCCACTGCAGTAGCACTTATAAGAAGCACAGAAATTTGTATGTAATGTATATAACTTATTTTATTGTGTGATGCTTCAACTTCACAACTTTCTGCTGGTGTTTGATACAGTTACATTATTTATGTAAATTACCGTAGTAACTTTACCAATATGAGATAAACAGTATCTATAACACTTCTAGCACTTAGAAGAACTTCTCATGGTTAGATGCAAGTGTATTGTGTGACAATAACATCTCTGTTACTTTATGCTTTACCCTGCAACTTCTTGCCTTACCTATTGTCCTTCGTCTTACTTTGTGCTGAAGTTCTTTAGGTCTGGGAATTGACCTATTTAGTACATGTTTTGTGGAGTTCCTGGCACATTCAGGCTTGATTCCTTGCCTGTGCCTTAAAATAAGTACACAGCAACAGAAGAGGTTCTCTACTGCAATTCCCTGGGGACACTACTCACCAACAATGGCCTCAGCGTTCATTTCTTTCTAGTTCTCTGGTTAAAGTAATGCAAATTTGTGTGCTCTGCTCACAGCAAACTCCTGCATCTGAGAAAGGGCAGTTCAGCACAGCTTGACCCATGCAGCCAAATGCAATAAGTAGAATTTAACCATCCTTAAAAAACCGCACTCTGTAGAATTCATGGAGTGTGTGCTGATTTGCACAGAGCAACAACCCACCTCTCTGGTAGAACCAACAGATGCTGTCCTTCATTCTGATCTTTTTCAAACAGACTTTAGCCATAAATGCACAAAACTCCATGCATTTTCATATCATTAAGGTGTAACATTAAACTGCAAGTTGGGGAGAAGGTGCATTTTTTATGCCAAGAGCTTCAGTTCTGGATACAAAAGCACTAACACCCCTTTTATGGATTACCCACGTGCGATTTAAGTAGCCACATATTCCTAAAGACAGTGGATCACTTCATGAGAGGCTGTGATCTCCTAAACCCCCTGATGACATTTACATGCCATTCTGGAATCAGAGTAGGATAAGCAGGAGTCCCACGCTGATGGCTAGAGCCTTCACTAACACCATAGTCAAGCATGCACTTAAATGTTTAATTATTCTCAGCGAAGTAACAGACAAGCTCACATGGTTAAGTACCTTGCTGAAATATAGCTGTAATTATGGTCTATTTGTCCTGCCGGTATCTTTCAATATCACTAGATAAAATTCTCCAAAATGTGCCAACACTTCTGGACTAAGACTTAGGACATCGGCTGAGAAGAGGGGGGCCTCGGCAGCAAAGTTATTAAACAGTTTTCCAGCATCCTCACATGCTGCTCTATCCCGTATCCTTAAGTATTTGGATAGCCAATGCAGTGATGCTTCTGGAATAGTGACATGCATTGTTTGACTAAACACTATGCCTCCCCAAGGGCCTGGGAAGCAATAGAAAGCCAATGTGAGTTAGGCATTAAATAAGCATTAAAATGGATTCTGAAGTCCCCTTTTCTAACATCTTCTATACTGAACAAAAAAAAAAAAAATTGAATAAAATCTTCATCATGATAAACACAATCTTTGGAATTTGAACACATAATTAAATGCTGCCAGAATTAAACATTTATAGTTTGAAAAGTAGGGTACAGCTAAAAATCCCAAATTTGTAGTTACCAAGAAATATGACTTGCCCTGAATATTCACTGAACACCTGACATGCTGTAACACACAGCACTGATGCTGAACTTGGAACCTGAATTACTGCATTTAATGTTTGTTCATAACAGAACATTACAGACTATAAAGGAAGTTTTGGGTTTTGGGGGTTTGTTTTCTTTAAGAATCTGAAGTTGTACAGTGAAGGCACTAACTGAGGGGGAAGAAGAAATGCTTGGAGGGAGTTGGACAAGTCCTGGCCTGAAAAATTCACAGATGCGGGTATATACTTCAGTTGTTTATTTATTGGTCAAACTTATAACCTTGCAACAGCACCGTGGAAGGCAATGAGTGGTTCAGCAGAATAAATACAAGTTTTTAATGGTACATCTTTACCTCTCAAACTAATATCCAATCATAAACATTACTAACTGATTCCTTCAGAAGAATAGCAAAATAGTGATGATGGTCACAATTTTAACATAGATTTTCTTCACAGAAAACCTTTCAGAACACCTCTGTTTTGAAATCGGTAATTTTTTGTTCTTTAAAAAACAACAACCCCTAAGCTTCCTGAAAAGCACTATTCCCTTGGTATTAGGTTTACTTGGTTTTATTAAAATGCAATTTTTCATTTTTTTAATGAAACAGTTCTTAAAAAACAGAAAGTTTTCCAGATACCACAGCATTTTAATATAACATACAAAAATCTGTTTTTGAAATATCTAAAATGAAAAAACCTTAATATATTTTTCACAAATGCTTTCATTTTCTGGTAGGTTCTCCCTAAACAGTAAGACAGATATACTGATATCAAAGTATGTTTTCTTTAAGGCTGGTCCCTTTATATAGTATGGGAGAATGGCGAAAGAAAATCACCCTTTCATTACAATTCTAATGTGGCTCACTGGTAAACATGTAAAGTATATGAACTATATGCAACACTTTCAGATCCATTCAATTCACTTAAAAACAACTGAAGAAACACTCTTGCCATACAAATTATTTGATATTAAATCAGTAATTAAAATAATTTAATTTCACTTGGGATTCCTTTTTATCTTAGAGCGAAATAAGTAAATAGATCCTATTTGTTTTCATGTTTATGCTTTCTTTGATCTTCAAAACACAAGGAAATACACTGCATATTAAAGTAATTTTGTATACTCAATATCATTAATTCCTCCACAAACTACAGCCACCAAATCACAGCCTCATTTTAGGACAGCATATAGCAATGCTCAGAAGGATTACCTCTCTCCCATAGGTTATGTATGAATGCCCATTAAAAAAATCCAAAGGTGCAGGCTATTAATTTATCAAATAAATAGCAAAAGTAAGATTTGTTATATACTGCAATATTCATTAGGTTTTAAGAAGTTTTGTTTTCTATGCAATCAGCTACCTAGGAAAAAGGAATGTTCACAGCTGTCAGAAAACACCCACAACTGTATTCAAACAAACAAGCTATCAATAAAAGGACCTGATATATAGTAACAAAGAATATTTGCCACTGCAAACAACTGACCGTATAGGATAGCTTTTATTTAGGAACGAATATAAAGGTTTGGGTGCCTAGCATCAAATTTAATTTCACTTTTATTACAATGTGGTTTGGGGAGGTAATTAACCATAAATCTGTTCAATGCTTAAATTCAAACTACCTTTTTTAGGATTAAGGATTCCTATGGCAAAAGAAATGCAACTGCAGAAACAGAATTTAAAGATAGACCTGTGTAATTAAACGTGACTGAGAAATTCTGCACAGCTCCAGGCTGGACGCCTGACTGGTTTTACTCCAAAGAGGCACAACTTTTTTGAGCTCTGACTACCAGGAAATTCGACAGGTGTTACCAAGGAGCTACGGTCCTCCAAATCCCCACATTTCTGAACAGGTAAGCTGTCTGCAGTAGCTGACTATGGACATCATGTCTAGTATTAGCTGTAGTTATGGGGCTCAAACCTAATTCCTGTTTAAGGACATTGAAGTGTAAAGTGGAATAAAGCTGAAGTATTGATCCTTATTATATGTAATAGGCAAAACAAAGCATTGTAAGACCTGATTAGTACCATAAGCCTCCAAGATGTACTCAGAGCAGTTACAACTGAAGTCTGGCAAAATTGAAAGGCAGAAGTAAAACAAAACATCAAACAAGATTAACCAAGCAAGCAGGAAGTAGAAAGTAGAAAGCAAAGAAGAAAGGGCTAAAGGCAAGAAGATCTGAAATTTCATAAAGAACATTACATTGCAATATGAAAGAAGAAAACTACACTTAAGGAGTAGGCAAAATTCAAGTCTCAAAGAGAGTACTAGAAAATATAATGGATAATGACATGGGACAATTTACAAATAAAATTTCGTAAGTGGGAATGCAGCTCACGGTCCTTCAAACACATCTCACAATCGTAATTGCTATGCTGAGATGACCAGAAAAAATAACACTCATCAACTTTCTTCCCAACATCAAAACTTGGCAAGAAACCTAGTAAGAAAGGAAGATGATCAAAAGCACACTCCACCTACCAGCCAACCGCCTAACAGTGTGAGGTGCTTAAGGGAGAGAAAGCGCCTGAGAAAGTGGGGCTGGGTCACAATAACCCCACAGAGGATGACTCCTCAGAGAACTGTAAGCACAACAATCTCTGGTAGATGTCTTCTTAAGGGGCTGACCTGCTGCACTGACTTTCAGAACACTTCTGACTTTCTGCATTGACTTTCAACCTGCAACTATAGGGAGGAAAATTTCTAATATGAAAACACCAGTGGGTAAAAGAGCTGTTAGAGGTAATTAAACTACCCTTGTTGATTAAAAGTGCTTGGATAGTATTCTGTTCCTCAAATCTGTGCATAAAACCAGACCCTGTATCACACTTTTGTAAGGAGATTTAAAATATCTAGAACTAAGTCAGTACAAGGGCAGACCACCTCTTCAGAGACACATTTGCCTGACAACAATGAAATCTTGCAGAGGACACATAAGAACACTGAAAAGGACTTTTCTTATGCCCAAAGTGAAAGACCTGACTTACAGAGGAAAGAACGGGAACGGTGTTAGTTCCAGCCACGTGCAGACAGTAGGAATCATTTGACCAATACTGCAGAAGTGTACAAAAGACTGAATTATACCAGGTTGTGTTCAGACCAGCTGAGAACTGAAAGGGAAATCTTGAGAGGAAAAAATAAAAGAAAAAAAGATCATAGAATTCTGTTCTGAAAGGAAGGAAAACTACAAAACCTCAAACGTTTTCTGGTTTCAAAAAGCCAGAGGTTATGCTAATGAATGTATAGGATGTGAGACAGGCAATGCATTTTGCATTTAATCAATTCACTTAAAAGCTGAGAGTAGATGGTATATGAACAAGCCAAGTTTCTAATTCAATGCTAAAGCTATTAAGATTCATGACACAAGTTCCTTCATATTTCAAGTTTTCTCATAGTCCAGGAACCAAAACAGTTTTCAGTGTGCAAATTACAGTAATGTAGTATATGATCACATATAATATGTATATCCCCATATAGCTCTCCAGTGAAAATACATTCTATCATAGATACTAGTCTGTTACAGCCCTACCTAGAGCAACCAAGTCCTTAGCTCCTACTACAGCATCTCTTGTTTTTTAAACCAGCAGATCTGCAGTACAAGCTCTGATGTCTGTCGCACACATTAAATAAAATACTGATACAACTATCAGAATGCTCAACATCTGAACTTATGCATATAGATGCTGGCAGGACTGTGGCTTTCAATTCTACATGACTGCAAGTTCTTGGGAAACAAAGCCAAAGAAAATTTATCTCCTAGCTTCCTTGAGAAAAGAGACTGCCTGTCCCAAAGTAAAGAAGCAACTTTTTTTGTCAATAACAAAAAGAATAGAAAATTATCACAGAATATATTTCAGTATTTATTGCTATCCCTTAAGATGCCCTATAGAAGTCACTCAAGAATTTGGTATTGGCTCCAGGACATCAGAATCCATCGTGAGACATTTTAATTTAATAAATTCTAACCAAGTACAAGATGAAAGTGCTGTCAACATTCCTGGAATGCCTAATGTTGTGTTTGCCACATTGGGCTACCTGACATTCCGGATGAAAACCAAGATAAGCCAAAGGAAGAACCAGTCATTAACATTCCAGAAGAAACAACCACTACTGAAGGCCATGCTTAGGTAGATAGTTTGGAAAACTACTGAATTTTAGAGAACCATCTGACAGGAGGTGAACCAAGGGACCAGAATACGGTGCCATATGCATTCCTATCAAAAGAGGTGAATAACTAATGTACATACAGGCGAACAGGTTTTCAGAGAGTGACAAGACAAAGTTTTGCAAAAGGGCAAGAAGAAAGAGTAGGTTTAAGACCGTAACTCTCCAAGTAATGATATAGTTCTTTATAGCCCAATAGACACGTTAAATAAGCATCTGTCCTTCTGGAGAGGACTGTACAGTCAATAACTATTTAAATTCAAGGTGATGGTACTATAACCCTAGGATTACTGATTGTCCTTCGTTCCTTAATATGGCTCACCTTCTACCATAGATCTCTTACATGACATATCTACATAGTAAGTCTTCACAAGGGCTGCCACGGACCTCTAAAGATTGTTGCTTCACTACCTACAGAAAAAGTGAATTCTCCGCAGCAAGACTCAAAGTGAGTAGATCAAGCTTAGGTTAATACACATGCGCGACCTCCTCCTCCTCACTATCACCCTCTAAATTCATCTGTATGATACATACATATGTGTGTGACAGGACAAATGAGCAACAAGAAAAGGACGAAAGGCAAGACACAATATGACATGATATACCTATCAGAAATGCTGCTACAGAAAATTATTCTGTTCTCAGTGCTAATTTACCTGGTAAGTTCTATAAGCAACTGCAGTACACAGAAAACATACACACTTGGTAATAAACCCTTAGCAGCTCTAAATAACCAAAACATTACATTAAATGAGCATGGTGAATAGTCACATATCCATTTTTCATTGATTTCAATGGGATTCAATGTACCGTATCTGATAAATTACACATACAGCATTACATGAATAATAATGGGTATTTCTCTCTTTTTTTAATTCATAATTCTATAAATAGTACTTTGTATTTTATTTTGATTTTAGGGCACATATAGTACATTATACCCCATTAGAATCAATGAGGAGTGAAAATACAATTACTGAAAATAATTTGGATTAAGACAAATATGATTGACCTTTTAGCCTTTTTCCATGTTTTCAACAAAACAGGCTGAGAAACAAATTTAAGATGACATTTACATTTAAAAGTAGCACAAAGGAATAAGAGAACTGTGACATCCAGAAGCACAGGATGAACCTACAAACCAGGCAGTAAAATTGCTCAGGTGAATAACGAATATATGAAGAGTTGATCTGACATTTATTTTCTTACTTTCTTTCTTGTCTGTCCCCCTATCAAGCTTAATTTTCTACCTAAATCAAGCACTGAAATCATCAGCACTTTTCTTTCAAAAACTGGAATTTAGATTCCATAGCATATGCTTAATCTTCTGGAAAACAGCATTAACACAAGCACAGGCAATTATATCAGAGTACCAAATAAATGGATTTAACAGACTTTTGCAAAAAACATACAGATGAACTCATCAGTCAAATTTAAATGCTTGAATAAAACAATAATACTACTTACTAAACATGTCAATGAAGAGCTAATAGCTTTGGTAGTTGCCAAGAGTAGCAACAGGCACACCTGAGAATAATCATAAACACTGCAGCTAAAAACAAAAATGGAGTTGCCAACTCCTCTCACTGAGAGTGGGAAGATAAACAGCATAAAGAATATTGACAGAATGGCAAATTAAAAATAGTAAAAAATATCCACATGCCATTTTGTAGTTGTATCATAAACATACTCATGCAAAATACTGCGTTTTCTCATGCAGGACACAGGCAAATTAACTTCAGAATCAAAGTCTCTTCTATTGTCTTCCAGAACATTAATACTAAACTAGCATAAGCATATTGTTACCTCAAAAGAAACATTTTCCTTCCAGTTTCTACAAACTTAACCATGTCTCTTCTATTTCTTGCTTTTTTAAAGCACCCAAGTGCTATGAGGCAGTTCTTCCCAACTAATGAGATTAGAGACTTACATTATCACTATCTACCAGTAAAAGGGAAAATGTGTCTCACTGGACTTTAGAGCAGAGGCTTTTCAGTACTATATATCTTAATGGTATATTTCATTTGAATGCACAGCAACAGATTGTACTGAGATGCAACAAGATGAGGAAGTAACACACAGGAAAAAGAACTTTTTTAAAAAGTCACATGGAGATGATATATGAAGTACAATTGGCATGTTTGAGACTACTGTTACTCCAATACAGGATTTAACCTTTACTGAAAGAAGACCAAAGAGCCAGTTTCTCTGACTTCAGAACAAATGTTTCACTATGTTCCACTTCAGCACTGGCATCTCAAAATAATTTGAGGCAAACACAGCTATGATATAACCAAAACCTGATTTCTATTGGCATCATTGTGCTTCAAAGAATAAACCTTTTCTTTTTTTAAACCAAATCCACCATGCATCACAAACTCACTACAGGCAAATTACATATCCCATCTGCATCCCACCCCATGTCCCAACACCCCATTTCCCGTCCATACCCTCACTTCTTCTGCAAATAAGATGAACTATTTGAAATGCAAATCTGAACTGGCACAACTGAGTCATTTCAAAAGCTGGAAGATTCTTTTCAAACGCTTTATCATTGAAAAAACACTGGATTTGGTGTTCCCTCCCCCCATATCTTCAAAACAGATGGTGGTGATTTCACATACACCACTGGATTAAATGACAATGGTGGCAAAGAATGCCTGCTACTTTTGCAATTAGCTATGCCACACAGGGTAAAATAAAAATTAACACACAAAAAACAGAATGTGACAATTGCATGTGAAATACAGACACTTGGTTGTGATGCTCTGTATAGTTGGATGTAGGATAGAGGATGTTTCAGCTAGATTCAGAACCTGAGTTACATAACTCTGTAAGACAAATGCTTAACACCAGAGTGAAAACATCTAATTTCACTCTCTACCCCATTTCACAGCTGCAAGTCAGCCTTCTTAAACAAAAAAGAATTTGCTGCTTTTCAACAAACAACCACAGCAGACATGCAGCACGTTCAGTGAGTGTGTGTACAGGTGGGAACTGAATATGTCTCATTGTACCTTGCCAGGCTGTACATCTAGATCACTGACAGGGACCTCCTGGGTCAGCCACCGGCCAAGAAATACAGAACCCCAAGCAAACTATGCAGGCTGCCTTTCAGTCTAAGCAGCAGCCCTGTGGATCACTTCAAAACCATAGGCTGCCTAGTTTATACTGAAATTACCACTTTGAATTTTATCTTTCAAATGAGAGTCATAACACTGATCCATTCTTTACCCTGAGGACTCAGAGCACTTTAGGAAGAGCTATGCAAGTGCTGGGCATATCATGTTAAAAGAACAATCAATAGAATGGGACTATCTCCTTGCACGGTGTTTGAAAACACCTGGCATTTCACAGCCTGTTCCGCAAGAAGGCTTAAAAGAATAATGTTAACATAAATACACACCTTATTGTGTAACTGTGCCCTGTTTGCACTGTCCTTTCAGCCAATTAGGCCATTGCCAGGAACAACAGCAAGGTCTGTTCATAGCAGTCTACTTCTTGTATGGCCTTGAATAAACAATTTCTCACACACTGTCATACTATTTTCATTTCTGTATTAAGAAAGCAAATGAACTGCCAAACATCATTTGCTAAAGCCAAATTATAATTTGCCTTCTTTAAATGCTGCTTTCAATACAAAGCATTAGGTAAACACCATTTCACGGGACGTGCATCCTGTAGAAAACATCACTGAGAATACTTCCACATGAGTGTTTAGAGAAAAGTTTGTACAACTTTCTTAACACAGGAAAACATGTTCCTTGGAGTTCTTGAACCTGTGGTGAGATGCAGGTGCTGATAGCATTGGTTCTGTATCTTCACTGTTTCTCAACAGCCTCCATATGAGCGAGAGCTGAGTGTTTGAAAGTGGAGCTAAAGCAAAAGTTAGGAGACATGGAGCTTTCAGCACCGCTGTTTCAACCCTCACCTAAAACATACTGCTAATGCCTTCTACAAAGTCATCAATCATATGCCTTACTGATGGAAAGACTGCAACATCCCAGGATGTAAAGCCTTAATTTTTTTGGGAGGGGGCACCCTTGCTGAAACCTGGGGAACATCCAGACACAGAAATGCTGTCAATATCCAAGGATTTTAAACTAAGGCCAGCTAGCCTGGTTCTATTTTACACTATTTCTTTTCATATTTTAAAAGTACTGTATGTTCAAGTGGGTGGACATTGTGAGGTGTCCAAGAAAGTCTTCATACCAACCTTTCCCCTAGCCATTGTTATACACTGCAGCAAACAGTACAGAATTGAGTTATTCTGTTGCCATAACAAAGGACAACAACAAAAGGAGAGAATAAATGTAGAAACAGCATGGAGTCGCTCTAACTCTCACCAGGGGCCAAAAGTGACACAGTCCAGTTCCAGAAGCATTTTACTGCTAGAATTTCTCTTTCCATTTCAGCTACAGGACTAAACCAGAAGTCAGTTGCAGTGTAGTAATATTTACAAACAGGATTTATATTTAAAATAGTAAACCTCTCAAAATGCATACAAAAGGCTTTGTATTTTTGCATTCATAAAGGGGTTCTGTACCTGTACGTCCAGTTTCAAGTTGTGCGACACATTCTTCAGTCTCATCAGGCAAACGCTCTTTTTGTTTGTTTTCCTAGCCTTTTTAATACATGCAAGTGCTTGTCTCGATTTCCTCAGACTTAAAATAACGTATTTAAAAAGCATTCAGGACTCACATTAACATCTAACCAGCAGCAAAATATGTCACTTCTATTTTATCCCTCTTAGCTCCCTGATTACGGAGTTCTATTAACTGAAACACAGCACCAGTTCACAAAGATAATCAAGAAGAAAGGTCAGTGGTTTATGAAAGGATGTTCTGGCCTTTCAGGGCACCACTGGGACTTGAGCTCAGTGCTAGTTTCAAGAATGAAAAGACAGAGATTCAATGTCCCTCAATAGTACAAACCTGGCACCACTCATAAAACCACCATACAGATTTCCTCAGATCTGAGGATGATCACTGAAACATCAACCCTCAAATGGGAATTCCTTACAAGTGGTCATTGCAGACACTATCAGAGTAATATGGCAATAAGCATTGCCAAAGTCTCTACTTCATTAAAACCCAGAGCTGTCAATAGAAAAACAAGCACGTCACTTTCTACTACTGTCATCCTTTAACACAGAGAATCCTAAAAAATGCTTTAAAATAATATAATTATTTCCCCAATCTCAATTCTGTATTAAAACTATAGCTCCATGTTCTACTGGAGTATCCTCCGCAGTTCTCATGCTCCTTTAACAATGAGACTCATACACAAAGATTTTTAGAAACATTCAGTGCAGGAAGCATTTGGGACCTAACAATTATTAGCCCCAGTCTGCAGCCTCCCACTCTTTTCCCTCATCTGTATGAATCTGACAGAGCGGGCCTGACCCTGCGTGCTGCTTGCCCTTCCCATCTTCAAATTTTATTGATCTATAGATTTCAACACTTCAAAGCAGAACCAAAACATAGTCTGTGCGCCAACAGGAGAGCAGTGCTCTATTAGGTGATCAGCAGCTGATACTTAACGTCTGGCAGGCCTGCGCCCACAGCACTGGCAGCCTCTGCTAATAACAATTGATTGGGCTGCAGACTTNTTTACCCCAAACCAGGACAGGTACTAATCCTGCTTCTGCTGATTTCCGGGGGAGAATTCTACAGAGTTTTAGCAGAAGCAAGATTGGGGCCTTTGAATGATGATATTTCATTCGCAGTGTCTCCTGACCTTGAGTGCCTCTTCCTAGCTCTGCAAAGCAGCGTGTGGGAATGGCCTTACTCACCCAACACTGGGCTTTTGTTCTCCCAAGAAATACAAGAAGAGGGAAAGCTCAAAGAATGTCTGCCAATATAAGACCGTTAGGAGATGCACAACAAGAAGCGATGGATTATAATAAAGGAAAAAAAAAAAAAAAAAGGTTGTTTGAGGCTGCCTTCCCTGACAGAATCTCAGCTCCACTTGATGGATTATTTGTCAGGGTTCACCATTTGTGAGTCATGTATCTAGCTTAAGCTACAATGTTGTGGCAGGAATATGTGTATTTCAGTGCCTAATCAGAATGGTCTGGTTTGTACACCTTCACTCCGAAAGCTGTGCAGTGCGGCTCGTACTGCAGTTTTATTATCCACAGTAACAGGATTCACTACTTGCAGTTCTTTTCTCAAACTTTTCTAATTTCAATGGGAACAGAATTGTCTTATCTTTATTTTTACCCTTTGAAAGGGAAGAGAAAAATACTTACCCCTAATCCATAGAGAGCAAAGAAAACTGAGGACATTTAGGCTTCAGCTGCAAAATGTTAAGATTAAAGACCTTCATTTTTTTCAAAGACGATACTCCATAAATCCTGTATTTCTATACCTAGTTGCCCATATCTCACCACTGCTATACAGAAAAATATTGAAGCTTTTTGTATCTGTATTCTTGTATTTATAATTTTTGTACACGCTCTTTAGACTGCAAATTTTAGGCAAAACACCCCTGAGGGCTATCTAACCACTAAGCATACAGCAGATGCCTTTACAGTCCACAGAATTTCAGGCAGCCTACTGTTTTCATCTATTAGATCGATTACAGCCACACCACAAGTGATTCTGCCACAACTGAAAGTCCAAGGAAAGTCTGGATCAGCATTCATAGAGAGTAAGGACTGAGCTGGCACTGTAAAGCCTACTTGCACCTTTGCTCTTAAAGATGGCCTTTCCAGGTATATGGCAAGATTTTTCCAACTCTTCCCAAACTGTTCTTGTTTCTCAGGTTTGTCACAGATTTCATACTCCAAAACTATCGGTAAGGTACTTTATACAAGCATAACATTTTGATTCAAATATGTTTTAAATCATCCTATTTATTGGTCATCTTCTGCAGTCAGGCAAGGATTTTATTTTTCTTTACTCTGAAATATGATGGGATTCCTTCAGTATGTAAAGAAAAATCTGAGATATTTTATCACGATTCTTCTCCCCATCAATGAGATGCATGTACTTGATTTTTCAACAGAATAGATTTTTAATTTGTACCATAATATATACCAAATTCACAATATAATACAATAGAAGATATATATCAAACATTTTGAAGGCATAATAAGTTAATGAACTTTGTAGAAGTAGCTAGCACCAGTATGATGAGTACTGTTTCCCTAAGGACCCAAGGGTGCCTGTTTAACGTTGTTCAGTGCCTGTATTTGCATGCCCCATTAAAGTTTATTAGAGCCCGAACTACTGTGCAGCCCTGCTGTGCAAATCAAATACCACGCTTAAAGAGTTAACCTGCCCTAAGTCACTAGAATTGATGCAAAGTACACGTGGTTCAACATGCTCTGAAAAGCAGGTCATTTATTTAAAGGCCTTTGTACTAATTTAGAGTGAGATCTCAGTGTCTCAGACATAGTCAGTGACACTTTGACAGAACCTAAAAGCCAAAACCATAAGTGTGGTCTTTAAAAGCCTTGTTTAGCCACCATCTAAATCTGTGCTTAAGGACTGCTCTTTCTCTGTGTCTGACTGTGATCTGACAGGGGCTAAATCTGGCAGCCTCGCAGGACATCTAACATTGCCACATAGGATGAAGTTGGGGGAGTTACACAGTTCAGTAAAACATATTAGAAAGCTCTTTCCAAAGTTACAGTGTAATGCCGTAATCTCCGATTGATGTGATTCTCAAAATATGTGCTTTAACAGCTTCTGGAACAGGAACTCGAATGCTTTACTCACCACTTCCATGTAAGATCGCCAACTCAAGACCACAAATTGCATTCTCTTTTGTTACCTTTTATCTGGGTTATACCATCCTTCACCACAATCCTGTCCAAGCAAGAGGGCTGGACTGAAAGTGCACTTAGGTATTTTTCTGTTGGACAGCTCTACACAGAATAGGTACCTCGAGTCCAGAATCCATTTCAGGTGCTCAACTGTCCCAATCCACTCCATATAGCTTCAGTGTTACATAGAACAAGGTCTTAAATTCCACTTTCAAGCCATGCACGACAGTCAGGTACCTCAAGTGATTGCCAGTGCACCTATCCTGAGGTTGAGTCCCCTTGGTCTTTAACACTTCAGCACTTCTCAAACTCCTACATGAAATTCCTTGCTGGACACTGAAGGTCAAAATTATGATTCAAACTTTTTTTGTTTCACTATCCCCCTATGTCATAAGGAATTAATACTCCTGTACTTTAAGGCAGGAGTCTCTGTTTAATGCTTCTACAGCACTTGGAGATCCTCAGAAGTAAGGTGAAACGTAAGTACAAAGTATTATTATTTAATGAATTGAGGGAAAGAACCTCTTGTTTCAGAAAATGGGAAGATTATATGTGTGTAAAATATAAAAACAGCCAGTTGGAACTATATTTGAAGGAGAATGCAAAAGCAAATTGTTACTTGCTGAGGGTTTCTTTTCCTATTATTTCAAAAAATATAGCCTAATTAGGAAAGTCCAATTTAGGCATCTACCACAGTTAAAAGCTTCTCTATAGTATATTTCACCTACTGCTTCAACATACAACCTGCAAAACTTCATTGGATTATTATGTTACCACTTTGAATGAATATTTGCACAAATGTTGCTGACCATTATCAAATAATTATTAAAAAATCCTCTTCAGAAGTGTTAGGTTTCAGCTCAGACAACATTAATTAAATGGTACAGACATTCACAATTAAATGTAAACCTTTGCTAACTATAGCACAATACTCTGGCTTCCTACTACCAGTTTAATACCCAGTTGGGGCTAAAATATTAGCTTTAATCTTTCACAATGAATTTAACTTTGCCTCCCAGCTTCACCATTCCTTTCATACTGTTCTGTTTCAAGTCTTGCCTTGTCTAAATATGCTTCAACTATAGCACATTTGTTCTTTTGTGACTTAATGTTGTAATTTGAAAGGAAAATGTAAGAGTAATTACTGATGTAATAAAACATGAACATACTGTAGACAACTCTATGGAATTTTAATTAGGAAATGTAGGTTCACAAAATTTCCCCTGTCCTCTGCTGCACATCTTATTTTCCTGAATTTAGTATTTTGAACACTTTCTGACAACTTTGTCTTCGTATTTCCCAAGCATAAACACAGAGCAAATTATGATGATGCTAAATAAGAGCCTGAAATGCAATCTTCTTATAGAAATATGTATGTCTAACACAGCTTCTATTTTTATTGAAGGCATAAATACTAGGAGAGTTGATTCGTTTTAATTTCTTTGCACTTAGACGTGGCCTCAGTCTAAAGAAGGATCTAACCAGACTCTGACAGCTAAAGATTAACAGTCCTGCCATACCAACAGGCTTGACAAAGGAGCTTAACTTAATCCTTAAGGCAGTATAAGATGTCTTATGTGCATTACTCATAGGAGCACAACTTTAATAAACACAATAATTTTCAGTAGTTTTACTGATGTAGAGTATAGGATATGAAACAAAAAAAAAAAAATTGACATATCTATTTGTTTTCCAAGGGAAACAAAACAGAACTAGAGAACTTACTATTTTTTTAAAGATTACTTCTACTCAGAATTTTAAAGTCTTTGTGCTTTGCACAGACTAGTACACAAAAAAGCCATTCTAATAAAAAAAGACAAGCAGATGCAACCTCATCATCCACAATCATCCACAATCAAGAGGCAATGGGACTACAGTTTCAGCTAAACTGGCTTGCATGCTGCTCTGTTATAGCTGGTTTTACCTCTGATCTTAGTCACAAGGTTTTCATGCACTTCCTGTGAGCAACATACTCAATTTTAAAAAGTCTTGAGAACTTAAATAACTGTTGGTCCTTGAACTTAGTATGTCAGGGCTGAGATCACCTCTTACACCTTCAAGTAGAATTAATCTTCTTTTTTTTTTTATTTGCTATAGACCGTGAAAATTAACCATCATATCTGAAAGTTCAAATGTTAGGACATTAGTTGTCATGTTAAAACGATTCTTTTCACATTATGCACTACAAATAGGATGTCATCTTCATAACACACTGAAAAATATCCCTAGGAAGTGGCATAATTATAAAAAATCATTTCTGAGAAACTTTAATAAAGCTGATGCATCTTATCATCAATCAATTTATACCGTATGTGTCTGAAAGCACTGATACAAGCATAATGGCTCTGTCTGGTTTTAGCATAAACTATTTCTAAGGTGCTCTTAATGTAGTCATTTCACTGTATTCCATATCAATGTGAACACCTGAAGACAGGTTTTCAGGTCCTGTGAATTGTCTCCAATGTAGATTTGATCCGAATATACATGCTATTGCAGGTTATATGTATATGTATAGGACATGTTGCTGTCAGCAACAGTGAGACAGCAGTGAGAGCTCTGAAGGAAAGGCTGAGAGCCAGCTGCACCTTCTACTGAAGCTCAGGGTGCTGCACAGTCAGTATCTTTCATGAGAGCAGAAGCATTACCCCTACACTTACAGGTGGGTAACAAGCTGTGCCAAGTTTCAAATCAGCACAGCTGGGAGTGAAAGGTGATTCTAAAGCCTCATTTCACTTTCCAGGCCAAAATGTCCACAGGCATAATTAAAGATACCCTGAAAGCTGTTCTGTATCGCACAAATTGCTGCAGATCAAAAGGGATCACTGTGCTAGGAGAAATCAGACACATTAATACCAGAGATACCCTCCTGGCCCTGATACCCCTCCTCCACATCTACCAGCTGCACAAAGTACCTCGTTTATGCCCTTAAACCATCAGGGATACACCAACTCTACTCCTGAGAAAGAATATTCAGCATATATAAAGTAGGTTCACTGCTTCTTTGCACTTCTACCAAGACATAAAGCAGATACAGCGAAAGTGAAGAATTTAGCTCTAGTTTTGATTCTACTTGTAAAAAACCCAGAGCTTCTGTCTATTCATAAAAATTAAAAGATAATTCAAAATTAAATCTATTAATATGATAATTACATATGGATAGAGTAACATTAAGGCTCTGCTGTTATATGCTTGTGAATAGTTACTACGTTAGTAAGTATCCTGTCAGCAAAAATTCTTCATTGATGAAATTAAGGTACAGTTATCAACATTCCAAAAGAAATATACATTGTAAGAATACCAGAAAACACCAATGAAAACACAAACACTACAAATGAAATAACCTATGCATATAGAAATAACCATGTTACAAGCAAAAAATCTCTGCTTCATTCTCAAACATGATTTTCCAAAGCAATTAAAAGTATTTCTTTGAAAACTATGAGGCCACTGAAAACAGATTTTGTCATAAATGGTGACACAGATGACTAAAGCATGCTCTGTGACCTTAATCCAGGGTCTCATTTCAGACTTCGAAAGCCTGATCCACAGCATCATCTATCATATTAGGCTGCTGTACAAAAAAGAAATGCTGAAAAATAGTCTTTTTTCTAAGTGTACTAAACATGTGGTAATCTAATGATCAATATTTAAGTAACAAGAGTACTGTGAGGTATGTGAGTAAGACCTCTGACTGAACACTGATAAGTGTGCAATTGTACGACAGATCTGTAGGTTGTACTTATATTCTCCAACTGTATTAGGTAGGAAATTCTTGGTGGTATGGCAGAGGACTTAAAATGCTCCCCTGGAGCAGGGTTAGGAAACCATTAGGATATGGATTAGCAGATTCCTGCAGGGAGATGCAAGCCAATACTGACCATGCTGTGTACAACCAACCACAAGCAAGCTCTGCCCGTACGTTGAGATTGTAGGATGCAGAGAAGCTCCATGGTGTAAGCTAGATAACCATGCTAAGTATGCTGCTGAGCCCAAGATAATAAACCTTGCCTCTCAGTCAAGCTTATTAGTTCTGGCTTAGCAAGATGCTAACTGCAGCTCCTCAGCTGCCAGAGCAGAGCCAGAGCGTCTCCAACCAGCTCAAAGGGAAGGCAGAGCATGCTCTCGTCTGCTGGCAGCATCCCATATAGCCATATGCTTAGACATCATGTCAGCTGGCACTTGGCAAGAGGGGGAAACCCTTACTGAAGTGCTGGTTATTATGCATAGTCCCATTTGTGTCCGAGGTAGTCCTCATGGATGACATGAGCAATATTATAACAAACTGTCTCAGTTTTCGTAAGGGTCACGAATCACTATTAAAAACAGAAAGAAACCCAAAGCAGCGTTACAAAGAGAATACATAAGTAGATGAACAAATGGCAGTAGTGGTGACTTGGTCATAGGTTTCTTATTTGTAAAATGTATTTCAAACAGTCATCAAAAATACCAATAATGAGCATTTTATGGAATTTAAGTTTTAAGAAAGAAACCAGGAACTGGTTTCTTATGTTTTGTTTTTAAGAAAGAGGAGTTCACCTGCAATTGTGCAGGCACAGACAGATGAGCTAAAGAAGGACAGGCAGTTTTAACTCTGCATCACTCTGGCAGCTGCAGTCAGACCACTGGCTGCATTTTGAGGTTTTATGTTCCTATTTTAGAGTCAACCAATATGCTGAGATGTGTAAAACTAACCCTTTTACAGTAGCATTAGGAATAAAATAGACAGCAACAAAATTTAGGAGCACATTTGTCATTATTCTAATCTCCAAGGACGAAAGTTAGCTAAGTATCTGAAGGACTGAACCAACGATGCCATACTCGAAGCTAGAGTGGGAGCAGGGAAGGGGCAGCACAGGTTGTACAACAGCACGTAGTCCCTGTGAGCCTCTGAGCTCTGCATAAAGACTGAGGATAAGGTTGGGAGAGTCCTACTTCCATGCGTTCGGCCAAAAGCTTTCTCACAAAGACCATGGACAAGTCCTGGAAACCATAGTGGTTTTTTTAAACCTATGTGGCTGTAGTCAGATGTTCCGTCTCTGCAAATACAAGGTGTATATAGTTTGCCTGGCTGAAGTTAAAGAACAGATACTATTCTAAATGCAGTTTCAGTCCCTGGCACTGCACTTGTGAATCATCTGGAAACGCCTGGGGCATGTCTGTAGCACCATTCCCCAGGTGGCCCGTGTAGCTCCAGCCTGTCCTGACCCTGATTGCCACAGAAAGCAGAGCACAGAGCCAGCCCAGCTCCAGAAGAACTGTACCTGCCAAAGGTTAAGTTTTACTTGTTCAGATACAGTGTGACTATGCTGCTTTCAAATTCAAGCCAACAAGCCTGTCTCCAACTATGCTACGTGGGCTTCCTGACCCAGCCTCCACTGGCTTTAGGATCTCTGCATCACACTTTATTAGCCCACAGCCACATGCTACCTTTCTCTCAGTTGCCTCTATTAGTTGCTTCCTCAGATGCTTATGTTTCTACAAGTCATAAGGGTGCATTCCATTGAAACGGAATAAAAATCTCTATCCATAGAAAATGTAATGCAGGCGAGAAAGTTTAGAAGGCAATGAGCCTGAATGGTAACTCACGTTGCCATCTACAAAACACAGCCTGGTGTCTCAAACTGGGACAGAAGGTTTTAACCTCATGCAAGCATACTGGTAAGTAGCAAGTACTTGGTGAAGAATGCAGTCTCTAGAAGCCCACTCCTCAGCAAGTCATTTCTTAAGCTTAACAATATTCCTTCAACTTTCCTGTGCACCACGCTTGATACAGATGCACATTTGCACAAACGTGCACTGTTGAATTTGTCTTTTCCTTAGAGATAACTCTAGACTGATGCTCTGCTGAGTGTTATTACATCTACTTTTATGACCTGCTATAGCTGAGGGCAAGATATATTCTAATTTAATACTGTCCAACAGTACAAAATTTACAGAACATTTTGTTTCTGCAATATTAACACCATGTCAATACCTGAGGATGCTAATAACATACTAAAACCAAAACAGAGTATTTACTAAAGAAGAATACATATTCCAAATGTATTGACTGTTTACGGAGAAATATTGTCGTCCTTTTTTCCAGGGTATTTCTTCCTAAGCCATCCATTCTGTAATGGATATTTTTCTACAGCTGAAAATGAATTCTTAATGTGTTGTATTTGACGACTAAGTACACATTTATATTTTTGTTCTATGTTACTTTTAACAGTCCAGATTATTAAATCAAAATTAAAAAAATCCTGATTCATGCTGCCTGTATACCATGTAAACCCATTACCCTTCTCTTTTCTCGGACAATTAACATTTTGCACTAGTTCACTGTCACTGTGAAAAAGTACTCTAGTAATCTATTAAATATATTGGTTTGACCCTTCTGTACTTTAAAATAACCCAATCTTATTCTGAAGTGTTCTTACAAGGTTCCAGTAAGAATTTAGTATTTGTTATTGCAGTTAATATATACATTGGGCTCCTCCTAAATTGTGTGTCTTTCTGAATACATTCCAGGCACCAACAGTATTACCAGATTTGCCTAACCTCAGTCCAAACATGATATATTCCCTATAGGATTGTGTACATGTTTCTCAGTGCCCAACTCTGTCTTTCTTATAACACCATCAAGGGGCACCTCAGAGCTCCACTCCTCCGTTTGTATTTTGCACTTCTGATGCAAACAGACTCTCTGAGGGCAGAAGGCTTCAGCTTTGACTAGTGCCCTGTTTTCTGATGTAACTCTTGGCCTTAATTGTATTTGGGTATTTTCCAAATTACAATGGAGAACAATTAATAGCAGTTTCTGAACTGAAAATATTTGCTTTTCCAGCTGGCAGCAAACTTCAGTAATTAACCTGGTCTTAATGCTTGACGCTTTAACTGTTAGAGCAAAAGAGCAATGACTAAGGGAGATTGCTTAGGACTGAGGTGAAACAGTGAGGTGAAACATCATGATGCCTCATCTCACCTTCAAAGTAGCTTTTGTGCTGTCACATCTGCTTATATCAGCACCAAACGACTGCTGATTTGATCATAATTGCCCTAATTAGAAGTTCAATTAATACACTGAGTTCTTTGTATCAATGCCACCTCAGCATCAAGGATGTGCATACGGAGCATTACTGAGCAATACAGCTTAAACTAATAAGGAAGGTCACAGGGAAAAGGAAAGTACCGGCAGTCTATTGTTCTGAGGACATCACATAGTTAGGATGACACTCAATATCCACTTACGCCCCAGGACAAGCAAAAAGGGAGAACTTAAGGAACTCTATTGAGAGATATCCATCAGCTGTGAAAAAAAAATTACATTTCCTGTCATTGAAAATCTCATTTAGTTCAGACTTGCTTCCACTAAGGATTAAAACCCTTCAAAAGAACACTTTGTCTTCACAGGAAGATGAAAATAGCCTAAAACGCTCACAGTGAAAGACTGTGTGCAAAAAGTGCAGAATATGGTAACTTCAAATGGTTATCAAATATAAAATACTTCAGCACATAGTAGAAATATAAATGTGGTCATTGAAACTAATGATGAAAATGAAAATAAAAAAAATAAATTAAGGGTTTTTGCATGAGAGAGGCAAATCTCACTGGCAGACAAAGTGTCACCAATTCCCTGCCTGGAAGTATTTTGCATATCTATCGAATGAAGAATTTTGCATGTGTGCAAAAGAAGATAGGAAAGCAGACAAGGGAAATAGACATCACCCACTTATTAAAATATGATGCATAGGATATTCATAAAACAGGGAAGAGGATATATAGTCATTCCTCACTTTTCACAATTCAGGATAAAGGCTGTAATTCAGAATCAATCAAAAAGCAGAAGTGCAAAATAAATAAAAACATCTTCATGCTTCTGCATTTTTTCTTCTACAAAGAGAAAAAAATAGAAAAAAAATAACTTTGTCTTAGTTGTAAAAACAAGATCTCATATTATGACCAATCTCATGGTATCAGATATTGCTGTGAGATGGGACTTTTGACTTTTTTAAAATGTGAGAAAATTAAAGCATAATTCTGTGTTAATGGTTTTGGCTTGACCATCTACCTACTATTTATTTGTTTGTACTGAAGTCAAGCAGGATTTTGTGATACAGTGTCTGAAATAATATTTTTTCTTCAGTTTACATGAAAGAATAAAGATATACCACAAAATGTCACAAATTACATAGGGCAAGATCCTAATTTGGTATAAATGCCAATACTTTCTCTGTTTCCAGTACAATGACAAGGATTTACTCTCCTTTATCTTCTCAATAACCAGGAAATAGTCAGAACACTAGTTTGTGTTTGGGTAGGTTTTTATGCATCACGTTACATGAATGAATGTAATATCACCATGTATTAGACGCATACAAACCTCTTTCAATTTTCAGGGACATCTAGGTATTTAATAGTACCTGTACTCCTTTTAGACAATTATTGTAAGCAACAGATCCTGACCTCAGCCTGGAGTCACTACCTCTACTGGTTGGACTTCAACTTTAAGAGCACTTATTTTAGAAAGAATTTGTGATAACTGTAAAATATTACTGAAATCGATGATTTATAAAGTCCCTTCCAACTCTAACCATTCTATGATTCTTTGATCTCTCCCAAGTACACTGGAGTCAGAATTCTTTAAAAGAACTGTTCAGCTATGGAATATGGCCTTTTTCATACAATAAATGCACAAACTGCACAGCTAACTGATAACTATACGTAAACATTTGAGAACATTTCAAGATATTCTAAGTAGGAACAGTGCCAGGGTAGGACTACTGGTTCTTTACAGAAGTGCCCAGCAACCTGGAAAACAGGAAAAAGTACCGTCATTTCCTATCGTTGTTGTGTGCTATGTATTGCACACTAGCTATTACCATCTAGCTCACACAGAAGCTGCTAAAAATTTTAGACAAGGGTCATCAAAATGAATGAAACCAGTATTATGATTTTTTAGGCTGAAAAAGCCCACTACTGCAGTAGCTCAAAAGCAAGAAAATATAAAGCACAAGATACTCGTAATTCAAATGGTGGGTAGATCTGGTAAAACAACATCTCTGTGCTGTGCACGTGCATATTCAATTACATTCTCTGACTGTCATGCTCCTAATTTATTTTTTTTTAACCCTGTCAACTGTGTGAGGTTTTTAACGAACCTACAGCTTATTAGAGTAAAAGGTAACTATAGTACCTCAAAATACAAAAAAAAAAGCCAAGAAACCAACAAACCTCTGAACAAGGGGGTTTTTGGACTCACAGCTCGCCTAGATCTCTGACAGACAAAGTGTCCCCCAACAAGGTTATTCTAGAATAAAGTCTCCCCCTTGTGGATCTCTCACATAATAAGAGCTCCATCAAATACCTAATTGCATAATAAAGTCTGTGCTCCTTCCTTGGCAGGTAAGAATTTCAGAGGTAAATAGGAACATGTACTGAAATCATGGTATGTGGTTTACTTCGTCTCAGTGGACTCAACCCAACCTCAAGCAAGGCAGGCTGTTTTGTTGTAAGATACCTTACGATTTTGTGGTAAATTCATTTGAAAGACACTAAAACTCTCAAAATAATTTAATTCCTTCAAATCTCCACATAAGTTAGTTATGAAGGTTGGTTTAGTGACCTCCCACGAACTGTTCAGCCCAAGAATGTTCAACTGTTTAATTATTTAGGTAAAAATTAAAATCCCTAACTCTTTCTATTTAATAGTAATTAAAAAGAATATAAAACATGGTGAGAGTCCCTCCTATTTTAAGTGCACAAAGTTTACTATCCTGGAAAAAATAGTTTCATCTCAGAACAACCTATTGTGTCTCAGAGATTAAGGAGCTATAGCACTATTTGCAGAATGACTCTTCCTCAAACTCTTCATTAACTACACTATTCTCTGCTCTGCATTAATTTAAAGGGATCACAATGATTTCTTTGCATATAATAATTTACATTATCATAAATTAAGAAATCATTGTGATCACTTAAATTATCATGTTGATCTCAGTGCTCTCCTAAGGTATTTAAACACGGTTCTAATAAATCATACCTTTTGTCTGCATGACTGATTTTGATATGTTTTTTTTTTATTTTCTAAGAAACAGAATCCTTGATGGCTTGAAATATTATTCAATTACATACATGACAAATTCATATTTTATTCGTAGTTCCAACTGTTGAGTCAATACTGGGTAAAAAGCTTTTTAACTATCCAGAGACACGTTCTCGCATTCATTTCAGAATAGTAATAAAATGGTTAATTATTTATTTCTTGCAAGTTCCAGAATAGTGCTAGTTTTCCTACTTTCATTAACAGTCTCTTATTTGTATGCAGTAATTGCTTTAAAAATATTAGCATTGTAATTTCTTGCTAGCAGTATGATAAATCAACAGAAATTCTTATCCCCATGCCTCCCCATGGAAAAGCATAATTCTGCTTCCCTCGATGCCAGTGACAAAGCCTCTTTAATTTCAGGATTACACTCAAAGAATTCATGAAAGATGTTAGTTTGACAGCCTGGGACTCTCCTCCTTTTATAATTACGGAACAGATGCAATAGCTAAGCAGTGCTGGACTCTGCCAATGTGCCTCTCTAGAAGCAACAGCTCCTTGAAGTAGAAGGGCAGCTGTTACTTCTCCACTCTGTTTCAGTCCTTGACCTCTCAATAGCAACCAACAGCAATCCATGTCTTCCGTTCAAAATGTGAGAGGTTTTAGGATATAAACATCTGGCTATTAGGAACAGAAAAGACATCATTTGTTCATTTCAAACACCCATCAATAATGACTGTCAACTGTTGGTCTGGGACGTGCAGAGGCAAAATGCCAAGAACCAATGTCTGAATCCACAGCATTTTGGAATTTTCTTGTTTTAAGAGTTCAGTGCAACAACAAAGTTTGCACTGCTAAACTACAAAAGGTCGCTGACGCTAAGAAGGTGGCTTCTGCTCTGTGCCACTTCAAAATACGGGAAAAAAGCACAACGAAATAAAATGTCACAAATCTGACCAAGAGACAGACTCCTGCAAAAAGGCTCTTCAATCCAGTAAATGGAATATCACATATTTTAGTTGCATTCTCAGAGACTATCTGCTTATCTTCACAGAATGGATGAGGAACTACAATTCTTACTGAATATAAAATAAGAGGAGGAAACTAATTGGCAATTACAATATCGCAAGCTATATTTTCAAATCATTGGTACTTTACTGAATACCTTGATTTTCTGGCAAATAGTCTCTGTACATGATCGCCCAGCATTACTAGATGAACTCTGCTGCTAGTAGTGATAGACATTTGTGACACATGATATTTCACAAAGTGGACAATTGTTGAATTTCATTTCCGAAGAGAAATGTCTATACTACCATATGTCAATACTCACAATTTAATTATGGATTAATAATAACTTTAGTACTTATCATATAGCTTTTACATATATGTGCATACTTGCTCTCCTTAAATGTATCAAAACGGGTACACCGCCACAACATGAAACTAGGTTTTCCTATTAAAGTAAGCTGTGGGATCCAGAAACAAAGTCTTTCTAAAGTTGAGAACCTGTTTCAGCTCCTGTATCTGAATGATCTAGACATTCAGTCTACTGCTAACTGTCAGTCACACACGAACATGTACCATGGGTGAATTCTGTTTAACCATCATTCAGCTTCAGGTCATTCAACCTGACAGATAATCCCAACATTCTGTACAGGAAATTAAGGAAGCTGTATTGTGAAAAATCAACCCTCCATTGTCATTTCACATTGTCACCTCTGTGCCATCAAAATAACATGCACCATTGCTGAAGTCATTTCCCCCTTACCTTTCCAAGCCTGCTGTCCTCATACAACAGGTACTTTTCATTTCCTTCCAGACCTCCTTGTCTCTTCACATACTATGTCTTCTCACAGCCACAGAATTTTATCTTTCTCTGTTCTTGCAGGTCTCCTAATACTCCTTAAACAACCCTGATTTTTTTTCATTTTCTCTCACTTTGAGCTGGACTTCTATGCTTGCTTGCTATTCATGTTGTCTTCTCTGCAGTCCCACCCAAAAACATTCTCCGAAAATTTTTTGCCATTTCTCAGTCCCTGCAATCTCTCTCCCTATTCTCATCATCACCGATCCTGCATCCTTCTTTTTCCAAACCATTAATGCCTGTGATGTTTTGCATTCACTTTTTTTTTTTCTTTTTTTTTTTTTTCCTACAGGAAACCCATGTATTCTGAGATTGTAAAAATATATGGGCCTGTTAAAATACGAAAATAAATACACTATTCAGAGTCAAATCTGAACCCTTCTCTCCCCCATCATCTCCTTATGGTAAAGCAGTGTCCTCACTGCCCTGTGTGGCACAGTGGCACAGCTCTCTGCATGATCTTATGTGCATTAAAAAAAGACAAAGCAAGCTGTGAACACAGCAGGGACTGCACAATCTTCTTTCTGACCCCCAGAAGTTACGTGGAAAAGTTATTAACGCTTCAGCAGATTATTACTGAGAGGCATGAGCTATGTGAAATTCAGAAAATGGAGTATCTGTGGCTTTTTTTTGGGGGGGGCATATTACAATATATTAAAATGCCAGAGGATTGGCTTTCTCCAAACCACAAGGAAACATTAAAATTACCCTGTAAAACATGGAATAGTGATTTTAAGTATGCTCTCTTAATGAAGGATGTTTGGGAATCAGGAGAAATTAATGTAAGGGGTTACCGATGTCAGAAGGCTACTCACATATACACCCTAAAACCCCATAGATACTTTCTCAATTTTTACTGCTTACAAAAATCATATGCACACATATCTACACTTTGTCACTACAGTCAGGTCCAAGGAAAAAAAAGGCTATTACAAGAGAACACCTCATACAGTAGGGAGCCCCATGGCCAAACTTGCTTCTTCTATACATACATCACAGCTGAGGATTTCCAGAACCATGTAAGAAATCAAATAAAGTCTACAAGAGAGCATCATGTGCTACTGTTCTGTGTTAAGAGCCCTACATATAACTCTTGCATAGAAAGTGAAGCCAGAAGGAACAATAAAAACGTCTGTATATCAAAGTCACTAATCTTCACACAGTACCTCTAAACTGAGCTCAGTAACTTGACAACATATCTTTTAGATGGATGTCAGTCTAGATGTGAAAATATGAGAAAGTTAAGAATCCTCACTTCCGTTGCTTATTTTTTAAAGTAAATTTTTACTGCAAGAAGTGCATGTACTAAACATTATCTGGGGTTTTGGCAGAGAGGGGTCCTTGCAGTTTCCAGGTAAAAGCAACAAACTGAACGCTACACAAGCAGTAGAGCAATCTGCCTTCTGAGAAGATCACTGAAGCTCAAGGATCTCTTCGGTGTGGATGTGCCACCTTGCTCACTTCATGTCATTATGTCCGTCCTGTGACATATCAAAGCTTAGTCGGACTATCTCTGCTAAACGGGTATTACAGTCTGACAATCCAGCCTGGTAATTCCCGTGTCAAGGGGAGGGACATCATTCTGTTCACCATTAAAGGGATGCCCCCAGTTTCTTGAATCGAGACTACGGTTGACAACTTCTGCTTCCCAGGAAGAGGGTGAGACGGTCGTTTGTGCAGGAGATACTCTTCTCCACAGTTTCTCAATACAAAATGAGCTAAGAATAAACACATACCTATTGACTTTCCCTTCCAGTAACTAAACTTTCTTGTTTATATCATCTTCTTAATACCATCATAAACCTTTGTAGTGTACCTTGAGTATCCAACATCAGAAACAAAACACTTCACCCTCCACTGGGCAAGCAAAAAGAAAACCAAGACTCCACCAAGACCTAACCGCAGGCTGGACACCGGATCCTGTTAATCCATGCACACAGGGCCAGGCACCGGACCAGTGAAGCCAAGGAGGCACCGAGGCACCCCATCCCGCAGGGAGGGCAGGAAGGAAAGGTTCGCAGGCGCAGGGTCGAGAGGACAGGACACGGGGGGCCGGGTGAGAGGGGCGGCCCCGCATCCCGGGAGGACTCACCTTGTGCTCCAGGACACTGATGTAGCCCTCCAGGAGGCCGGCCCCGACGGGGAGCGCCGGCCGGTGGTGGCCGCGTCCCGGCGGGCGGCTGGGCACCGTCGCCACCTGCTGCTGCTGCTGCTGCTG